>SCLH01000104.1:154980-213793 GCA_004367855.1 Oikopleura vanhoeffeni
CATAGATACCATATTTGAAAAACAGAAAAATCTTTTGAAACCCCTTTTTCATGATTTTTCAATTTTGAAAGGCCTAAGAAGGGACGTAAACCAACTGGTCTTTCAAAGACTTAAAAAAATTTTCACCCAAAAGTGCGTTTCTCACGATTTCAAAAAACATACACAGCAGGACACTTCGACAGTTCATTTTCTGCGATATAAAAATAAACCATAGTACGATTCTCATGTAAGATATGTATCATATCAAGGCATTTTTTTATTGTACAATAAGGTACTTTTCGTGTTACAGTACTTTTTATTTCGATAGGACGCGTCCTGATAAACGGACTTCAAGTGAACAGTTGTATTGATATGGTACGAGTTGAATATTTTGAACATTTTTAAGATAAAGTTTTTAATAAACAAAAAAATCATCTGCCTTTTAAAGTCAGAAGAAATCCCACTTCAACTCTTTATACTATTTTGACCCGAAAAAGGTTAGTATCAAAATCAAAATTTCCTCAAAAGCCGAAGCAATTCAAGTGAATAACGAATTATTATTGATAAAATTCACAAATGGAATCTTTAAATTATATCAAGTTCAACTGCAAGCTGGTGCTGAGGCGATTAGCGTTTCACATATAAGGACCTGGCATCTCTGTGAACAAATTGGAAATAAATTTCAAAATGATTATACTTGTGAAATTGGAAATTTGTCAAGAATGAACTACAAAAATAAAGGTTTTTATTGAATTGAGGGTCTCCTTGAATTTTAATAAACAAAGAAAAAAATCGTCGGAAAAAGTCAAAAAACTTTTTTCCACCTTCGTGCTTCTCGCGGAAAACTCACATATCGGGCACTGTATATTTCGTCAAAATGTTTGAACATTTTATTTAAATAAATTCTCCGAGATAAACTGAAGTTTACGAGGACGATTACGGGAAAACCATAGATGATATCGAGAAATTGTTTTTTTGCATTCAACTGCCAACTCAAAAAGCTCAATGGAGATTTTTTTCTTTTTCATCGGACTGCCGTTTCACCGGTAACCAGAGATCTATTATATACAGTATACTATACTGTATAGTCTATACAGTTCACATATGTGTTTTTTTTTACTTGCGAAATGAAAATTGTCATTTAGGTTATTACGGCCAACAAAAAATGGAAACTAGGTGGATTATATTTTCAAACCCTTGAGATCGGCTATAGCTTGGCTTTCAAAATAAAATCCACCTAGTCACCATTTTTAATTGGCCGTAATAACCTAAATGACAATTTTCATTTCGCAAGTAAAAACGCATACTCTAGCCTATATAATATAGGTATTTCCAGTATAAAAATTGAGAAAAAATAGAAACTCGTTTTTTTCTTCCAGGAATGTGTAGAGTCTATCGACTCGATAGCCTCATTTATTAAAGACTCCAAAAATGTCACTAGCGTTTTAGCTTAAACTAAAGCTTGAAGCACCCTAAAGATATGGTATTATCATTGTAATAATTTTATGTCTATTGAGTTCGATTTGAAAAAAATAAGCTTGGCGACTCATTGCATCTGATTTCTAATTAAAATTTTTATTTCCATTTTTTAAATTCTTCACGTAGTTTTAAATTTTCAATTCAGATTAAATATTATGGTTCTTTTAAACATCGCGCCCAAAAAGACAAATGTTTCATACGAAATTTTGACACTTGCGATAAAATCGATTTTATGACATATATTTCGTTTCCAGCATGATCGTGTTCAATCGGAAGTAGTTGATGGATGAATAACAAAAAATTTCAGAATACTTTTGCACGATTGTAAACTGCTCTGAAAGAAATAAATTCCAATTTCAATCCCTGGTTTATTTTCCTATTGATTCTGACGATTTAATTTTTTTCGTTTTGAAAGAAAATCGAACAAAGCCACCAGCACAACCTATGGTCATGGGAAATCTGGTATCTGCAGGCGCAGCAGAGGAGCGATTCAGTTGTGTGACAGAAAGATTACATTTATCAGTTTCATTTTATAAAGACGATTCAGATACTGGCCCAGTTTTGACAAGGTAGTTAAATAATCTTAGGGTTGCGCACGAAAAAATAAATCCGAAAAAATAAAATGGCATTCCGGGCTGAAAAAGCATGAAAATACGATTTTTTAAAAAAAAATGTTTTTTGGCCATCTGGACTAGATGATCTGGTGGGAAAATTCTGCTGCTTAAAAATTTCTATTTTTATTTTATTAAAATTGGAGTTTTGTTATGAAATATAAATTATGGTTAATTTTGATTACCGGGAACTTTCTTAAAACAAAGAGTAGATATATTTAAAAAAAAAATTGCGACGACGCCGCGGCAGATTTTAAGATTTTTTTTCCAAAATGTTGGCCAAAGGTTGGGTTTTGCGCAACCTTTTAAAGTTAACCCACTAAAGTGGTCGGTGCTTAGAGACATATCGGCCTTTTTATTGTATTTTTGAATGAAACTTTTTTAAATAAAGCTAGAAGCTTTGGTACAACTAGGTTATACAGATTTATAATCTGAAAATTTTCCCAGATCAATAGTTTTTAAGTTTTTTAATCGGCTTTGGTACAAACACTCAAATACAAGTACAGTAGAAGTTTGCTATCGAAGGTAGCTAAATTGAGGTAAAAATGTTTATACAATGTAATTTCGGTGCCAGTTGCTTGTAAGTATTTTTTTATACAACGACTCGGTGGTTGCGATGGATTCACAATTTGGCAAATTTAAGTAAAAACTAGTAACTAATCACTTGTAATCTAGAAGCAGCGATACTTTCTTCACTAAAATTTGATTTTTTTTCACAAAAAATCTATTTTGGATAAACATTAATTTCTGTCAGTTTATGGTCACTAGTGTATTTTGTTCCAAAATTGAAAATTCCGAAATTGCCTAATATTCTTTGGGTGCACCTTTTTCAAAAATGTCCAGGTCAGATCGAAAAAATTGTATTTTCTCATCATATTTCTTTAGTTTAGTTTAAACTTCAGCTTCTTTTGAAATATTTCATTTGAATAAATTAAAAATACGTATTTCACCCTTCTTGGAGTGTTCTTTCATTGGAATATCTATGTATTGTTTTTTTAACATTTCTTTCCTCCGAACAAAAGTATAAAATTAAAACATCTACAGTTTAAAATAAAAAAACTCAAGTCATAAAATATTCCGAAGAAAAATGTATAAATTTATTTTCTAGTTATCTCTCTCGTAATGATAATGGCCAAGTTGGTCTGGTAGACTGTGCCGAAACAGATATTTCTCGGAGTGACGAAGATTGTTCTATTATTGGAATATCAAAGTTAGATGTTCTAAAAGATGGAAATGAAGAAGTTGTAATTTGTAATTCAAATGGTCTCACGCATATTGTATCCACCAAAACGAATCAAGATATTATCCGTTATCACCATAAAAAAGGTTTTTCTAGAATTTGAATCGTAGGAAAAAATCTAAACAAAAATTTCCGAATTTTTATTTGCGGGAATTGAACTAGAGAGAGAATATAGAGATTTAAAAAAACAATTATATTCAGTCACTAATATTTCAATATTTTTTTCCAATCTTATATTTGGAATGCACATTTTTTCGTGGACTTTTTTCAAACGATCAAAAAAAATTTGCGCTTATGAACAAAAATTAATCAATTGGTATTCAATCAATCAATTGGCACCCAAGGGTAAATTTCTATCAATTCATTGGAATTCATATATTGAATTTCAAATTATTTTTTTGAATAATTTTTTTTGAGTGGTCCGGAACCTCCAAACTAATCTATGTCGATTTTTTTGTTTTTTGAGACTATCAAATGTCTAGAATTTTTAATAGATTTTTTTTTGCAAGCAACTCCGATATTCTAGAACAAGTTATACGATAACAATCAACTTTTTTTTGCTTGCAATCGATTTCGAGACCGAGGTTGAAAATGACTACTGCACCCAAAATCCCCTTAAAATTGAGCAAAAGGTTCGAGGCTCTATATAATTTTTGACCCTAAAAATATTAGCCAAAAAATTGAAGCGTCATTGGTGCTGGGATGAACTCTTTGGAGCCTACGAAATATCGAGATTTTGAAATTTAAGAGCCGAAATACTCAATATCGACATTCCAGGGTCATATAATATGACTCATATTACATCCGAAAATTTTTTTATATTTTTGGAATTGTCATGAAATTTCATTTCATATGACATGTAATATAAGCCAAGAAAGGTCATTTATGTAATTTGATCTTTTGGGGTCATATTTCAAAATTTGACCCTGAAAATGTTGCCAGAAAATTCAAATCTATTTGGTGCTGAAATGAACTCCTTGAGGCCTACGGATCTCGAAATATCAAGGTCAGAAAAAAAATTTTTGGAATCGTCATGAAATTTCCTTTCATATGACATATAATATGACCCCATGCGGGTCATTTTTAAATTTGACCTTTTGGGGTCATATTACAAAATTTGATCCCAAAAAAAGTTTATCAGAAAATTTGAAGCGGAATGGCAAAAAAATCATACTCTTATCATAACCAGGGACCGTGAAACCGACAATTTAAGATTTGACCGGTTTTTTCTTGTATATCGGATATCCGGCGGGCTACAAAAAGATTTTTTGGGTGAATCCCGAAACCTTTCCTCTGACTTACTTTTAAAATTTTTGAGAATCCCTCAAGCCATCTCCGAGAAAAAGGTACAGTAGAAACCATTGCGCAAAAAAATCCTGCAGTAAAAGACTAGTTTCTCATATTAAGAAAAGTTTTTCTGACCATAACTTCATTAGAGTCGGATTCATTAAAACAACGGTATAAATTAAATCTTTAAATTTTAGTTGAAAAAATAAAGGATTTCCTTGATTTGTTAATTTTTTTAATATTTTCTCGAATATCGTCGCCTGAACTTTATAATAACATAAAATTTAGGAATTCGATACTTTACATCTGGCGTTTTTGGCAATAAACCATGTTTTGTATATTTAACCTGTTGGAACCATCTGCAAGTTTTCCGGTCAGTGCAGCTCCCTTGGCTTAGTTTTAAAGGTATTCTCGAAAGAGTTGAACGAAATGAAATTGTGGACAATTATTTCAAAATAAATCATTGTATCACAAACGAGCAAAAGCGGGAAATGATGATTAAACTCTTATATTCTTCATAATTCGTTCAGAACCTGTAGTTTTTCCTGCAATTTTTCAAAATATGTATGAATTCGCCTATTTTTATTAATTTTGTATTTTTTTAGAAAAAACATGTCACGTGGGGTGAGTTCTGCCATGGTTAGTGTCGTATCCCGTCCAGAAACATCGGACCCATTAGGTAATTAAAGTTTCTGCGAAAATTTGTTATAAAGTAAACCGGCCACTCGGGACTAAAAGAAGCAAAATTATTTTCGCTCTTTACTGCCCATGTGAACATAAAGCACCTATGGTTTATAATTGTCGTGTAACATTGGACATTTGTTAAAAATTCTAGAGAGGATATATACTGTATTTTATAAGGTAATCCAAATTCGCAAAGTGGATTCCAAGGCGCTGAATTTCAGGTATTTTTATTTCGATAAGAATTTTGGAGTTCATGTCAGATTTAATTTCATACAGGGGGGGGGGCAATATTGCCGAAAGTTTTTTGCCCAAAAATTTCGGAACATATTGGCAAATTCGGCAATATTGGGCCGGAGATATTGGCCCCCTGTATCTGTGTATTAATGATTATCTTTAATTTTTTCTTGTGAATTTTGATCATCTTATATTATAAGGTAAATATCTTCTCTAAAATTTTTAATGAATGTCCAGTTACATGATTATATGATTATTATATACCAAAGGTGATTTATTTTTATACGAGGCGCTAAAGAGTGGGAATAATTTTTCTATTTGAGGCCCCAGTTTCTGGATTTCTATCCCAAAATTTGATAAAATTCTCAAAACGGAAAAATAATTTTTTGGAATATTAAATAAAGTTTTTTTACGCTTAAATTTCAGATTTTTCCTTTTTGTTTTTGACGACAATGACAGATTTAACAGACTTGGAACCGCGGGAATCAAAAAGAGTGAAAAAGGGAAAAGATGGGAAATATCGGACCACATCAATAAGGGTAAATTAATTGTATAAAACAAGCTGAAATATTAATGTCAAATTTTTAATTTGGGGTCCTACAAAGAAATATAGTGACAGTTTAAAAACTTGAGTGAGCCCACAAAACGATTGACTATAGACTATAGTCTATAGTCAATCGTTTTCTGGAGGGCCAAACCAGATATGGAAAAAGTTTATTTTTAAATATATTTGTGCATGTATCCAACTAAATTTGTAGTATTCAAACCTTTTTTAAAGCAACCGGCTCACCGGTTATTGATGTTCTACTGGTATAACCTGGTTCATTAAAATCGACCGATATTAGTATACGGGGTCATGTTTAGAATGAAATTCAAAAGAATGATCATTTTGCCATGTTACACTTTAAAAAAATGGTCAAATACACTTTTGAAAAACAACCCCAAAAACTATATTCCCATATAAATGTCGTTTGATTGTTTTGAAAACTACAGTCCCTACCCCCTCGAATGCAAAAAAATCCAAAAAAGTAGCAGATTTCAAGGGGGCAAAGGGGATTATTGCGCATAATTCAAAGGGGCATGCCTTTTTTCTAGAGAAAAATTGTTTTTTTCTTGATATTTTAGGTTTTTTCGATTCTTTGAACAATTCTAACACAAATACGAAATTGTGGTTTGCTGAATTTCAGTTTCAAAGACTTAAAAATTAAAATTTTCTAGAAATTTTAAATTTAATAATACGAATTTTTCAGAAAAATAAGTAGCCAAATAAGAACTGCGTTTTTTTTTTCGAACCGTGTCTATATAAAAATCATATATTTCTTTTTTTTGTGCTTATGTCAAAACTATTACGCTTGTTTGGAGTATTTTTCTCGTCATTTTTGTTTATAAATTTGTATACAAAAGCAGACCTTATATATTGTCATATTTTTGAGTCTCATACTGACAATTAACAAATAAACCTTTTGCGCGGCCCAAAAAAAACGATCGGAAATATCATCTTGCCAGGTGGATGATCGGTAGAGATAATCGAAGAAAATTTTTGTACGTAAAAATTAGATTGCGTACTGTGCAAAAATAATTATTGCATTTTAAGGGGTGGAAAGTCCTTTTTCAGAAAAAACAGGCATTTCGAGGGTTGAAGGGGATTATTTGCATTTCGAGGGGTAGGGACTGTAATGGGTCAAAATATCTCTATTTCAGTTCACTGTACATAAACAATTTTTAAAATATAAAAACCGCACAAGTTAGCACTGATTTCCTTGCCAACGAATTTAGTCAATTAAAATTAATTTTAGCTATCAAATAATATTCTGGTTGAAATTTGTGGTTTTGCGCAAGCTATGGATCGTTTTATCGAAAATTCTTTCGAAAATTTGCAATCTATTGATTTATCCTTTAACGAGTTAACGAAAATCGACGCTTCGATAACTCAGTTTCCAAATATCCGTTCGCTATACTTGCATGGCAATCAAATTGGAAATCTGCAAGAAGTTAAAAAATTAATTAAACTTTCAAATCTAAGACGACTCACTCTTCATGGGAATCCTATTGATAATCTAAATAATTATAGACAAGGAATGAGTTTTAAATAAGCTAAATGTGAGAGAAACAGTTCTGAAAGTTTAAATTGTAAGGGACTGTCGAATTTGTCTTTCAGTTGAATTCGCAAAGATCGTTTTTTATCAAAAAAATTTACCAGAATTTTTCAACCTGCTCATTTCTTAACAGAATTTTTTACTCTAATTACAGCATATTTCTGTTGCTTGACAAAAAAAATAATGAATTTTTATTAGGAGAATTTAATAAAAGTAACCCAAAAACGTCTCTTTTTAATGAAACCCTAGATTTTATGAGATAACAATATTACGAACAACATTCAGTGGGTTACGCAAATCGCCCGAGTTTTTAAACAAGTTTATATATTTCTGATCTTTACCCAAATTTGTTTTAAAGATTCCCAGTTACCACAAATCGCCCCTGTTTTTCGGAAAGCTTTTGTGGGGCAATTTGTGGTAATTCACCGTATCTCATTATGACCCCGAATATTATATTGAGAAAAAGTTAACATCTGATTGAATTAGATTTTTGAGGAAAAAAATTTGAATTGTTGAAATTTGTAAATAGATACCAAGGATAAAGGAAAATAGTTTGTGGTGGGTCATTTTACCTGGCTCAGTATTATCCATTTTATATACAGGGTGTAAGATTTTTTCCTTCTTTTTTCCAAATTGGATACACTTGATTTCCGCCGTTTTGATTGGTTGAATCTGAGAAAGACGTAGGTTTTCTCAGATTCAACCAATCAAAACGGCGGAAATCAAGTGTATCCAATTTGGAAAAAGAAGGGAAAAACCTTACACCCTGTACAAGCAAAATTTAAAAGCTTTTATTAAATGCTTTCAAGAAAAATGACTCATAAATTATGAGTCATTAGGAGCAAATTTAGATCTTATCCAGCTGGTGTCAAATTACCCAATGTTTTTTAGCTTTTGGGGTGTTCCCCGAGGAGATTCACGCTTAACCAATCAAAGCGCGACTTGGTTAGTTTATTTAAGGGGCGCTTCAATCTCCTCGGGAAAAACCCCAAAAGCTAAAACACATTCGGTATAATTTCAGAATAATTTTAAATATGATATAAATTAAAATCAGTTAACTTAAAAAAATATTGACTAATAACGACCAAATTTCATCTCACTACAATTGTTTCAAATTAAAAATGTCGACCTTTATACAATTATTAATTTGATGTAATGTAATATAACCCCCCTTTTTAATTACATTAATTTTAATTTAATAACTAATATCCGAAAAACAAATTCAAAATTCGAACCGGAATAATTTTGTTTTAAGACCCCATTTATATCATTTTACAACTCTTTGCAAGGCATTTTGCTCCTTCTTCCAGGGTTGAAAAACTTTGACTTTTCTGGGGTCACCAAAAATGATCGATTCGTCTCGGCTAAATTGGGACTTCCACTGTTAAAACAGAAAAAACTTACATGATGACGAAGACCGTGAGCTCCACTACTTGACAAAAAACCACCGAATAATTTTCTACTTCACAAAGCTTTATTTTTATATATTTTACCAACAAAAAGTGTCATATTTTAATATATTCAATAAAAATCACTACTATCTTATTTGTCATAATTCTTTCTTTGATTCTTTTTATCTGTTTGCGATGCTGTCAGGATTTGATTTTTCAAATATTAGATTTATCGATATTTTTATGAGTGTTATTATTTTTGCTATGTCTTGAAATGACTAGACTGTCATCTCCAGATATCAAAATAAACGGTTAGCGAGGTACCAAAAAGCCATTCTAAATTATTTTTTTGCAAACGATTATAACAAAAAAAAATGTCCAGATTTTTCAACCCACTGTAAAATGGGTATGAAATGAAACCAGAGAAAATTCTAAGAATAATCGCTAAAGAATCAATTTCCAAAAATAAGGCTTTCTGTCGAATTTTAATATTTTTAACAATCGATTAATTCATTCAAACGTAGTGGATTTTAAAAATCGAGGTTAAACATTTTACAAACGGAATTTACATTTTTTAATTTTTTCTAAAAAAACGATTAATTCTTTGCATGAGGTCCTAGAAACATATTTGTGGTTCGGAGTGTACGAGTTGAAAAACAATTGATAAAAAACTATAAAAATCGAAAAGTTTTCGAAATTTCCCAATAAAATTTTTCGTGATTTTTTTTTTATATTTTCAGTGAATTGAAATCACTTTAAATTCTTTAAACACTTTAAAATTGTATTTCTAGAATGGTAGAGCAGGAAGAAATAGCCGATGTTGAAGAAGCTCCAGTAGATAATTCAAAAGAAGGAAAAAAGGCAGCAGCAGCGTTAGATAGTGTAACTGATCATGTAGAAGAAAAGGAGTTTTCTGGAGCGAGTAAGTTAAGAATCAAGTTTTTTCAAATTGAGCAAGGATCCTGATCGATATCACATTGATTATCACCCTTTTTGAATATATTGTCATAAGACAAACTTGTATGTTGTTATAATTTCCTGCAAATGATTCATTTTTAATTTTAGATATCGATTCGATTTTGAAAAGAAGTCAAGAAAATGGAAGTGTTGAAACTCAAATAAAAATAAAGAAAAATGAAATTGACTTGATTGTTAAAGAATTTGAGGTAGAGCAATTTACGGAGTTTTGCTATTATTTTTTAAATGCCTGTTTGTTGCTATGAAAAATGCGTAGGCGAAAATAAGCAGTAAAAGTGAAATACAAATTTACGGACTGGTTCATTTTTACATTTATTTTCCATTGAAACCGGTTGGTTAATATGAGGTAGCACTATTGGTAGTACTATTGTGATTTCGACTGGGAGAACTAGACAAGATGGCGACAAATGGTTTTTTGCATGTTAAACCTTGGAAAAAATATACGGTAGAAAATTTTGGCTTTCCGTTTTTTGCGAATTACTGCGAATCACCGGAAAAAAAATCATCCCTACAAATTTGGTTAAGATTCAGATGCAAAAAACCATTTGTCGCTATCCAGTCTGGTTATCTTAGAACAGATACCCCTTAAATGCACTGACCTAAATAAAACGACCTTAACTAAAATCACTCGAAAATTTGTATTTTTACGCATAAAAGGGTCTTCATATTTCTTCACACACAAATAGCAGAAAATTATAAAAAGCTTATTTTTTATAAAATTTTTCATGAAAACACACATGAACGAGAAGCACAATTTTTAGCTTTTGTCGTTAGCCTTTCACCCTAAATTTTGCATTGACTCTTTTTGAAAACTTAGGACAATATTATATTGTCAATATAGCAAAATCGTATAATGGCCCCTTTAATAGACGAAAACCACAGTAGCCATTGAGTGACTAATTATAGTCCGCCATATTAAAAAATCTTAATAAAATAATATTTCAGTGCACTCAAATGCAAGCTCAGAAGGCGTTAATAGACTCAAAGGGAGATTTATATACTGCTCTGAAATCATTTCTTGTTAAATATTAAATTGAATCTTTTATCTGCCTGATATTTATCTGCTATGATTTATAGAATAAATTATTGAATCGTATACAGTAATAAAATCGTTTTTTGAAGACCAATATATGTTCTAAGAACTCGAAAAGATAGCGCGAAACGTTTTTTGCATATAATTTATTGGAAAATTTCTCTTGTTAACCAGTTATGTCCAGTAACTCAAAAGTTATATCGCAGATACTCAAGCAACTTTCATGACTGTTTTCCAGTCACGTGATGACCTATGAAGTCAAAAAATTGAAAGAGCATTTTTAATCAAAAAGTTTTTTCAGCAAAATGTTTTTATTTTTTGATAAAAAAATAAATCCAATCCGTTTGTTTCTATATTCTTCTCCTAGACCAAATTCACGGTATTTGAAAAACAACTAGGAAATGATCAAAATATCTGAAAAATATTTTTGTTCTAGAATGGCTGGATCAGCGTTAAAGCGATTAATGGCTGAGCATAAACAATTAATGAAAAATCCACCAGAAGCATTAGTTGCAGGACCAAAAAATGATGAAAATTATTTTGAATGGGATGCCAATATTCTTGGCCCAGAAGATACATGCTTTGAATTTGGGTAAAAAATTAGATTTAGGAAAATAAATATTTTGTCGTCAAAAAATTAGTATTTCGTAGATTTTTTTATGAAATAACAATATCCGGTACTCAACCCATCTAGCCCCTTTTCGACCTCACAATTATCAAACCTGATTATTTTCAAAAGAATCTGACAAAAATAACTTGAAAAGGGCTTTAGAATATAGCCTATATAATATAGGCTATATTTCTCAAATAACCTGATAGTTTTCCAGATTACATGACAAAAATTACTAAAATCTACTTTTCGTTTGGCTAGCTTAGGTAGTTTTTTTATAGGTTCGACAGATTTCACTTTTCACCACAGACAAACCGTATGAGATATCACAAAACGGTTTTTTGCATTGAACTGGAAACTAAAAAAGCTAAGGCCAAATTTTTTTTTTTTTTTTCGAAAAAAATTTACAAAATTCCAGATTTTTTAATGACCAGAAATGACCTAATGTGGGTATCATACGAAACTAAAATAAATTCTAAGACTAATGGCCGAAAAATAAAATTCCAAAAATTAAGTTTTCTTAAGATTTTTCATGATGATAAAGCGGTGAAAAGTGAAATCTGTCGCACCTATAAAAAAAACTACCTTACCGTTAGTCCGATAAAAATAAAAAATTCTCCATTGAGCTTTTTTAGTTGGCAGTTGAATGCAACGTAATCGTCATTCTAGGGTGGGGTCACCTTTTTTAGACGCGACAAATAACCGGTTCAAACCGAGAATTACCGGCCAATCTGTCGCGTATAAAAAACTACACTGTACTTTAGGTACTTTCGAATGTGTCTATAAAGACAAAATTGGCGGAACCCTTCCTTCAAAACCTACACAATTTTTTCAAATTAAATAAATTTTAATTTTACGTTTTTGGATATGTAATTATATTTGAAGAGAAAAATTAAACCCAAAGAAAATCGATAATATTATCTTCGATGAACACTTGTCCGAGGTCCAAGCTATGACAAAAATGATAATTAAAATTTCAAAAATAATCACAAGTGTCGCGACATGTCGGTTGAGAGCTCATTTTTTTTGAAAATTTCAATTTTAAATATATAAAAAATATTTGATAACAAATTATATAACTAATTTATGTGTTTTAACGAAAGTGTCTTCAAAGCAACTTTGACTTTCCCAAAAGATTATCCCATGTCTCCACCAAAAATGCGATTTATTTCCGATATATTTCACCCAAATGTTTATTCTGATGGTCGAGTCTGTATTTCAATTCTTCACCCACCAGGAGACGACCCGATGGGATACGAATCTGCAATAGAACGATGGAGTCCTGTTCAAAACGTAGAAAAGGTAAGAACACATATTATTATAATAATATTTTCGAAATTTTGGTATTTTTTTAGATGCGACAGATTCGAATGTGCCACCACAGACAAATCGTATGAGATATCACAAAAAAAATTTCGCATTCAACTGGAAACTAAAAAAGCTCAAAATTGTTTTTGAAAATTTTCGAAAAGTTTTCGAGATTTTTTTTTAATTCTAGATTTAATTGATCGGAAATGACACAATATGGGTATGAAATCAAACTTAAAGAAATTCTAAGACTAATGGCTGAAAAACAAAATTCCAAGAATTAAGTTTTCTTGAGGTAGCTTTTTTTAATGCAACCCACCCTTGTCAGCATAATTACTCGAATATTACAAGATATATCGACAAAGGGTTTTTTGTATCATGTACCCAAGTGAATTAGTGACAATGAAAACTTTTTGTATTTTTCCAAGTCAACCGGTTCACTGGTAAAAGACCTTTAAAATTACCGGTTTTTATGAGGCAAAACATGGGAATTTTTGAAAAGTATTTTTTTCTCCAAAATAAAACAATCGAAATTTATTATTTCCATACTTCTGTTAATCCATTACTACATAGAGACCGATTTTTTCAAGAAGAAAGACAAAATCGAGATTCGAAATTCTGAACTTTCGGTTTAAAATATAAATTACCGGTGAACCGGTAGACTTAGAAAAAACAAAAAGTTTTCCATGTCAAAAGTTTACTTGGGTACATGATACAAAAAACCGTTTGTTGATATATTTTATGTCATTCTAGTTAGGTAGCTTTTTTTTTAGGTCAACCGCCCCTGTCCAGCAAAAACCGTAGTAGGTATGGAGAACCGTTTTTTTGCATTGAATAACTGACAAAATATTAACCGATGAAATTTTTTTTCGTTTTCCGCGCTATACCGATTCACCGGTAATCAGCAAAAAACCGGTAATTTGCCTATTTTTGAGGTAAAAAAGGTTCTCTTTACTCCACCAGATGGTGTCGAGTGTCAAAACAAATATTACCAAAAGTTTCCTCTAGAAAAGTTATTTGTATGGCCAACTTAAAAATCGAGAAATCCCCAGTGGCCTAACCCTACCGATGGCCATACAAAAATTGTCCTCTGGTACCTACTATGGGTTTTGCTGAAGAGGGGGGGTTGACCTAAAAAAAAGCTACCTTATCATGCCGAGAAGGGTGGGTTGCATTTAAAAAAAGATACCTGAGATTTTTCATAATGACAAAATTTTATTCTTCGATGATGAGTCATTATTTCTCCCTAAACCCGGAAGTTGTTGTATGCCAAACATCAGAAAAAATTTCCAAAATAATTCTTTATACAATTTGAACGATATAACATGTTTTGCAGGTACTTGTGTGTGTAATAATAAACTGTATAATTTAGGAGACATAAGCGGTTCAAACCGAGAATTACCGGTTAACCGGTTGAGCAAAAACAAATGCAAAAATTAGCTTTTTTAGTTTCCAGTTGAATGCAAAAAACCGTTTTGTGATATCTCATACGGTTCGTCCGTGGTGGCACATTCAAATCTGTCACATCTAAAAAATTCTGTGGATTTGTTAATTTTCTTTTGTTCAATCAGAAATAAGCAAGTTTTTTGAAAGTAAAACGAACAATTATGTCTTCATTCGATAACCTTCCTAGTGGTATAAACATTNGTACATTAAGTGTATAATTTATCATAATTTTTAGAATGCGCTTTAAAGGGACAAATTTTTTTCTCGAAAATCGGTCGCTTTAAGGGGGTGGTCGAGGCGACCTTTTTAAGGTCTTTCCCATGTATAAATTTGAAAAAATAAAATATTTTAGGAGTAAGTCTACCACGACAAATTGAATGGCCTTAACCAAAATTCTCTATCTGCTCTAGAATTTTTCTTGAATTTTTGATTTTGACCTCATTTATACTGTCTCCAAACTCTCAAATCACGGGGAAAAATATTTTTTATTGGTTAAAAAACCTATACGATAACAAGAATTATAAATAAAAGTTTCTGTCTATGGTAAAAAAAAATGAAAATTTTTGAAATTCAAAAATTTTTGAGATTTGAAAAATTTTCGAAATTTAAAATTTTTTTAGATTTGAGAAATTTTTAAACTTGATATTGATAATTAAATTTTTCGAAGCCTGGAAAGTTGAAAAGATAACATAATTTGCTCCTTCTGGCATACTTTAGTCGCCATGACGATGACCACATGGGCAACTTAGCGGAACAAATTGTCTAATACCTTTATGGACCGTAGCTTCAACTTTGAGTTCAGTTGGTTTACATTCCGGACATGGCGTCCGAAAATCCGTGATAATCATGTTGTAAGTAAGCCATTGACATCAATATAATTCTTTTATCTTCATAGGCGTTGTACTATGACTTCGTTTTCCTCGCCCACTAAACCAGGTCCTTACGCCTGCCCGCGTCCAATCACAGTCCACCTTTTCCTCCCTCCTTGTATCCGGTTCTAGCCCATTCCGTCCTCTCTTCACCGCGCACTTGTCAAATCTTTTGAGTGTTGTTTTCTCTTAGTCGACCCGCCTCCCCCCTTCGTCGCTTCTTGACTCTTCTGAAACATTTGCGCACACGACTCTATATAAAAACCGTTTGAAGAGACGCCCCGTCATCCGCGCGTCGACCGAACAAACCACATCTCTCAGCACTCCCACTGGTCTTCCCCCTCTTCCCAACATCCTACCTACCTACCCAGGCCTTTGACCACCTGGAATCAAAAGTACTTTTGATCGAAAATACAAATCTAAAAATATCACATCACAAACCGGAAACCCTTTGATGCAAAAAGTTCAACTTGTTAATTTACCTAATAATAATACATTCCTTCCATCTCCACCAAACCCCTTACTCACCATTCTCATGAGCATGCTGATCGACCATGATCAAGACAAATCACATCAGTTTGTTTGAAGCTCTGCTCCCTAGCCTCTAAATCCAGAGTGACAGACTCTATTTTATTTGCACCCCGAAAATCCACTCAACTCCGTCACAACGAAGCAACGCCCCCGCCGAACGCATTTATAAAAAAACATCTGCAAGCTTGACCACATCGACCATTTCTCTTCCTAGCACGCTCTTTAATAATCGTCAGCACCACAAGCAATCTCTCGAATGTCCCCTCCTTTCGCGGGCAAATCGGTTCTACCAAATTTCTCCACAAACACCATTTTCAAAACTTTTCGACAAAAATTGTTTATCACCTCATCTCACATCATTAGGTCGCAATCATATGACCGTCCGCCAAAATTCCTACAAGACAGTTAGTGGCTTGCGTACACCAACCCATTTTACGCGCTAAACATCTCTGACTCGGTGGTCCCCAGGCAGTACACTACAAAACACAGATCCGCCCGCCAGCCCCTCCTTGGCGCCGCGATTTGTCACGGCAAACCTACAGGCGAAACTCCGCTAAATTCGGGGCGAGCGTCATTGCTTCACTACCCGCTTCCTCATCACGCTTTCCGACGCCCCGCCCAACACTGCTCGAACGAATCGCGACCAACGAATGGAATGCTGTCGAAAAATTTCACAAAAAACATGTCATTCTTGCCGACTTTCAGACGCCCCGCACCTCACGCGAACACAACATCAAAACTTCCCGCGCGCCCGACGCGTCGACTTCCCACGTTGAACCTAAAATCGGTCATCCTCGCTGCCAAACAATTGCCGGTCATGGACGAGGCCCTGCTCACCAAAACTTCCCTTTCCAATACTTAATCTCTGTTTGCACTTTTCTCAGAGGCTCTGGACCCGCACGCCCCTACCCCTCTCCAACATCGCGACACAATATTTTTTGCTAATCTCAAAAGCGCATTCCACTCCAAAACCTTGTCTTTGCACTACCAAAGCCACTCACATGACACCCGCTCCTACCTAAAACTCGTTCCCTCTCCCCCCACCCCCCGGTCTCCGCCCCCCCACTCCCCCCGCTCTCCTTATCTCCTTCGCACGCGCGCGCAGTTTAAAAAGTCCAAAGCATTGTGCCCTCCCTCGACCACGCGCGCCCCCTACACCCGAGGGGATGCTCGCAGGCGACCTTCTCTTTCAAAGGTCTTTCCATGTATAAATTTGCAAAACCACCCTAACTACTCTCCTTAGGAGTACAGTCAACCCCACCCCCCCCCGAGAAATTGAATGGCCCTTAACCCAAACTTCTATCAGCTCTAGAATCTTTCTCTCTCGAATCCTCCTCTTCATCTCTTGACCTCACTTTATACTCCGCTCTTCCCCAAACTCTCCCAAACCTCACGGCGCGCCACACACCATGACTTTTCTTCTTGGTCTAAAAGAGACTTCACACGCCATACCACAAGCAACTCTCCCATGACACCCCACTCCCACACCACGTCCTCTTCCTCACTCCCCTACCTGCGCCTCACCACCCCCACACACCAATCGCTTCTCAACCACCTTCTCTCTCGCAACTTCACCACCCAAATTTTTGAGCATTTCGAAAAACATTTTCTGCAAACGTCTCAAGAATTCTGCTCTTCTCAACGCACTTTGAGCAAGCAATTTCCTTTCAACCTACTGCATCCATTGATCCCCACCTTACTCATCCCCAGCAGCTCTATCGAGCCATAAGCACATTTGCTCCGCTTCCTCTGCAACCAACTCACCCCGTCCGGCATCGACCCGGATACCACACTCCGCGGCAACCTTAGCGGCAACAAGCTCTGTCCTCACATACCCCCCCTTTAATGGACCTCCCCGTAGCTTAACTCTCTGCCCAGTCTCAGCTCTCGTCTACCTCCTCGGCCGGCACTCACCTGGCGTCCGCAACCAACTCCACCGTGATAATATTCCCCTTGTCAGCAACTCCCCTCACACCTCAACTATCCATCTTACTTCTCTCAATCCTACGCGCCCGGCCTTGCCTGACACCTACTGCATCCTCCGGTTGTCACTCACCACAACATACCAAGCGCATCGTCTAGGCCCGCGCTCCGATCTCCCGCTCCTCGAGTCTCCCTCTCATTTTCATTCATCCATCTTCGTCCGCGTACCTTCTTATTCTGCGGGTCGCTTACGCATTTCCCTTCTATCACATGGCGATTGCGCCCCACCCACGCGCCGCCTGTATCTTCCCCTTCGACACCAATTACTTCTGAGATCAGCTTCGTCCCCCTTGTCCTCAGCTCTACCCCCCAATCCCTGAACCACACCCCCTATCTATCCCCCCCTTCCGCACCTCCATACCTCACCGCACACCCGCCTACCCCCCACCCACCCCCTCCCCACACCACCCCCCCCCACACCTCCCCCCACCACTCCGGCTCCCACTCTCCGCCCCCTCCCCTCGCCCCCCACCTCCCGCCCGCCGACACATCCACCCACCCCACTACCCCCACAACCCTGCGCCCGCTTCCCCCGACCTCCCCCTTCTCACCTCCCGGCTCGCCCCTTAAATTTGTATTTTGAGGATTTGAAAATTTGAAGTTTTATAGAAATAAGAATTATGTATTAGAAAGAGTGTCAAAACACGAATCGGGTTGATGGACGTAAGAAAACAACATTCACAATATTGTGATATCGGCGTGTGTAATTACAAATCAGATCAAATTAAATACACAAGAAGGAAAGTGCTACTTGTATAGTGAGAGAGTATTCTATATGTTGACTAACGAATCATATGTTACGAGATGACCAGCAAGCCTATTGGAAACAAAATTTAAAAATAGATAGTTGACAAGGTAGGCTAGGTCTAGATCGCTCTAGGACAATAATTGAGTTGAATAGACAAGAGGAAAGGTCTTTCTATACTTGTTCCAAACTGTTCTCATACTTAATCTATTACGTTCGGCATTATCCTCAGCTAACTATACTCCGGTATTATGCTGGAACGCAACCCCTTGTGACATAGGAGATATGTAAAGAACAGAGCTTAACGGTTGCCTCATACAAGTTGGCGCTTAGTTTGATAGGATTCGCATCTTTTATGTCGCGGTATTGAATGTCTGCCCTCCCAGCAGTAGGGACGGTCGCCACAGTCTAGCGTTATGGTGCATCATCGCGATTCGCAACAAAACATTCATCCAATCGTTATACCAAGGAACGCGAGAATTTTATAAAAAAAATCCAACGTTTAACCCAATCCGAATCTCTATTGTTCCTTCCTAGAGCTCCTTCTCATACGTCGTTATACACACGTCACTTCATCTCGCAACATCGTTTCTGAAATCGATCGGTATACCCTGAACGCAAGCTATATACTACATAGGACAACTTTCTTTTTTTCAGGCCATCCAGTTCTTAGGACTTACCTAACATAGACGGATTTACATTCTCCCAATTCCTCACTATGCACCAAGGCTAACGCAACAAATACACTCTTTTCTCTCCAAATCTCCACAACAAATACACTTTCCAATTATTCAAATATTTCCAAAAAGGTCTCGACAAATCCGCATCTTAATTATAGAAACTCCCCGCTCACACGCACATCTCTGACCACACCCACGTGTTTTGTTCTCTACAATACCATAAGAAGTCAAGAAGTATATCGCGCTGGGTCAAAGTCATTCTTCATCATTAGTTTCCATAATGGTCTGGTTCTGGTCCTTGAGTCAAGCTAGTACGGTCTCAATAAAACTAGATCGCGCCACTTTCACGCGCGAATTTGTAGGCAACTAAGGCCCGAAATTCAGAATATACTGCCGGGCCGACGTCCCAGAGATTTATGACCATTAACGCTACTATCCTCACTACAATAGATTCTTGAGTTTCCCCCAGGTAGAATTGCTCTCCGCACCCGCGAAAGTCGAATTTAGGATGCGAGACAAGAAACTCACATAATGAAATGGCTAGCGTTCAACCCAGTTCGAAAAAAAATAATATAAAATAAAAATATGCACTCACTTCCAGCACCATTATAGCGCATTTCTAGTGCAGGCGCCACCTCCACCCCAGCGCGAAACGAAAATCAAAATTTTCCGGTTTACCCACGGGACGATTCGTATCCAATCCTCCCATCCGCTGAATAATACATGCCGGTCGATTTTGTACTTGCCTCCTACGAAAAAATCCTGATAATGAAACTCTTGGGTATTCTTCCACTGCGAAAGACACACTGTGCCTTCTGTCACAAAAATCTAGTTGTGTGAGATAATTACGTCACCTCTATTATAGGCACATGTTCTCCGAGCAGCTGCTCGGCCAGCCTACCATCTCCAAACCCATCGCTGAAAAAAGTAAGTGGGTGTTTGGTCTCGAGGATCTCAAAGATTCATCAAAACCTTGGTCCTTCGCCCATCACCAAAGTATACTCGAAAGCTTACTACCTGTTCCTCCGTCTTATCCTCCTTTCCGGAGCGCAGTCTCTAAAAAGGCTCCGGCATTGGCTCCGCACCCACCCCCTTAAGCGCGCTTTAAGCAAGACTACTCCTTTTTAAGAAGGTAGGGACTGTGCCACGCCTGATGAACATTTTTAAGACGTTTTGAGTGTTCTTTCTAGGAGCGCTTTTTCGGCCAAGCCGTAGGTCGTGCGGCGTAGGTGGGATGTGTATCAGATTTCCTTGTTAAATTCCAAATGATTGCGAAGAGTTGTTTTCTCACAGATAACATAAAGTTTTTGTGGGATAATCAGCTCAGGCCCAGTTATCGCAAAAACTACCATTCGTGACACATCAGCGGTCCCAAAAATCAGCGACACCCTCCTTAAGGAGTCTAACTTTTAAGGGAGATACTAAGCTTATTAGGAGTCCATGGACTGTACTGAGGTTTTATGTCTTTTATTTGCAGATGTTCGACCTGAAATTTCTCTGGTACAAACTCACAACACTGGCAACCATCGCCTTCAATGCAATACTTATCGAATGCGACACAAGAGACGCCAGAGACACACCTGTTGAAACCTTTACATCCGATTGTGCCATACACTAAGACCAGACACGCCCCCGCTACTTCTGCCAAGGCATTCACGGTACTTGATTTCAGATAATTTCAAACTTCAGCGCCACTTCTCCCTGTCGCTACCCGATTGTTTAACCGCCAAACCCCGCAAAAAGTTAGAGGATGCACACGATTGTTAGGCGCTAGGTGTAGTCTTCGCTCTCCTAAGGTCATAGGGTCGTAAAAATCCGTACCTTTTTCTTCATCAAAACTACTAACTCGCGCTAATAACTTCACATAATTCTTCACTCAGCACCAGGCCTGAGCATTTTTGCTCTCGGCTTTCAATTGATTTTTTCAGGTTCGTCGTCTCTACTGGGCTCCGCTGAATTCCCACGCTGGGTCTCCCAAGCTCTGTTCCATCGAAAGTCGAACCGTAAGCAGCGAAATATCTCTCCCGAACTCCCACGACTTCCTCCGAGCTCCACCTGCTCGGCCTCGGCCTCAGATTATCCCGCGGGCTCGGCAACGCCCTGCCCTGCTGCTCACCTTGAAAATCAATCACCCAACAGTTACAACTACTGAAAAGATCCCGAGAAGCGATCGATGCACAACTTCTTACTCTCTTGGAGTACCACCTGACCCCCGCAAAATCCGCGAACACTGCTGCCTCACCCCGTCAACTCTCAGATTATTTTACAGCTATGTTTCTTCTCTTAGTCCGGATATGCGCAACTGCTGCCTGCTCGCGATGCAATACCCAAAAACTGGCACTACCGGCGCATTTTCTACTCTGCCTCACACCTCTCCGTATCCGCCCGACCTAGCTCCTCGGCCTCTTCTCGCCACCCAATGATATCATCACACTCCTAAGCTTTCCTTACACCCCTCCGTGCGCACAGACAACAAAAGTCTTCCGCCCAACACGGCGCACAGATGGCCCTCAACTCACGTTGAGGCATCTTCCCCTCCTCACATGTTGAGCTTACAGAACTCCTTTAGGTCCAGTGTTTTCTTCTCTGCAGCACCGGCCGAGACAGCACCCTTTGACCTTTTACCCACAGTCGAACCGTAGTGCAGCATACACACAAACGTTTTCTTTGCTTTACACTGGACCACCAAACCAAGTTAGCGCAACTTTTCTCTTTCTTAATGCTAGATGAAACAGTTTTTCGAGTTTTTTCAAATTTCTCTTCCAAGAAACTTCGCAGCATCTTTACAATCGACCGGAATCTGACCCTACTTAGTCGCCGGTATCATGACCGAAATCAAGACAAAAAACTCTAAGGGCCTAATGGCGCTCGAAAAACTAAACGATCTCCCCACAAAATTAAGCTTGTTTTCTAAGATTGTCTCATAATGAGACAACCATTTCAACTTTCTTTTTAATCAATCCGACGCTCACTTATTTCTCCCACCTACAACACCCCGAAGTTGCTTGTATGCCACCACATCCATTAAAATGGTTTTTTCATGTTACACCGAATCTCTATATTCTGAATGCGTCAACGCATACTAACACTGTCTTTGCCAGTTACTCATGTCGTGATGGATCAACCCTAAATTTCCACCCACTCCTCCCCTAGGAGAAACTCCGCACCATAACCGGATTCAACACCGGAGACATACCGGTACACCGGCCTAGACAGCGACAAACAACAAACTCTTGCGCCCTAAGCTTCTGTTTTAGTTTCCAGTTGAAGTGCAGACAAACCGTTTGTCGATACTCTCATACGCGCTCTCGACTCGCCTTGGTGACAAAGTCAACATTCTGTCGCGTCTACACCAAAAACTCACCTCTCTCAGCGTAGCTTGGAGTTCAATTTACTTTTGACTCAAGGAACCTTTTTCTTCAGCGACCCCACCAGCTTTTTTTCCGGTGCCATCTGAGAAACCCCGCGCCAAGAGCCATCACCATCACACCCAACGCCGCATCCTTCCGCGCCTGCCCAGACCGCCCCCAGGGATCCAACTACAACTGACCCAACAACCTCTTTTCACCCTCTCGCATCTTTCCCCAAAACGGATGCCTCCGCGTGATAGCCCCGGCAAACTTGACCCGTCAAAGGAATACTGAAACGGTCGTTCCTGAGAAACCTGGTTCTTCGAAGCCCCCAACTTTTCCCAACACCTTCTGTAGCAACTTCTTCCCTGCTCTCAACACTTCTTCCTCTGTTGCGTCGGACAAACTTATTCCTTGTCATCATCGACCCACCCCCTCCCTTCCCCCCAACCAGGGGTCAACCATACACTTATTTTCGTATTCCTTACACACTAGGGAACTATAGATCCTGAGAAATAGTATTGACCTGTGTAGGCTTCTTTTCAACGGAAAACAATCGGCATTTGGCAGTACAACTTCTTTGTCACTCCATCGACAACCCCCCCCTACCAAGGGGGTCCAAATTCACCACCTCCCTCTCTCCTTCCACTCATCTCTTATATATAGGGAACCTACTGAACCTGAAAAATACTATCTCCCACTGTCGTCCGCCTCCCCTCTTTTCCAAAGAGGAACAATTGGGTTTGGCCAGCAAACATTTCTCTTGTCCCACCAATGACACCCCTTAAAGGGGTAAATCTACACTTTTCTGTGCATCTCCTTAACCTTTCAAGGCAACTGTGGACTCGAAAATATACTATACTCCTCCGGGTCAGTTTTTTAAGAGAAATGTTTGGCCTAGTAAATTTCTCTCGTCATAACTGGACCACCCTCCGGCGCACACACGGGTCAAAGTCTTACACGTTTGCGTTTATCTGTCTCAATATCACGTGGAATCTGTCCGCGCCTTGAAAAATCACTATTACTCTGGCGTAGTTTTTCTTTGAACCCAAACAAATGCGGTAAACTTGCGACAGTTATACCACTTGCTCTAAACACGACAAAGACCTCTCGTGGACATGAATGCTTAAAATCCACTCAGCGCAGTACGAAATTCTTGTATCTTCTAGGCATCTCTTCTAGATATTCGAAGAAANTTTTTTTTTAAATATCGCTTAAAAAATTTTCTGGCATTATAATTATGCTTATATTTTTTGTTAGATCCCAAAAATGAAAAAAATACACCGAAGATATGCTCCGAAATTGTATAGGGAATGTAACCTCCAAAGCATTATTTTATTCTGATGAGCAGTTTTCTGAGAAAATGTACCTTAGTGGACAAAAATTTATATTTTTGAGGTTATCTACTGTATTTTAAGTTATTTCAAAAAACTAAACCGAAGATTTATTAGTTTAGTTTCATAAGCTTAATTTGTCCTTAAAATGAACTTGATCTGATATGTACTTAACCAGAAAAATGTACCTAAAGTTTCAAGTTTGGCGCTCTCTGGTGGGAAAACCACTTTATGAAAAGTCGCGAAACCATCACCAATCGATTTTTTTTCGTCGACTTAGTATAGAACTGTAACTTCCAGAAAAACTTTTTCACAGACACTACCCCCTTAAAATATAAATTACCGGTGAACCGGTAGACTTAGAAAAAAACAAAAAGTAAACCATGTCAAAAATTTACTTGGGTACATGATACAAAAAACCGTTTGTTGATTGAGTTATGTCATTCTAGTTAGGTAGTTTTTTTTTAGGTCAACCCCCCCCTGTCCAGCAAAAACCGTAGTAGGTATGGAGAATCGTTTTTTTGCATTGAATAGCTGACAAGATATTAAACGATGAATTTTTTTTTCGTTTTCCGCGCTATACCGGTTCACCGGTAATCAGCAAAAAACCGGTTATTTGCCTATTTTTGAGGTAAAAAGGTTCTCTTTACTCCACCAGATGGTGTCGGGTGTCAAAACAAAGATTACCAAAAGTTTCCTCTAGAAAAGTTATTTGTATGGGCCATACAGTATGGCCAACTTAAAAATCGAGAAATCCGCAGTGGCCTAACCCTACCGATGGCCATACAAAAATTGTCCTCTGGTACCTACTATGGGTTTTGCTGAAGAAGGGGGGGGTTGACCTAAAAAAAGCTACATTATCATGCCGAGAAGGGTGGGTTGCATTTAAAAAAAGATACCTGAGATTTTTCATAATGACAACATTTTATTCTTCGATGATGAGTCATTATTTCTCCCTAAACCCGGAAGTTGTTGTATGCCAAACATCAGAAAAAATTTCCAAAATAATTCTTTATAAAATTTGAACGATATAACATGTTTCGCAGGTACTTGTGTGTGTAATAATAAACTGTATAATTTAGGAGACATAACCGGTTCAAACCGAGAATTACCGGTTAACCGGTTGAGCAAAAACAAATCCAAAAATTAGGGCATGAGCTTTTTTAGTTTCCAGTTGAATGCAAAAAACCGTTTTTTGTGATATCTCACACGGTTCGTCTGTGGTGGCACATTCAAATCTGTCACATCTAAAAATTCTGTGGATTTGTTGATTTTCTTTTGTTTCAATCAGAAATAAGAAAGTTTTTTGAAAAGTAAAACGAACAATTGATGTCTTCATTCGATAACCTTCCTAGTGATATAAACATTGGGGCCAAATTCCACCAAAAAATGCAAAGTTTGCAGATTAACATTTTGAAACATCGTGCCCCATCCATTGATTTGGCAAATGACTTTTTCCTGAAGTCGAATTATAAAAATCAATATTATTTTCTTGTAGAAAACACCATATCTTTAATGAGGCAAATTTTTAACCCAAATAGCAAATAAACCAGTTCTTTACTCTCTCAGTGCTCCTCTCACTCTAATTAGCGATAAATTAAACATACCAGATATTTTGGGAGTTTAGTTTTGATTTAAAAAATGGAAAATGTCAGAGAACATTCATGATGCGCAGCGGGCAAATATCTAACTTTTGAACTATCCATATCAACGAATTTTAATACCGGCTAAAGTAACCAGTCTCAAATTGGAAAAAAACTGAAAGCCTGAGAAAACACGTTTTCTCCCGAAACTTTCACAAATATAGATGAAAAGGATGAATGAGGAAGTTGAATAATTTTTTCCAAAAAAAAATCACTTATTTTTTCTGAGAACGGTCCGAGTTATAAAAAAAAATTGCAGTTATATATGCTAAAAATCGAAGTAAGTGCTCAGAATGTGGGTATTATTTCAAACTCATTTTATAACCACTACATAACCTATGGCCCATAGCCTATGGGCCATGATTTTTTGTTTAGACGCCATAAGAACATCTAAAATATTTGAAAAAACTAATCTGATATAATTTTCAGAATTCTCCTGTCAGTGATGTCGATGCTAGCTGAACCGAATTGCGAAAAGTGCTGGCAAAATGTTGATGCTGCAAAAACTGTGGCGAGATGAACGCGGCATCATTTATAGCCAGGGCAGAGGGGGTAGCATACAACGGCCTTATCCGGACAACGGCCTATATCGGACAACGGCCTTGAATAACAACGGCCCCCGGACAACGGCCACCGGACAACGGCCCGTTTGCCAATACAACAGGCCCTGCAGTACAACGGCCTTGTTGGACAACGGCCCTATTGTACAACGGCACCCCTATGGGACAACGGCCCTGCAGTACAACGGCCCTGTTGGACATACGGCCCTTTATGTATACAACGGCACCCTATGGGACAACGGCCCTGCAGTACAAGCGGCCTTGTGGGACAAGGCCCTTGTTGTACAACGGCCCAAAAATTGTACAACGGCCCAAAAACAATCACTACGTCCTTATTGTACAACGGCCCCAAAAAATTGTACAACGGCCCCAAAAAAATTGTACAACGGCCCCAAAAAAATTGTACAACGGCAATGTTGTACAACGGCCCCAAAACAATTCACTACTGCCTTATTGTACAACAGCCCCAAAAATTGTACAAACGGCCCCAAACAAAATTGTAAAACGGCCCATGTTGTACAACGGCCCCCAAAACAATTCACTACTGCCTTATTGTACAACGGCCCCAAAAAATTGTACAACGGCCCCAAAAAAATTCTACAACGGCCGCCATGTTGTACAACGCCCCAAAACAATTCACTACTGCCTTATTGTATCAACGGCCCCAAAAAATATAATTTGAATTGGTCATCTAGGAGTTATAGTACGGCCCTATGTGACAACGGCCCCAAAGAAATATAATTAAAATTGGACGCCTCGGAGTTAAAATTGAAAAAAATTAATAAAAAATTGGACGCATAGGAGCTTAAAATTGAAAAAAATTAATTAAAATCGGGACGCCTAGGAGTTAAAATTGATAAAAAATATTTTAAAATTGGACGCCTAGGAGTTAAAATGGAAAAAAAATCCCAAGTTGACGAGATCATCTAAAGTAGTGATCTATTTTACCAATTTTCTTGTTTGACAAAAAGTTGCGTGCTAGCATAGGTGTTTAAATTGTCAATTTATCAATTTTAAGAGATCATCTCTCAACTGATTAAAACTGAAAATTGCATCGAAATTATGCATTTTCAGTCGTTAAATGGAACTTTTCTAGATATTTTAGGTTTTCGCTGGTCCAAAGCCGTGCGATATTTTTCTTCTCTGTGCGCTCCATTTTTTTTATTTCTTCGAGAATAGGCTCCTCTCGGGGTGTTCACAAAAATAAAATTTTATCTGACATTAGGTATGTCACACTACCGCATTATAAGAACAAGATAGAAATGCGACAAATTCCTAAAAAAATGAAAATAAAAGGCAAAGAGAATGGGCTGTCATTTTGTGCATATTAGGAATAGTAANTTTCGTCATTTTGAAGGAAAAATTTATGCAAAGACTGACTCTAAATCTTTTCCAAAATTTTTTCCTTGGACGACCTGAATCAGTTTCGGTCACTAAAAGATGTCAAATTTTCAGGAGAACACGAAAAACGTATTGGCTAACTTTACTTTCGTTTACTTTATGGTGCAACCGGTAATTTAAACCTGTAACCGGTATTTTCACCGGCAAAAAATTTATCTTTTTATTTTTTTTAATTTTCATAATTCTTGCCTTTGAATTCTGCTTAAGATTTTTCTTCCCGTTTTTCGTTAATTTCGCCCGTTTAAAACTTAGAAATTGGCCCGGTGCGCTCCCTACCTATGGCCCATGCTAGCTATAGGCCATGATTTTTGTTTACCAACTACTGTAGTTTTCTCTGAAGTCCTACCGCTAGACGCCATAAGAACATTTAAAATATTTTCAGCTCACAGAATTTTTGAAAAAACTAATCTGATATAATTTCAGATTCTCCTGTCAGTGATGTCGATGCTAGCTGAACCGAATTGCGAAAGTGCTGCAAATGTTGATGCTGCGAAAATGTGGCGAGATGAACGCGCATCATTTATAGCCAGGGCAGATAGATCCGTCAGAAGTTCTCTTTCTTTATGACAAAATTTTTTCTCTGAACTTCAAAGGTGATTATTTTTTTGGGTCGTACAATTGTACATGTGCTTTTCTGCCAATACGGTGATTCAGCCCCCATTTTTTTATTTTTTAAATTTGGATATGAGGTTTGAAAATGGTAGGCTGATTTTCTAATTTCAAATTATTTTGAGGGATTTTCCCAAAAAATCTCTCGAAATCCTACAAAAGATTATTAAATCCGATTTGCATTAAAAGGCTGAAAAACCTACCTGTAATTTCCGTAAAAATGACAGAGTGAAACCGTACAGATGCAAAAACGAAAATCCACCTATTTTAACACATCCTTGAAATTTTTCGGTAATTTTCAAATTTATCGATCCGATATTTAACTGTTCTATCATTACTGATCATTTAACGTCTGTCTAAGAAAGGATTGATGAAGGTTTCAAAATGTGGAATTTGAGACATTTTTTGAAAATATAATAAAAATCTAAAATTGAAAAATCAGGCTACGTGTGTCCATTTTCAAGCGTTGTCAGATCCAAATGCGAAAATAAAATTTGGGGCTTTATCACCGTTTCGGCAAAAATCATATGTAAAATCGCACGACTNAAAAAAATTATCACCAAAAAGCAATTTTCTCTGAACTTCAAAAAATTCGTAAAAAATCAATCTCCGACATCATAAAGTTATAATTAAATTTTTTTTATTCAGAAATGTCAAGATCTAAAACTGATAGTGATATTGAACAGGATATTTTGAACGAAGCTAAGCCGATAATAGATGAGGGGTTAAATTTATTACTGGAAGCGAAACCGAACGATGCAATGGAATTTCTTGCTGATTATTTTCAAACTCTCGCAAATAGTTCACAAAAAATAACCACGAAAAAGTTAGTTTTTTGATAATTATAAAACTTAATTATAAGATTTGTAAAGGTTTTTAGGCTACTTCGAGGTTCAATTTTACTTATTTTTAGATTTGACTTATTTTAAAGCCTAAAGACTTTTGTTTACGATTTAATTCCACTACTAATTGTACTACTGAAACCGCATTTAATTTATGCATTAATATTTTTTTTCTTTTACGTAGCTGAAAATATGTGATGTATAACATCGCTTTTGAGCCATAACTTTTTTACTTTGACATACAGCATGTCACATTTTTGCTTACGATCTTAGTTTTTTGGTTTAGCTGACCTCCGCCAATCAAAAGTTTGAATTTATAAACACGTCGGTGTTCAAAATTTTTAATTATCATTCACTAATAAACGATCACTTTTTTCTTCAATTAAAAATTCTGTAAAAACTGTTTGATCAGGAGCGCGACAAAATCTTGCAATCTTTTTTGACATTATAGTTTTCTAGACATAATTATCCCAGAAATAATATTATTCTCTAACTGTCTCAAATTCATTCTTAGTCATAAAGCCAAATTAATTGAACCTCAGTTTTCCGAAAGGACAAATGATTTAATCTGTTTTTACAGAAAAGTCGAATAAATTTGACATGTGAAAAACCTATGTTTTAAAAATAATTGTTGATTGTACCATCAGAAAATTTTTACCGGAATTAGTCGGTTTCTCGACAGCTCTGGTTTACAAAACGCAACCTTTGCTGAATTAATTTTTAAGGAAACCCCGTGCTGTTAATTTGACTGCTCAAAGTTTACCCGATTTGCAGGCCATTATTGATGAATCTGAAATTTCTTCCGAAACAATTAAAAATCTTCTTTCAAAAGATCCTCAAGAGCGCGCTAGAGCTTCCATTGGACTTTTAACGAAGAAGGAGCCAATTATTATGGAAAATATTATAAATCATGTTAGACATGATTCATAGCACTATTTTTATATTCTAGAATAAATCTATTTTTATAATTCTAACTTTGTATTTTATATTCTACCAAGGTAAGTAAAAAAATTATCAATTTTTTTCATAAAAATGTTGGTTATGGTATACCATGGTATCGATTATGATGCCTGTCAATAGAAAAATAGAGTCGATATCTAGTGTACTCATTTGGGTACACTAAGCACGCTCGTGCTTTCTGTATCCAAATTGGTCTAAATCCAATTTTTTATTTAGACCAATTTGGCTACAGAAAGCACGCTTGTGAATGAAATTTGACCCCACAATTTTTGAAAACTTGATAATTTTCCCTTTCTATCAAGAAATATGACCCTATTAATTCATTGACAATAATATGTTTTTCAGATGAAATTTTATTTAGTATTTTGTTATGTTGTACAAGCGAAATCGAATCGACCTCTCAGACGGGAAGATATGCTCGAAATGAGAGAATCTGTACGCGAAATGTTAAACCACGCTTTTAATGGATATATGAAACATGCCTATCCTAAAGTTAGTCACTATAAAAAATAAGACAAAAAATGAAACGAAATTTGACACCGATGATTTTTTACTCAAGTTTGACACCTTTATTTTTAGGACGAGCTTAAACCTCTCACATGCGAGGGTAAAGACACTTGGGGAGGGTATAAATTAACTCTGATAGATACAATGGACACTTTATTATTAACAGGCGATTTAAGAAAATTTCGGCAGGTTGAAAATATAGTGAAAAAAATGTCATTTGACATCGACAAGGTAATTAGCTCGTTTTTAATGTATAGAAATCTCATGATTAACTCCGTGGCGCATCTTAGTCATCTTTCTAACTAAACCCATTTTTGGCCATGAAAAATTTCATGAGGGTGTATTTTTTTTCAATGTTTGTTCTAGCACTGCGTATTTATGACAAATAAAAATGGCGAACTAGGAAAATTTTAATCAGAAAAAAATTGCACCACAAAAAATTTTAATAAAAAAAAAAAAAATGTGAACATAAAACATTTTTGTCGTCTCGTGATCACGATATAGCGATTTTTCCTACTTTCAGTATTTAATTACAATAATTAATCCCAAATAGTAACCTTTTATCCCAAAGGCTACGTTTTCCAAGTACTTTAGGGGTAACTATTTGTGAGAAACTACTGTATTCAAATGTACAAACTGTATTTCAATACGTGATTGACACATTTTTTATAATATAAGTTATTAATTACTTCTAAAAGCTCGAAAAAAAAATAGAAAAAGGGGTACACAATTGGTCCGAGAGAAATAATTTCCCCTAAAAAACCCGCCTTATTGACTCTAGTTACCAGTAGTTTTTTGAAAAATATATGTCTCATTATGGTTCTTTCTTTAAACAAAAAAAATATTTTTCAGAACGTATCTGTATTTGAAACAAATATTCGAATTGTTGGTGGTCTTTTATCGTCTCATTTATTGTATAAAAAAGGTGGAATGCCGTTACCAAAAGGTTGGCCTTGCAAAGGTCCTTTATTAGATTTAGCTGTAGATGTCGCGAATAGAATTTTACCAGCGTTTAACACAAGTACGGGAATGCCATATGGATCAATAAACCTCAAACATGGTGTCAGTAAAGATGAAACTCCGATCACTTGGTAAATAAATAGTGTAATTTGACACCATTATTATATGAATATTTTACTAAAAAATTGAAAAATACTTGAGTACAAATTTTCAAGCAAGACTTTTTCCTGGTTTCCAGAAAATGTAAAAAAAATTGGTTTCGATCTAGAGGCCATATAAATAAAACCCACGCTTTTTTATGACCCCAGCAAAATATCTGAAAGTTCAGATCGATAATTTCGAACTGAAAAACATCGTCGAGTGTGAAAATTTGGTTGAATGTTTAACTGTATTCGGTGTAAACCTCGCAAAACCTACATAAAGAATTACAATTTAGCGTCTTCTTAGTATAAAAAGATTCATTTTATACTAAAAGCGCAAAATTTTTATTTTTTTTGTAATTAATTTGAAAAAATGGCTAAAAGATGGTCCGTTCGTATTCCATTTATTTAAATAGCTAGAGCTACTGTAGAGATCTACTGTAAATATATTTTGAGATTCTTCAGAACAGTATAATAATATGAAAAACTGGAGAAAAAATTATCCATTTTTGCATATTATTAATAGTATTATTTCTTTATAGCTTTTCCATTTTTTCACTAAAACATAATTTATAAATAAAATATACAACTTCTTAAAATCTCCAATTAGCCTGATAATGAATCTTCGAAACGTTGCTATTTAATAAATAAGGTAGTTTTTGTTATAGGTGCGACAGATTTCACTTTTCACCACAGACGAACCGTATGAGTTATCACAAAACGGGTTTTTGCATTCAACTGTAAACTAAAAAAGCTTAGGCCAATTTTTTTTTTAATTTTTGAAAATTCGAGATTTTCAAATGACCGGAAATCCAAAAATTAAGTTTTCTTACGATTTTTCATAATGACAAAGTGGTAAAAAGTGAAATCTGTCACACCTATAAAAAAACTACCTTATTTATTAAATAGCAACCTAAAATAAAAACTACCTTTAGGTAATTGTTTTTTAGGTGGGCCACCCCTTCTCATGACGATTGTGTTCTCGATGACATTGTGGCGAAACAACTATAGATATATCGAGAAACGGTTTTGATTGCATTTCAACTGCCAACTAAAAAAGCTCAATATAGAAATTTTATCAAGTTGATTTGACATCCGGTTCACCGGATATAAAGGAAGTATTTTTTGGTAGGTTCGAATCTCGGTGGGCCCAGAAATTTTTTTTTCTTAAAATCAGCCGGAAAGTTGAATTTCTATGCTTTTTCGTTCTTATATCACGATTATCTAACATTAACTGCTTGAACTATAATTTTGATGAATTCCCGGAAGAAAAAAAGAATTCGATTTTTTTTCTAAAATTTATACCGAAAATGCTTATATAATAGATCTCCGGTTACCAGTGAACGGTTGTCCGATAAAAAAGGGAAAAATTTCTCCATTGAGCTTTTTTAGTTGGCAGTTGAATGCAAAAAAACATTTCTCGATATCTTCTATGGTTTTCTCGTATCGTCATGAAGGGTGGCATCCTTTAAAAAAACTACCTAAGATAGTTTTTTTTTAAGGAACACCCCTATTCAAGACGATTACGGGAAAACCATAGGCGATATCGAGAAACGGTTTTTCGCATTCAACTGCCAACTAAAAAAGCTCATGGAGGATTTTTATCTTTCTTCTTGGACAACCGGTTCACCGGTAACCGGATATCTTTTATTAGGCATTTCAGTAAAAATTTGAGCAAAAAAATCGAAACTCGTTTTTTCTTCCTGGAATTCATCAAAAATATTGTTCAAGCATTAATGTGTATAAAATCGTAATATAAAAATGAACAAAGATAAAAATTGAACTTGCCGGTTGATTTTAAGAAAAAAAAATTGGGCGCACCGAGATTCGAACCTATCAAAAAATATTATTCGGCGGTTTATATCCGGTGAACCGGAATATCAATCAACTTAATAATAATTTTAAGATTTTTTAGTTGGCAGTAGTGATTGCCAATGCAAAACCGTTTCTCGATATCACTATGATTTCACCGTAATCGTCATTGATAGGGGTGGTTCTTAAAAAAAAACTACTTAAGTAAAATATACACTATTTAAATTTTTTTTGAAAATTCACCTTTTATGAATGAAAATCGCGCATTTGACGGAATACTATACAAATTTTGAAAGTTGCGCTTAGTATTTTAGCTCTTTAGCGCCATTTTTGATTTGTTAAAACATTTTCAGGGAAATTTTAATTACTAGTATATAGATACAACGACAAAAATGAGCTTGTCCTTATAGAAACATTGGACCGTAGTATATTTTTTAGTACGGCATCAGTTGGAACATACATCGTTGAATTTGGTACAATAAGTCGTTTAACTGGCGATAAAAGATTCGAGGCTGCAGCTCGGCGTGCAATAGAAAGTCTTTATGAACGCAGATCTGATATCGGATTACTTGGGAATCACATTGATACAAAAACTGGGAGATGGACAGCTACAGATAGTGGCATTGGGGCTGGCGTTGATTCTTTTTTTGAATATTTGGTCAAGGGATACGTTTTATTGAATGAACCGAGTTTACATACAATGTGGAAAAATTTAGGTATAATGCAAAGTTTTCAGTTCTTGAAATCACAGAAAGTGTATTTAAACGGACAGGGTTTTAGATTGGATTTGGGTCAAAACGTCCTGCTAGCGTGCATTTAAAGATGCAGTTTTGTGATGCAAACTGTCCGTCACGTTTTAACGGATAATTTGAATGGTCCAAATGCCCGTTTAAACACACGCTTGCAGGACTTTGTAACCCAAATCCAATCTAAAAACCTGTCCGTTTTAATACACTCTACTGTATTACATTTGGTAGTATTTTCTGCTGTCCTAATTAAGTTTCTGGAAGGATGGTGTCATAAAACGCGTTTTGAGCGGTGAGAAGCTCGTTTTTTGTATTAAATAACTTAAACCTAAGCATGACTCAAAACAGCTTCCATGATGAGTATTGTGTATGAATTTCTTTTAAAACTGTCTAATTTCAAGATTTTTTTACTCGGAAAACATGTCAAATTTAATTGGTCGTTCCATGGGGTCGAATTTCAATTTTGATATTTTCCGAGATCTTTGATTTTCTGGCCTTTTTCCTGTTGATTTCATGAAAAACGTTAGAGCGGTTCTCAAGAAACCGATAATTTCCGCTTTAAACCGATAAAATTCCAGAAAACGAAAAAACCAGCTGTTCAGTGCAACAGTCCGTGAAAAGTTATACAGGATGTCCTATTTTGTCGGGGATCGTTCCCTAACGATGTTATGGATACTCAAGCCAATGAAAATGCTTTGTTTTGAACGATGGCTTTTTTTTTTAAAACAAGCCATTGTTTGTGCCTCATTACTGGCCAATCACAGCGCTCACTTTGTGAAGGTATCCATAGTGTCGTGAGGGAACGATCCCCGAAAAAATTTAAGTCTATCCTTAATCTCAAGGAATATAGAACTGTAAAGTTGAACTTTCACTTCACCCGTAATAAGAACCCAAAGAAGCGTCCCCGAATGACGTTTTGGGTGTGAGGGGTTTAAGAAATTCACATACTGTATAAAATTAAAACACACATGTATTCTGACTCATTTTTGAAATCAAAGTATTTTTAAAAATAAATTAATTAACAAAATGACGGTTAATTACACTTTTTAACAACGCTTTTTACAATCTTAAAACATTTAATTGTTATAAAATCTTATTTTTTCTTTATTATAAAATCTTACATTAATTTTCAGAGGTTCCGATCGAAAAGTTTTTAAATCAAAATGATTGGTACGTCTGGGCCAACATGAAAACGGGGACGACGACAAACTCAATCGCACAGAGTTTAGATTGTTTCTACCCTGGAATGAAAACACTTTTGGGCGAAATAGAACCAGCAATGAGAACACATCTAAATTATTACGAAACTTGGAGACAATTTAATGGATGGCCTGAGTTTTATTCGATTAATTCCAAAGCTCCAATTCAGGGTCGGGAAGGTTTTCCACTGAGGCCGGAGTTTATTGAATCTACTTATTATCTATATTATGCAACCAAAGGAATCGGTTTAATATTATCCAAGAATCAAGAAAGATATTTTGATATTTGGTTGATAATTTCATCATTATGTTCAAGTTTTCAACTACAGTGAAGTAACTTTAATAGGACAACCTAATAGGAAAGGCCACCGACCCAAAAATTCCTTTATGTTAGAAATACATGTAAATTATTGATAAAAATCTCGAAAATAATGCCTTTTTCCGAAAAAAAGTGATGTCATAGGCGAGATTTATGTTTAGGTCGTAGTTTTCGTTTTCTAGAAATTAATTTTTCTGTCCAATGAAAAGAGCTTATTATTTTCGAGTGAGCCAATCACAGCGAGCTATACAGCTGTCAATCACTTTTCTACTTCGCTAAACTTAAATCTCGCCCTAGTGATTTCTGAATAATTTTCATGATTTCAAGGATAAAATGACGTTTTAGCATCGGTAAGAAAGAACATTTAAATAAATTTTACTTTCATTATTTTAAATATGTTAACGTATTTTCGATAACGCATGGTTCGTGAAAATGATCTAAAATTTTTGAATATTTTATTTGTCAAAAAATTTGTTTACGAAATATATCAAGTTTTTCTGTGACTGCGGCCGTTTTTAGAAGAAATCGATAAAATGAAGTTTTTTATGCTCAAAATCAAAGTTAGTGCTGAGAATGAGGGTTTTTTTAAAACTCATTTTCTGACCACTGGAGGTCCGACTTTATCAGCAATAAATATCCTCTAAAAATTATATAACCATATAAAAACCCGTCTAAAGACCCAATTTTACTAGAAATGGGAGCCGAATTTTTGCATTCAATTAATTCCACTGCAAGAACTGAATGTGGATTTGCAACTATCGATAACGTTATCGACGGAAAGAGAGCAAACCGAATGGAAAGTTTCTTTTTGGCAGAAACATTAAAATATCTTTATCTTTTATTTGATCCTGATCATTGGCTCAATAAAAATCATTATAATTCGGAAATATTATATGTAGAAAATGTAGGAGAATGTCAATTAAATTCAGGTCAGTGTTAGGACAATATGGCCAAAATCTACGCTTTTATTTTGGCGTGTCCCTCTATAAGAACAATATGACGAGAATAAATGTTTAAGTCCTTGGGTCTTTATATTTGTTCTGATAATGTTTTTATATAAAACACTTGTTCAAAACATTTTGACCGAAGAGCAAAAAAAAAGTTTTCATAATTTTTCAGCCAAAATAATTTTTATTATTGTTTATTGGCTACCGAAAATTTTAAAGGTATTTTGAGTTTTTAAAATTATTTTAAGGCGGTTGGATTTTTAATACCGAAGCTCATCCTATCGATCCTTCTGCCCTTGATTGCTGCTACAAAGTGAATAATTTAAAAGAAATCGACAAAATGATTTTCGACTTAGATCTGAATGATTTATTGAAAGAGAAGGAAACTGAAGAAATCGTTATTAAAACGCCGAAATGCCCGAAATTTCCATTTTATCTCAAACTTTCAGCATGGGGCGATGTCTTTACGAATTGAAAAATTTGATAAGAATTCTCCGAATTCAGCACTCAATTTTTAAAATGGCCTTTTTATTGTTCTACAAAAATTTCGTCAAAGAGTTCTTCCTGTTCATACCGTCCTCAATTTACGGTTTTTCTTCAATTACCAAATCATTGTGCAATAACGAAAAACTTTAATAATATTTTATTCCTCAGGTAGCTTTTTTAATACCAAATACATATATTGACAAACTGACACCCTTATAATTGTATTGGTGAAATTTTTTTGCAATGTAGCCAAGTGAATTTGTGACGACCATTTTCCCGGTCAACCGGTTATTAACCTATGAAATAACTGGGGTTTATGAGACAAAAGCAAGAATTTCTTCATGACCAAATTGAAAAAAAATTTTCTATCAATTACCGGCTAACCGCTTCACCGGAAACAAAATACAAAAAAAATAATTCTGATAAATTTGCATGGCTACACATTTAAAAACCGTTTCTTCATATCTGGTATGGTTTTCGAGAAAAATAACAAATTAGGCGGTAAAGTGATATTAAAAAAGCTACCTCAGTTTTTTCCTTCATCAATATATATTTATAAGGGCAAAAAGTTAACAAATATTTTTTTTTCCTGTAATCAAAAAAATCATTTTCATTTGTAGCACGTGTTTTAAGTTACAAGCCGTTTTGTTTAAAAAATAAACTTGATAAAAATTTCCCAATCCGAAAAATTGCTATAGCTCACTTTTAATCACTGTTAGGTCGCTTTTTTTTCGGTTGCTCCACCATGATTTCGACTGGGAGAACTAGACAAGATAACGACAAATAGTTTTTCTGCACGTGAAAACTTCGGAAAAATATCGTAGAAAAATTTTTATTTGTTCCTAGGTTGACTCAGCGCTGACCGGAGTCAGTTCATCGAAATCGCTCAAATGACCGAAAACGTTTTTTTGCGTTTACCCGGTGAACCGGGAGAACAAGAAAAATCTGCATTCCATATTCGGGTAAGATTAAGTATGCAAAAACCGTTTGTCCGCTATCTAGTCTAGTTCTCTCAGAACAGATACCCCTTAGGTGGAGCAACCGAAAAAAAAGCGACCTTAACTTCTTCTAAAGACCATGTTTAATAATCTACCTAAAAAGTTAGAATACCAAAAAAATTCACAAATAACTTTTAATTTTATTCTCAAAAATTTTAGATGACAGATATCGAAATTGATGATTCTTTACCAGAATTCGAGCCGGAAGATGAAATCCCCGATTTTTCAGCTCCGTCAAAAGTAAACCAAGAATTGCAATTACGAAGGTTGCAGCGAGAAGCCATAGCGATGAAAGGTGGCGATAAAGAGCATGAAAAAGCACTTTATAATTTATTGGGAGTTCAGATGAAAATACAAATATCTGATGAAAGAATACTCCTTGGGAACGAGATTCTAAATCACATAAAATATTTTCGGAGGCTCTTGATATATACTGTTTATAATATACATTTAAGAGTAACATTTTATGGTATTTTTTAATTGGCCCACCCAGTTTTGTTGATGCGACTTGAGAACAGATAAAAATATTTGCAAACGGATTATTTCACCGATGAAAAACTAATAGAACTTTTTTTGTTCATGGTAATTACGGTTATTGATCGGTAAACTTTAATAATTTGTTCCTGAGAAAGCGACAGATTTTTTCATAATTTTTTATGTTATTTGACACCTCTAATTTGACAAAACTGTAATTTGACCTCCTTAGAGGTGCAAAATTACCTGTAAATATGTGTATTAAGTTAAACGATGCACAACCTGTAATTTGACCCCTTGGGAGGTGTCAAATTACAGTAGAGTGTCTTTAGTAGGAGGCGTCCTAAAGATTTTGAAAGTATTGTAACACGAAACGTACTTTACTGTACTTAAAAAATATGCCTTGGTATGATACATATGTTTCGTACGTATCGTACCATGGCGTCTTTTTTAGGGAACAGTAGAGTTCTTTATAAATTCCTTTAAAGGTAACTTTTTTTTAGGTAGGGCCACCAAATTTCCCCCTGCCATTTGAGAACGGAACGAGATATTCACAAACGGATTTTTGCACCCAACAGCCAAGGGATAAATAAATGACCAAATTTTTTTTGATTTTCCAACGAATGACCGGCACATTCTTCGAAGCCAATTTTTCGACATTTAGTACAACTTTTATTTTACACTTTTTCGCATCTCTTAGTTTAGGGGACCTGTGAACCTAAAAATATACTCACCTGTGAAGTTTTTCAAGAGAAAATGTTTGGCGGTAAAAATTAAGAGATACAAAAAAGTGTAATTTGACCCTTTATAGGGTGTCATATGTCAAAAATTTCATTGCCAAACATTTTTCCTTGAACAACTACCCAGGTAAGTATATTATCAGGTCCACAGGTTCCCTAAATTAAGACATACAAAAAGTGTAATTTGACCCTTTTTAGGGTGTCATATGGCAAAAAATTCCCACCAAAATAATTCTGCCGAAAAGTTGTACTAAATGTCGAAAAATTGGCTTCGAAGAATGTGCGGTTTTCTCATAACCGACGTTTGAAATTTTTACCGGTCAATTTCCGGAATCACCGAACATCCGTTGGAGAATCAAAAAAATTTGGTCATTTGTTTATCCCTTGGTTGTTGGGTGCAAAAATCCGTTTGTGAATATCTCGTTCCGTTCTCAAATGGCGGGGGGAAATTTGGTGGCCCTACCTAAAAAAAATTACCTTAGGACGTGTCCTACTAAAGGCACCTTACTGTACAAAAAATAGCTATTTCTTGACTGTTTGGATGCAAATATCTCGTTTCGTTCTCGAATGGAACAAAACTGGGTTGTTCACCAAAAAAATAAACCTTTATTAAAGTCTTATATTTTGATGAAAGTTTTTTTATTTCTCAAGAAGTGTCTCTTAAAAACATATTATTGAGGTTGAAATCTTGACTTTAAGAAATTTCATTTGTACCGACAAAGACCGAAATGTGATAATGCAAGGGACAAATGAATTTATGTCAGAAGAAGAAGTTGAAAGTGGAAAAATAGGAAGATCTATTGGACTCATTATGATACCGGGTCAGCATATTCGAAATATTCAGATCAGGAAACAGGTAAATAAAACGTACTAAATCGTCAGAAAAAAAATATGAACAGATTTTTTTTCCAATCTTTTATTAATTTTTTCAAATTATCAAATAGTTACGTTTTTTAATATTTTACAAATGATATTTTGAAAAGTCACATTTTCTAATCGTACACCACACGGTGTTCAACTTAGACCCGAACTGCTCAGGGCCGTATTTTATTATAGATTTGGCTGAAAATTTGGGAGCAAGCCTGCAATTAAGAAAAATTTAGACTGGGTGAAGGGAATTTTTTAAATTTCTTGCGTTTGATTGGTCCATTTCGAGCTTATTTTAAGACCATCTAATGTGATTTATGAACAAAATGACTGACACCACCGTGTGCGGATTGCCTGTACGAATCGAATGGTAGGTAACAATTTGCATTAAAAATTATATTTCACCGTTATCTTGGAAAGAAAGAAACTGATGTTTTTAACCGTGGGAAATTGTGACGTCATCAGTTGTCGTCATTAGAATAATAAAAAATTATAGTCTAGAATTTATAATATGAAAGTCAACATTTGGAAAACACTCAAAATACACACAAAATGGAAAAGTTTGATACTTATCTAGGTCGAAATTTNATAAATACGAGAAAGCCGGAAAAACCAGATAGCTCGCTAAAAAAAAAACCACTACGGCTACGGTTCCGAAATGTCGTATTTTTGCATCCATAAAATTATAGATACGATCATAATTATCAATTTTCTCAATCAATAACTTTCATCAGAGCCATGCCAAACAATATTTTTTCACAACGAATAAACAGAAATGCTCGAGGTTTAACTGAGAATCCGTTGTGTGAAGAAAAGAATGGACCTGTAGCGCAAAAACAATTGAAAAACTCAAAAAGGACTGAGTGGTGGACGAAATAAATAGCGGAAATTCGCGCTTTGAAATGTGTTCGTTCATTAATTACCGTCATAAATCTTCTTCTGTTATAAAACCACGCGGAGATTACATCACTGATTCTAATTATTCAGAATTACATGCAGAAATGAGGTAAAAAAAACTGTCAGAATGCTATTGATGTCAGCTACAATTATGATAATGAAAATTTTGTTAGATAGCTAGGGGATGGACAACTGCAGTCAAAATGTTTTTTGACTGCAAGTTTCTCGATAACTCGCATCAAAATAAGCAAAAAATCTAACCAAAATCCCAGTCAACAATTCAGAAACTCTAGGAACCATTTCCTGCACCACCCTAAGTTTTTTTGAAACAAAAAAGTTGGCCATCCCTAATGTACACAATCAATCGTGTGACAAAAAAACCTATCTTAAACGGGTTAGAATAGGGTAGGTAAACTCGCGTTCAGTGTACAAAACATGCTAAAGCTGTTCGTCTTGGAAAGGCTAGGATAGGGTAAACGATAGGGTATGTTCCACAGGATAAAACAACCATTCATTGATAAGGGGACATAAACCGGCAGACTGGAGTCAAATAAACGTAGGTACCTCTAACATGACATATTTCCCGAAAATATACGCAACAGAATTCAATGGATATAATTCACATAGCCAGTGATAGAATAGCCTCATCTTGCCGTAAAATCATGTTCAAAACTTTTTTGCATACCACACGCTCACACAAAACGCACAAGAGCCACCTAACCAAATCGCAAATAAATCTATCCTCCCAGGTTTTATTTTGAAAAACCCAAATTTGAACATAACCTGTATCAATTATATTGACAACTGTCTGAGGACGCCTTTGGTCCGGATAACTGCCATATTCAATGGTCCAGAATATGTAAAAAACCGTCCAAAATACCGGTTTTTTGGACTTTTTTCATCGAAACTATCTCCTCCTAGTAAAATTCAAAATTCAACATCAATTCGTAAACGGATAGCTCGCTAAACAAATAAAACTTCTGAGGAGCCGTTTTTTCAATTTGACCCCAAACTCCAAAATATGAAATTTGAAGGTCACGCTGGAAAAATTTCGAAAAAAAATGTGCTTTCGATTTGAGAAAGTAGGTCCAAAAAGTAAGCGGGGAAACACTGAAAGAGAAAGGTTGGCTACGGCAACCCGATATTGCTGAAGTTTTAGTGGTCAAATTGACACAAACTTATTTTTGAACATAAATTTTGAGAAAAATACTTAAAAAAAAATGAAAAAACGCAAAAATTTTCGAAAAATTTTTTGGTTGTCACTTTGGGTTGTTTTAAAATGCTCAAAACATAAACATTGAACTTTGGTGCATTTTTTTATGACATGAAAAATGCATAAATGTAGGCAGCCGGGATACCCTTAAGTAAACGAAATAATAATCGTAATATTTTCATGGCTATCAATAGTTACGCTTGAACCGATATAAATATGTTTCAAGCTTGATAAAATTATTTTTATCCCATGTTTAGGAAAGATTTGAGTCGAGTTTTCAGTTGTTTGAAAATCATAAAAATCTCAAAAAATTCAAAAACATTAAGAAAATTTTCCGCATTTGGTCCAAAATTGTTCTGTTTGTTCTCAAACTGTGGGTAAGACAACCAGAAAAATAGCACTTAAACTTTTTCATGAGCCTACCGATATTTCTGACCACTTGTTTGAAAAATCATAAAATTTTATTTTTATCGACGTTTTTTTAGAAAGTCATTATGAAATGTTTCCCCAAATCAAGACAAAATTTTTATTAAGTGTTTTTTGAATCTTGCATTAAAAATCCAGGCAGAAATCACTAATTAATGAGTTTTCTGTATCTATTAATTCCCGTAATGTCAACAATGGTGGGCCGCGATATCATCTTAAACAATTGAATGATAATTTTTAACACATGGCTACACTCGAAAAATGCCATATTCGCAACTACATTCTTAAAATGTATGCTCGCGAAAAATCTCAACACAAATTGCGGGTTTAAGGGCGCCATTTCTTGTGATAGTCAAGGACATTGTTTTAATATTAAAACGCAATTGAAGGTCAATTTTTATCTCAAAGAAAAAGTGGTTTTCTCTACTTTGTTGCCATTTTGACCTTTTTCAGACAAAAAACTTTGATATTAGAATTTGAAAGTGCAGAATTTTTAAGCCACTTTTAGCGCATAACACCCGCAAATGCTGAAGTTTAACAATATCGTCTTCCAAAAAATTCTATAGTCGGGTTTAGTTGAAATGATGTACAGTGAAAATGTTGTTTTATATTTTCAGTACTTAAGGGTTCTATACGGCAAAAGGACTTTTCTGAATTGCTTTGTCTCCGCATAGACAAGAAGTGAATAAAACATCTGATAAGTAGTTCTAATCTGGAAACGTTTTGAATCATATTTTTAAATAGCATGGTTGAACACCCGGTAAATGAGGTAACCAGGACAAAAAATTTCTTTGAAAAAGCTTATTTTTTTTTTCGTCCTAATTTAGGGAAATGCTTTCAAAATTTGACAATATCTGGCGAAATTCAAAGCGGAAAAAAAACTGTTGTTCCTTTTTTAATTTTCTCACTAAAAAGTATCAAGAGCTGGCGAAAAGGACTGTTTTTGCTATTATCCACGAAAGTGTAATTTTTTTCATGCCACTGGCAAACTATTTTCCGTGCACAATAGTTTTCGTAATAATTGTTAACAAAACGTGTGCCTGATTTAACGATTTCATTTTTAACTCACCAGAGTCCGATTGATAAATTATTTTTGACATCCCAATTCGTCCAATCATTTTTTTTAAGACCAAACGATTCGTAGTGTGAATGTTTTTGGAACGTATTTATAAACTAGACAAAATATTTAACCGTTCGAGCGCTAGAGCAGAAAAAGATTTTTATTTCAGACACTCAGAAAAAAATTTAAAATATTTTTTCCAAAATTTGGTACATGTTACGATTTTGAGTTATATGACTTAAAAAAGCACTGATCAAAAATAATAAAATCAGACCCTCTAGCTCTTTAGTTCAAAAGATACGACTGCCTATAAACCATATACCAAAATAAGCTGTTCAAATTTTAGAAAAAAATTCCAGATGTAAAATTTTTATTTTTTTATATAGATAAACAATCTACTGAGACAAAATTCTAAAATCCAGTCACAATAATTCAGTACAAAAGATATGGGCCGGCCTAAGAACCCCCTTAAAGTTATGTTACAAGAAAATAAAAATATAAACGTTTGCAAAATGAACACTTTTATGCAGATAAAAAAAAAAACATAAATTTCCAAACATTTTTTTTCAATATATTGCTCTGAAAAAATGTACCAATCGGCCGGACCTATGCAACCCCCTGTAGCAATAACCAAAGACTTCTGATAAAAGTAATCATATTTTGTGCTAGACAAAATGGATGAAAAGGTTAGAAAAAAGTTTATACGTGAGATAATTCAAAAAGGTCATAGCGCAATTACATGCTGTGGTTTCTTGTTCTAAGCGATCCAAAACGGCAAAAACTACGCATTTTTCCGAAAACCGATAATTTCGTAACCTTAAGCAACAAAACCGGGATTTTTCTTCAATAACATTTAAAAAAAAATAAAAGCTTTTATTTTAATGATTAAAAAAGGTTTAGAAACTACTGAACCGCAGTGTGGCGCCGTTTGTAGGCTCGAGAAAATGTTATTTAAGATACGAAGGCCCTGGGTTGAATCCCGGCGCATCAATTTATGAAATACACCAAACACTATAAAGTAGATAAATTTGTTTATTTATTAAAAAAAATTGTCGTAAAATAACTGTAAGTTATAAGACTTAAGGGGTCCGCGGCGCATTCTTTTTAGGTTAACTTTGGGTGTAAAAATATGCACGACATTGCTGGGGAAAATCAGAATATGCATAAACTTAATTGAAAAAAAACCCAAAAAAGTGTGAAATTTCTAATTTCTTGAGAATTTTTTATGATAATTTTCTTTTTGGAAAACATTGAACCCCCAATTTAAGACCAGAAAACCAAAATATCAAAAAGCGTTTTAACCAGCTGCTTAAGGGATGTGTGCTTCCAGAATGTGCTGGAAAAAAGAAGCGTTTTAAAACTCAAGATACTTTTGTCGAGAATTGAGTGAACGTTTATTTTTCCAATCGTATATTGTAGCCGTAACCTGAGAAGTTCAAAAACTGAGTCATTTCTAGAAAATTATAAGCACATCAACCTTTAAATGCATAAAACCTAATTGGCTGGTATTTCTTTCATGAAGTATACCGTCATATCCACGTATCCAGAAAATCACATAAGCCGATATTATGAGCAAAAAAAAACCTCTATAAATAAACAGCATATTTATAAATACATTCTTAATCGCGCGAAAAATTATTTTGAAAAATTCCTTTGCTATAGTTAAATAATAGCAAAATGAAGATATTACAAAAAAAAGTAATACCTCACGAACGACATGCGATCTGTTCTCCTTTCCATAAATTCTTCCTAATTATCGCATTAAACTTTTAAACCAAAGCAAATTTAATAATTTTTTTTATATTTCTAAGCAAAGCACTTAATTATATGCGATTAATGCGCGCCATATTAATTTACATGATTTGATGAAAATGAAATATTGAAAAAGGGCAAAAATCTAACAATTATAATATTGAAATACTCATTTAATGTATTTTTCGCTGTGACATTATTCTTCGTGATTTGAACTATTCCTATGTCTATAAATTTTAAATAAATAAATTATTTTTGCAGCAAATCCGATATTCAGAACTAGTTATCGATAGTAATGGAACTTTTTTAATGCAATCAATCTCGGTCTGGATGGTCGATACAAGAAAATAATACCGAATTGAGACCGCGTGGTCGAAAATAACTACTGCACCCCCACAATCCCCTTAACAGATTTTATTCTCGCATACACCCAGCCTATTTGATTGGGTACTGTTCGACTAAATCGACCCCTTTATTCCGGATGTGTTCACTTCCGGTTTAAAATGCGATTTTTAGAAGTGAGCAAAAACTTTCAAAATCCTGTTTCCGCCAAAAAACCCGATACAATCTCCGCTTTTATCAACAAATTATAACTGCATTTCTGAAATTCTAACCTCGATCCTTAGCGCTTTTGAATGGGCGAAACCTGAAATTAGGGCGGTTTTGCAGTTCTGAAATAACTAGCTATGGAAACTCAAAATATTTTCCGTCAAATAACGAAGCATTATTGTTTCTGTGGTTCTGCCAAGTGAGAGTAGAATGGATGCGAGCTCTAATAGCCTAGGGATTAAAGTTGATAGGTTGTCTAGAACTCGCCCATGGTTATTCTGAAAATTATTTTGTTAGTATTAAGGATAGATCTACCAAATGGCTATTCATCAAAGTTTCGAAGCAGTTTAGTAATTCTGGTAAGTGAATACAAAATATCATTTAGCGTACCGGTTGCCCCCTATAATATAATAAGACAGAAATCGTTGAGTTTTTACAATGTAAGCCCGAGGTTAACAATATGTAGTACAGCAGGTGCGGCGTATAGTTAGAAGTTTGTCGCCAAAAATCCCCTAACTATACGCTAATTTCTAACTTTACGCGCGTACTTTCTAACTATACGCGTACTTTTGGAAAATGTGCTCTGATTGGGTTATTTGGACAATATCTAAGGTTAAAATTGGGTTAAAAATATGGCCAGAGTTAAGAATTTTGGTGATTTTAAAGTAATTTTTTCGTTACAAATCTTCTTAATGATGTATAAAATTTAATTTTATTGAAAAAAATAAATTAAAGTTAATTTAAAATAAACATGAATTCGAAAAGATTTACGAAAATCGTTAAAATGTCAAGGAAACAATGAAAATTATGAAAAAAATAAGCTCAACAGTAATTTGTTCTCAGAAACCAAACAAAAAACTAATATATTTTAATCTGATAACTATTGGCCATTTTCAAGCTACCGTACATTGTTCTGCGAGACTTGAAATACATGTTGTAAGTCTGGAAATACCGACACTTCATGGTCATCTGACACATGTTTTAAAAAAAGTGTATTTTCATGTCGTCGCCGACTGGAGATCTTGGTCTGGAAAATCTGGTTTAAAAACGTCTACTATTTGCTAGGAACTTTGAAAAAAAACCCTAACTTTTGCCTGGCCGCACGCCAGGAACGATATAAATTATTTTCAAATAATGCGTAGTTTTGCGGAAGCTAACGTAGTTTTTTGCGTGGATCTAACTACGCCGCACCCTGCTTCGTATAAATATTTATACAAAATCTATTCGATCGAAGTTAAAAATTTTTAATCGAATGTGTTGAAAGTATTTTACAATTGGAGCTTAAAATTTTTTGAAGAACGAGGCTCAGTTCAGCTTTTGAAAAACAATTTTATGCCGCTGGACTAGTGGCATAATTAAAAAAATATATTATATGTGAATTTATACAAAATATTTCCCAATTTTGTTTTTGACTTTTGATTTTCGGAGGTACCCTTCGCGTAATTTTTTATTTGTTTCGATAGTGCCGCGAAAGGTCCATTTTGCCCATAGGCGAAACGTGCGTTTTATTGCTATGATCTTGAGATAGATAAATAAAATTTGATCAGATTAACGAGGTGATGATGTATACATTTGTGCAGCGGATTGTGGTATTCAATCACTTTGACCCTATTTGTCCTCTTAGAGAGATTTTTTAAATTTACAGTTTGAAAATGACAAAAAATAAAGAAAAACTTTAAATGCAACTTTCTGGCATATATTGCTTCTTTTACAATGAGGTTGAAGTTCAACCGTTGAACAGTGTCTATAGAGAATATGCTTTAATATTTAAGGCCTCTCTAGTGCCCTTTAGGTGATTAAGAGCAAAATTAAGGTTAACGTGGGACAAAACAGGGTAAAGTTTTTTGTCGCTTAGAAGGGGTTGTGGGTGTAAGAATGCATGATGGAACAAAATAGTTTATATTTTCTAGGATCCGCAGCCAGTCATGTTTCGACGCGTGTATACACTCGCCTATTCCACACCAAAAATAACGCCAATATGTATTGGTTCCAGTCCGATAATCGTCGCCCACGCATGGTATTTTGGTACGGGCGTAGGCGCGCCAGGACAACAACCTGAAAAAACCTGGGAAAATAAACTGCTGGGAAATTAAACAATGACTATTTTACGTATAAAACAAACAGAATAATTTTTTCAACGAAAATACGACAAAAAAGATATGACAATATTTTCGTAAGTCATACATTTTTATTGTTTATTCATTTGGAAACAAAATTGACGACTATTTCCGATTTCTAAAGAGAATTTCTAAATTTAATTTTTAACCGTCTTTAAACAAACAGAGAATAATTTTATTCCAAACGAAATAACGACAATAAAATATGACAATATTTTCGGATGTTTCATACATTTTATGTTTTATTACAATTTAATACAAATATGACCGACTTATTCCGATTTTTGTGGATTGAATGAAACATATTTTTACCAGTTTTCAGCTGCGGTACCGGTGAGCATCCTTCACCAGAATCATAATAAGTTACTATGCAGGTGATAGAGAAAGGTTTTAGGTCTCCCGTTATTTTTTTCTCATTTATTCTATAACTGCCCTGTTCAACCCTTCCAGTCCAGCTGAGGAGAGGGCTATTTTCCCCACGCAATTCCAACATTTCACCCCAAACCCCTTGTAAAAGGATTTTGTGATTTAAAATCAAAAAATAACTAAATATAAAGAAAAACTTTAAGGTAGCTGTTTTTTTTAAAAAGGACAACGAAAGCAATATTTTGACGAAGTCGAAGCTCAGACATAGAATCATCAAACGTTTTTTCGCATCGTGTACTACCAAAATTCAGGAAGCAATTTTTTAGTTTCTCTCAGACAACTGGTTCAATATGGGAATGTCGTTCTTCCAACCGGTAAAACGGTTCCAGAGCATTTTGGCTTCAGTTTTAAAGCTCTCCTAGCGCCCTCTAGGGATGATTTAGAGCAAATAGGCCAAGGACAAAACGGCGTGTGTTGTTTTTTAAATTGTTAATCCTAAAGGTATTTCTTCTCTTGGTCTAGGTGGGCCACCTAATCTACCCTGCCATATGAGAAACGTGACACGACGATATTCCACCAACGACACGGATTTTTGCATCCAACAGCCCAAAGGGTCAAATAATACATGACACAGAAACTTTTTAGATTTTCAAGTTGGTGAAACCGGAATGTGACGAGTCAAAAATTTGAACTACGTTTCGGACTGGCCCCCACTTCTATCGACAAATAATTACAATTATGTACAACTCTCTCTCAGTTATTTATCGGAGTACTATTTTGGTCATCAGTTCCTTTTTATGCGTCTATACACTTTCATTTAATAAGAGACACATAATGGTCGGTGAAAGATACTTACTTGGTTGGTTTCTCAAGAGAAATGTTTGGTAGTTACAATTTTCCCATGACAACTATGGGTTCACATTGACATTTTGTAACATCTTTAATTAAAGGTCAACCATTCATTTTGTACTCTAATCGCAACAATCGCACTAATATATAATCTGTGGTGTTTTTTTCAGAGAAAATGTTTGGGGCAGTAAATATATCGTCATCATGACACCCTAAAAAGGGTCAAATACACTTTCTTAAATTCTTCTAATTCAAGAACTGTAGAATTTGAGAAACATATACTCATCTGGGCGGTTTAGTTTTTCAGAAAAAACTTGTTGAAATTAAATTTTTTGTATATACACGTCGCAAGGTATCCCGTTGTGGATAAAAAGTCTGCAAGCTGTGGTTTAGAACGGGCATTTGGATCAATCAAATATCTGTTAAATCGTGAAGGACAGTTGCATTCCTCGAAAAAGCGTCTTTTAAATGCACGCTGTTTACCTAAATCCACTCGTCGTAAACACCTGCTCTGTTTTTAATATACACTCTGCAGTCCTCATAATAAATTAGCCCACAAATAGCGCGAAAATTCTCAAGCTTATTTTTCGCATCAGTCTTGATCCAATTAAATTGCTTCTAGAAGACACATGTGTAAAGTCAGTATAAATTATTTTAAGGGGTGGAGAAAAGGCAATTAGGAATTTTTCAATTCGGCTCCCTGAACAAAACTAAGAATGTGAAATTGTTGATTTTACACTAGATCGCGAGAAAAATTCTTGGTCACTGCCTTGGAAACAACAAAAACCAACAATTTTTACCGCACAAACGAGGCTCTATCGGGCCAACTAGAAAAGTGGCAATATCAATCCTTAAAAGCTTATGTGTAGGGCTTCGCTTATTAATCCGATTCTCATGATTTCATTTTTTTTACATAATCTTTGTACTTTCATTATCTAAAGTACTCTCAAGATGCGAATTTTAAATTCGTCCCATGTCTCAAAAACGCAAAATCAACACTTGCACTAAACATAATGATCTCATTATGTACATTACAATTTTTCTGACATTTTTGCTCCAGTCACAGAGAAATTGCTATATAAAAAAAACTTCTTCACAGGAGCCGGAATTTCTGAACTTCACTGTGTTAGTTATGTCTATGATATCGCTGATGTAATCTCTGGCTCCGTAAAATTGAGCAAATCATCACGCCAGTCTTTTCCGCGTCCCATGTTCTTTAATTTCTCCATCGCAATAACATTAAACCGACATTTTTGTATTTATTTTGTCACCGATGATCAATAGAATGAGGCTGTTGAGTATTACTTTTTCTTGATCACGCCATCAAAGTTGTTGGTGGCGGTTTCCAGAATTGATATTGTTCCTAAGCATTGTCGGAATATCTGGTGGTTAGTATAAAACAGATCTCACAAAATAAATAAATTTAATTGGAACAAATTTCGCTCACACTCGCGTGGAGATGTATAGTATACATTTATATAAACCGTTTAATTTATATAATATCAGCAAAATGGTAAAAAATAGAGATTTAATAATTTGGCGCACTGCAAAATTGCAATAATTCGAGGAGTATACCAACCAAAAAGAGTTCTATGATTTGCTAGAGATACTGAGCATAAATATAAATCATAAGATGCAAAAAACAGGGAGGAACAAGCCAAATACTAAACCAGGTAGGAATATAACCGGTTGAAACGACTGTTTCCAAAAGTATTGACATTGTTAAAACTAAAATGTGAAATGCGTGCCTAATAGTTCGGAATAAGTTAGTATAGCCTCGCTGTGTTCAAATATATGCATTATGGCTCAAGCATAAAATAGTAACTTTTGTCCAAGAACTATTAATAAACATTTTATATTCCGCTTTGACTGTCGCAATGGAATTCGGAAAAAATAGAATCGCTCGAGGTAAATTAAGTCAAACTTTCTCTAAAACATTTTTTTTTGATTTTTTTGAAAATTTTTCAGAGCAGAAAACTTTCGTTTTGAACCATCAAAATTCCTCGTAGTTGATTCTACTAGAAAAACATGTTAATTTGTTTTTTGCACTGGTACAACCACACGCTAAAAAGCCGGTGACTTTGTAGAAATTTCTAGAGCAGATAGGATTTCTGGTGAAGAGACAATTTTTCATCTTTCGTACCCTCGGTGTCACTTTAGTCAGGAAAAATATTTTTTAATTGTTGTCGATTGTTATTTGTGAATGCCTTTAAAAAAGTTGTCCTTATCCCGCATCGTAGCGCGGTCGTTATAAACTACGATTACAAATGGGTGTGAAAGCACATCGCAAATTCCAAACTGATTTAAAATGATTGGTATATTATAAATAAGAGGATCGTAATGTTCCGAATTCTCTCTGCGGTAAACTGTCTCGCTACGCTATCGTAGCTCTATAGAGAACTTTTTTTAAAATAAACTACGCTCAATTTGCAGCTGAAAACATGCGAAGAATACATGGTCTACAGCGTTTTTTGGTGACAGTCTACCAATTAGTTAAAATTGTTCAGTACACATAATTTTTTAATATTTGAAAATGCTCCGAAGAAAAACACAATATATAAAAAGGTGGTTAAAATTTCCCAGCCCAAAAAACTACATTATTTATGGTTGGAGTCCCGGGCGCATATTAAAGTGGTTTATTTATAACCAAGTTACGGATAATTATACTCATTTATTTTCTATTCATCTTACTTCTACATTTTCATAATATTGCGGCAAAGAATATAAAATACCAAGTCCGGAAATTGGACTTATCAGGTATTTTCTTCCATATGTTTTATTTCCGACTATTCCGTCCATAGCTTTAATTTCACCTTGGAGTGTGTGTATATGCCAAAAAAGTTGTTTGTCCGAACAATTTTCGTTTAGAAAAACAGCCAGGGTAAGTTTATTTTTCATGTCCACAAGTCTTCAGTTTAAAGATGTATTTAAAACTGAATTTGAACCTTTTCGCGGTGTCAATAACAAAAAACATTAATTCCAACATTTTATCCTGAAAAACTACCCAGATAGTATAATTTCATGTTGCAGGTTCCTTGAATTAAAGAGATTTCAAAAAAGTGTAATTTGACCCTTTTTAGGGTGTCATATGACATAAATTTACTGCCAAAACATTTTCTACTGGAAAAAACTACCAGATTAGTATTATTTCAGGTCCACAGGTCCCTAAATTAAGAGATTACAAAAAATTGTAATTTGACCCTTTTTAGGGTGTCATATGTAAAAAATTTACTGCCAAACATTTCCTTGAAAAACTCAGATTAGTATATTTTAGGTTCAAGGTTGCCTATATTACGAGATACAAAAAAGTGTAATTGACCCTTTTTAGGGTGCCATATGACAAAAATTTACTGCCAAACATTTTCTCGAAAAACAACCCAGATAAGTATCAGTTTAGGGCCATATGTTCTCATATATTAAGAGATACGAAAAAAGTGTAATTTGACCCCTTTAAGGGGTTGTAGGGTGTAGAATGTTTGGAATTGCTGGGGAAATAGCCTTCTCCTCCAGCTGGACCTGGAAGGGTCCGATAACCGGGCAGCTAAGAGAATAAATGAAGAAAAAAAATACTGGAGACTAAACCTTCTCTATCAATCTGCAAGTAAATTGTTTTTGATTCTGGTGAAGGTGCTTCACCAGTGCCGTACTGAAAAAACCGGTAAAAATATGTTCTCAATTTACAAAATTGTTAATTCTCGGTCAAATTTGCTTTTAAATTTTAATCAAACAAAGATGTTTCGTGAAAGTACGACTCTTCAATATATGACCAGAAACGTCCGGTTTAAAAAAAACTCCTTCAATTTTAAACGGTCTTTAAAATAAAATTCAGAAATTCTCTTTATAAATCTGATTAACTCGGTCCAATTTTGTTCAAAAAATGAATAAAAAGAATAATTAAGAATCGTATGAAATGGTTTGCCATACATTCCCACGAAAAGATAGTTGAAAAAATAATATCTCTGTAGGTTTTAATGCGTGAAAAACCCGATTCCATTGCTTCATAGTAATTTGCTAATGGTGAGCTTTCCCTGTGTGATAAAAAACGAAATGTAACGCCTACGCAAAAAGCGGGAACCAATCAACACTTTTTTACTTTTTCATTAATTTTATAAAAAAGTCCCAGCATGACGAGAGTAGCGAGTGCGTGGTGAATAATTTTGAGTCGTTGTTATCCAATGCAAAGCGTTATCTTTTCAATTGGTTTCTTTCGGTACAATTCAATAATTATAACAACAATTTCTTCAATCCTTGCTTTATTTACACCCCAACCCCCTTAAGGGGTGTCATATGACAAAAAAAAATTTCACAAAAAATTCTGAGAAAAAAGTTGTTCAATGTTGAAAAATGGGCTTTTTCGAAAGGTGGGGTTTTCTCAGACCGACGTTTTCAAATTTTACGGTCAATTCCGTATCACCGGACTCGGTGGACAAAATCAAAAAATTTTGGTCATTTATTTGTTCCCTTGGCTGTTGGATGCAAAATCTGTTTGTGAATTCTCTTCCGTTCTCAAATGGCAGGCGTAAAATTAGGTGGCCCTTACCTAAAAAAAAAGTTACCTTAACCCCTCACACCCACAAAACCATTGAATTCCCCTCACACCCAAAACGCCATCCGGCGGACGCCACTTTTGAGCGGGTTATTGCGGAGATAGATAAATTGCAATAGAATATTCATTTATTTTCGCTGGCCCGAGATCAAGGATAGATTTTAAATTGGCGAGGCCAATAATTTTTCAAAATGTTTTGTTCTGTTGCTCGTATAAATGCAAGAGGAAAATAGAGGTTAGTTTCAGGTAATTCATCGGAAAACCATACATTTTTCAAAATTACATATGAATTACAAAAGATCTAAGGTAGAACACTGGCTTATTCAATATGATCTTGAATTTTAAATAGCTTATCTGAGTTCTGAAAAACAAATTTAGTATCCCTTCGAGCCAAAAATGCAAGCGCACAAAATCAGGAAAAAATTGAATATAAATAGTTTTTACTTGAACTTTGAAGGCTCATCACGGTGAATTGGAGAAGAATAAAAAAAAATTCTAGAAAATGTTAATTATCTTTTGATCAATATACGCATAAAATTGAACTTTATTTTTCAAAAAACGATTTCTCCATTAAAGTAGATAACGCCAAATTGTATATAAATAACTCAAACCGGTGGCCGTCTGAATCTGTTTCTATGAAGTTTAAAATTATCTTTCCATTTGTTTTAGAATCATCGAATACCTTTTTCCGTGGCAAAAAATACACTTCCGAAATTTAAATCAACCTATTTTGAAGGATAAAAATAAATTTATATTAGTATAAGTTATCAGCCACACAAAAAAAGAACAACTGAGTATTGGTGGTCCGCTGGATTTTAGCTTTGATTACTCGGATGTATCTTCAGCTGTGCTCTTTTGTCGCTTTGCATCGAATCTAAACTAAAAATCAACGGATTTCACATTCAAAAATTAATATTCGCGCCAATTATGTGTTTTTTTTTATTTTTGGTTAATAGAGAAATCACTTCAGGAAAAATAAAACTCTCAATGAAAAGACCAGACCAGAGAAAAAAAAATAATAGTTCCAAGAGCAGCCTCAAGTAATTTCCTGAATCTGAGTCACCTCAGAATTTTGATTTTAAGTGTCGTATTTACGCTAGAATTTTTTTACGAGAATCAGGAAAAAATCCTCAAAAAAAGTAGGAAAAAATATCTTTTGAACTACTAGTCGTATCAAATTTTTAAAACCATTTCTAGAAAAATAATTGCGAACTTTATGACACATCTGAATTAAAAGTCTGTGGAGTTATTATTTCTATGTCGTTTTAAGGATTAAAGAAATCTCGCGTCCCCGAATGGCGTTTGGGTGTGAGGGGTTAAGGGATTTTTGTAATTTAGAACTTTCAAAGTTAAACAAGAAAAATATAAACCAAAACTTTCTTATTTAACTTTACAATGTTCACCAGTGTCTATAGCGAATTTGGCTTCAGTTTTCAGCTCTCCAGCGCGCTCTGGGGGTGATTTAGAGCAAAATAGGTCTTAGCGGACAAAACGGAGTACTTCTAAGCGGACAAAACGGGATTTTGAAAAGTGTCTGCTTAGACAGAAACCACAGTATTCAAAAATGTTTTTTCAAGGATTAAATTTTATTTTCAAAAATTAACACGTAACAGCCCCTGGTAGGGCCCGGCGGGAGGCTATACTATTCAAAATGTTTGACGGATTAAATGTATATTAAAAATTGATTATCTAGATACATTTATGACCTTAAGGTCGAGAACATACAAAATTTTGATGACTACGAGATTTATCTTCAACTCGCAGTCAGAAAACAACAAAATAGAAAAAAACAATTTGTTTTTGACTGCCAGTTTTTTCGATATACAGCTTAACTCGCAGTCAAAATCTGTTGTTGACTGCGAGTTGATTCCTTACCATAGCTAGCATATTGTATAGCGACACGCGTTTTTTGCATCTGACCGAATTTTTAATCCTTCAAATTTTTCTTTTTTCCGGTGATGACTGGTTTACTGGTTATTTGCATAAAACGGATATTTGGGTGATTCCGAGCAATTTCCATGCCTGATTTCCGGTCACGTGATCAACCTAGAAAAAGCCCAATAAAATTGTCCTCGTTTATGTTTTTCAAGGTTTCAGTGAAACCGTTTCACATGCAAAAAAATGTTTGTCGCTATCTTGTCTAGTTCTCCGAGCCGAAAATAATCATCATCAATTTTGAAATAAAAATCATAACTTTTATATTTTCAGGAAGCAGGTCAACTGAGCGAGAAACACATTGTCAAAATTATGAAATCATTGTTGCAAACGATACTATTTTTACACGAAAAAAATATTATACATTTAGGAAGAGTTCCGTAATCGGATAATTAATCTTTGTCTAAAATAATTTAAAAAAAACAGGTCCTTTAATTTTTAACAATTCAATTTTCCGCTTTTACGTTTTGATCTAAAAATTTGGTAAATGTTTTTTGCGTTATTTCAGAAGTTTCAAATTACGAAAAAATTTCCATTCTGAAGATGCCAAAACGGTTCTTAGGTCCAAATTTTGTCTATGAAAACAACAGTGGGCATTTTTTTGAAAACTGAACTCTGAACAGATATTAAACCCGAGAATATTTTACTAGATGGTCAAAATGGAATTCGTCTTTGTGATTTTGGTATGACCAAATTTCTCAACGATAAAGATAATGCGACATGTCAACTAGGTGGTACTACAGAATACTGTGCCCCAGAACAAATTCAATTTGACCCCTTAACTCCCTCCGCTGATATGTGGTCTATTGGGTGTTGTGCTTATGTTTTGTTATCTAAAACTTCGCCGTTTAGGAGAGAGGAAGTCCATGAAACACAGAATGCGGTTATTGAGGTCGATTATGATTTTGAGGATAATATTTGGAAGACGAGGAGTAATTCCTCAAAAGATTTTATCCGACAGCTACTTGTAAAAAATCCAAAGGTAAATATTTTGAAATTGAGAACATTGAGGTAGTTTTTTAGGTGAACCCATCACCTTCAGCAACTGTACTCTTCTTCTCTCAGAACAGATACCATTTTGAACTTAAAAAAACCACCCTTCTTATGACGATTACGGGAACATAGGCGATATCGAGAAACGTTTTTTTGCAATCAACTGCCAACTAAAAAAGCTCAATAGAGAAATTTTATTAAGTTTATTTGACATCCGGTTCCATGGATATAAACCGGAATGTAATTTTCCGGTAGGTTCGAATCTCGATGGGCCCAAAAATTTTTTTCTTAAAATCAGCCGGAAAGTTAAATTTTTATGTTTGTTCATTCTTATATCACGATTGTCTACACATTTACTGCTTGAACTATATTTTTGATGAATTCCTGGAAGAAAAAAACGAGTTTCGATTTTCTCAAATTGTATACTGAAAATACTTATATAATAGATCTCCGGTTACCGGTGAACCGGTAGTCCGATGAAATGTCTTCATTGAGCTCTCCATGAGAAGGGTGGGCCCACCTAAAAAAATACCCTAGGTATCGTGAAACGGTGTTTTGCATTGGTTAAATTTTTTTTTAACCATTTGTAAACAAATTCGGTCAAGATTCAGATGCAAAAAACCGTTTGTCGCTATCTGGTATGGTTTTCTTAGAAGTGAGTGGAGTTAAAAAAAAAATTTGTTATCCAACCAAGGTCATATCATATCCCATTTAATAACGAAAAACATTGGTTCTGACCAAACCGCCTATCCTTCGATTACAATTGTTTGGCTAACAATACAACTTTTTGTGTCGAAAGTTTTTGCCGTTTTTTATTATTACCTCTCAAGGATAAAATTACATTTTGTTCATCTTTTAAATCAGAAGACAACTCTATTTGTGGAAATTAGATTTTTCAAATTTCGGAGTGACAAAAGATTTGCCTCGAAGCATGTGCCTTTGTCTTTCAAAAATAGACATAAAAATTATCTAAAAATTACTCAAAGTGTTTTCAAAGTTTTTGATATGCCGGTAAAATGCGATTTATTCATCAGGGGCATGGAAATTAACTGAATTGGAGCAGAAATATTTTTTTTTTTATGCAGTCATTTTTTTCATCGGCGTACTTTTATTGCAAAAAGTAGCCCAAAAATTTTCAATGACGTTTTATCATGATTTAAAAAATTGGAATTTTCTTGCCAAACATTTTTTCTCACTTTAAATATAAACAACTTTCAGGATCGTCCATCTGCACTTGAAATGCTTCAGCATAACTGGATCAAATCTCCCCCTCGTCATCCTAATCGTCGCTTATCAAAACGAACATCTTCAATGGCCTTGGGTGTCGGAGACGTAAATTTGAACATTTCAATATCTAGCACAGATACCACAGCCAGTACGGATACTAGAAGTAGTATAATTCTATCATCAGAACCAATGGCAGAATTGAACGATTGCGAAGGGAAATTACAAAATCCTCCGAAAAAAGCCAGATGCCTTTCAGAATAATAATGTGTATTCGTATCGGAAATTTTACAGTGATTTTAAAGTAGTTGATTTTTTTGGGTATTTAATTAATTAGAAAAAACTAAAATGCAAGTTTAATTTTTGTGTAGTCATAATTTTGAGGGTTGGAGCAATAATGGTTAAAACTTAACTTGAAACTGTTTTACGTCTGGTCAAAAACTTCAAATGTGGCAAAATTGAAAATCTTTCATTGAAATAATTCTAAAAATATATAATTTAAGATTTATATTATGAAAAACGCGATTTTTATCATATTAAAAAGTTAAGGTACTTTTTTTGCTGATACATACTATAAAAAAGCTACCTAAGGTAGTTTTTTTTGAAGTAAACCACCCTTCTCATGACGATTACGGAAAAACCATAGATGATATCGAAAAAAGTTTTTTTGTATTCAACTGCCAACTAAAAAAGCTCAATGGAGAAATGTTATTTTAATACTTAAGTTGATTGGACATCCGGATATATATTTTTCCACCTGTACTTTTCGCTAAATTGAACACTAACTAGGGCGCGCGGGGACTCCTTC
>SCLH01000104.1:230550-242038 GCA_004367855.1 Oikopleura vanhoeffeni
AAAAAAAGCTACCTAAGCAAATAAACTGATTTAATGGTCACCAACTGATATTATTAATTTATCGGCTGGGTAAAGGCTTACGTTGAAATAATACCATTTACCTAGCCACAATTGAATAATTATTGCATTCTAAATGCCAAGTGACAATACGCAATTTATAATTGCAGGCAAAAGCTATTTATGTTTACTTACATTCAGCATTGATTTTATTTATTCGCACTGGGGAGAGGCGCGATTTTACTTATGAAAACTGGCTTCTTGTAAATGTAGAAAGTTCATAAAAATACAAATTATTTATTTGTCTGCATGTTTTTTTGGAAAAAATTAGCCGTCAGTATACTAAAAAAAGTATCACTTGCTTTTCAGATCCACGTTCGCGTTGACCAATAAGGGTGTTCAAAATAAGGGCTTCTTAGATATACAGGTTATCGTACTATTTTTTTCATTAAGTTAGGTTGGGTAAAAAATCGAAATTATGTGGGCCCGCAAAATATTATGAAATTATATACACAATGTCAAAATTTTCATTTATGTGCAATGACGATTTGGGCATTTTTAAATAATTTCTAAGGTTATTTTTGAACAAAGTGACCCAATTTTTTTTTTTAATTTTCGAACATTTTCTTTCTCGCAAAATAAATTTTTCGGTTCAAACGGCTGTTTGATATAAAAACGAAGTTTATTACGCCTAAAATTGAAGTTAGTGCTAAGAATGAGGGGTTTCAAAACTCATCTGAACCCTAGAGTTTTCTGAATCGCAATAATTTAGCCATTTGACCCCATATGAGTCATTTTGCCCAATTGGTATCATATAACAAAATTTCACAATCAATTTTGCTATTATTCAAAATTATAATGGTTTGCATTTTATTTATTTTTGAATTAGATTTTGTATTTCAGTATCTAAAGTTGCAAGTCACTTTCCATACATTGTTTTCTCAAGAATGGTTCTGCATAATTTTGAATTTGATATTTTCCTTGAAGATTTGATCTAACCCCTGGCGAGCGGGAAATGGCGATTATGACGTCGATTAATTTTGGGTATTTTCCGATAATTGCAGTCACACTAGGGCACCCTTCACGGAGTTTAGAGATGAAATCGATGCAGATTTCATATTGGCTATACAACGTTATTGTATCCATATGCATGACATTATCTTCTCCGATTGGGATCAACTGAAAATTAGATTTTTTAACCCTTGGACAAATTTAGCCTAAAAAGAGCTCGATTTCGGAGTTTTCATTTTTGGTCGAATTTTTTTACAATGCCAATTTTAGCAAGTAAAATACAAATTTACGAAACGTTTCATTCTTCGATTAAATTTTAGCATTGAAACCGGTTGGTTTATGCTATAAAATTTAATCAAAAATTTGTATTTTTGGGACATGACTTTTTTTATTGCACACGATTTTTCTTCAAATTTCTGTACTTTATCTGCCTACTTATTTTTCTTAGCAAAAGCTTGGAGAAAATGTAACCAAAAATGTAAACTCCTAGATGTTACTATCATTCTTACTCTTATAAATTTTAAGTTTATACGTAGGGACCGTCTCTGGAGTAAATTTTCCGACTTCGTTTTTTAAACCTTAATTGAAAAAATGGCTAGGCAAAAAAAATCCGTATAGATTTCGGAAAATTGAAAACACGTTTCACTGTTAAAAACCTCGGGTTTCTAATTTTTCACGACATAAACCTTCACAAATTTTGGTTCTCATGGCAATTACAGTATGCTAATTATTATAAGTCTTATTTAAACTGGTCATCAAAATTTGAAAGGGTTAAGAATGCCTAGTTGAATTTTCGAAAACGGACGGTTTGTCTGGTAAATGTCAGTTTCCGGATGACAATTATTTTTACCTCAAAAAAAGTTATTTCATCACATGCTTCCTGAATGCATAACGCATCGAATACAGGTGACCATGTCACTCTCTTTGACCTTGATAAAACATCTCCGTAACAAACACTTAAAAAAATAAAATTTATTAATTTCATGATTCTATTTAGTGTTATAACATATTAGCCGGCGATAAGTTAAAAATTTATGTCAATAAAGCATGTTGCATAAGGGGATGGTCGTCAATAATTTTTGTCCGTACTTGTGCGTTCTCACTGTGACGTCACTAGAAAAGACTGTCCAATCACATCACACGATTGTCGACTTAATTCAAGAAACCTGTGATTTCATTGGTCACTGTCTCTTCTTGTGACGTCACAGTGAGAACGCACGAGTAGGGATAATCTTCGATATAGAAAGATACAAGCATATTGATTGTCCTTCACACGTGTTCGGGAAAGCACTTTTTGATCGTTTCGAAAATATGTTGCACATATTTTACGAAATTTCTTAATTTTCGGAATATTCAAGTTCAATTTCTGGCCGAACTGGACAAAAATCTTAAAACAGCTTACTATAAAATCCTGGGACGAGTAGGCTTTTTCGCGAGGCCCTTTTCGCGAGACTCAAAATACGTTTTTTCGATGATTTTGGAGTCAAATCAAAAAAATCCGATAAATGCTCTGGTTGGGAGAATCCCAGGAAGATGCGCAATTACTATCTGGTTTGTTTAAAAATAGAACCATTGTTTTGTTTTCAAAGACCTCGAAGGAGTAGGATGTTTGCTTAAAAATGTCACTTCAGTTTGAAGCTCGTTTCTGATTGGACAAGCCATCGGTGAGTTTAGATTTAATTTTCAAATGCATGATTTTTATTCAAATTTAAGGGAAATGCTTTTTGGTCGACCTATGCGTAAAATTACGCCAATCCGCCAATGAAAACTCCTATTTTTGGTAAATTATTGACGACCACCCCCTTAACAAGTACCAACATAGACTAATACATATTAATCTACTAATATGTAGGTACTTGTTAGACACACATGCTTTATTGACAGAGCTTTTTAGCTTATAATCGGCTGACTACTGTCGTTCAACGAGTGACCCCGAGAATTAGTAGATCAAAGAATTTAGTCTTTGAGCAAATTTAATGATTTTTTTGTCAAAACATGATTATTCAGCGTTCATCGGCTGAACATTTTTTGGGGAAAAAATCGTATCTACAGAATAAAAAAAAACACATACTATAAACAGGGGGGGCAACCGCTCCGACCCAATATTTCCGAATTTTCCCCATATTTCCGAATTTTTTAGCTGAAATAATTCCTGTTATATCGAAGAACCTGCCTAGTGTAATTTTATGTCAATCGTCTATGTTTTTATGTTGTTATTGACATAAAAATTACACTAGGCAGGTCTTCGATATATACTAGGCCCCCAGTACAAAAGGGGTTGCCCCAATTTCCGAATTTTTTTGCCAAATAAGTAAAGTATTGCGCCTCTTGTATAAAAAAAGGCTAACATTAATTTACAGCCTCTCTAATTTGCGGGGTAGCGGTCGCAGATTGTAAGTAAACTGGAAGCGAAATCACGAAAAAATGTTGTCCGATCAAATTGTGAAAAAAATCAAATTGGAGCTCAGGTGATGTGGAGAAAATCTGCTTTAGCTTTAGTGTTAACAGCTTTTCGATATTTGTGGTTTTCTGGTAAAAAATTGGATTTTATCTTTTGCTGCGAAAAAACTCAAACTTAATCCTTAAAAATGAAAACTTCGACCTTTTTAAGAGATTTTTATCATTTATTTCGGATCATTTTGCAATTTTGAACCATTGTAGCTAAAAAAATATTTTACAAATTTTAGAATTTCTAAAAAGTTTTACATTTTTGATGTAATTTTCTAATTTTGATTTATAAGTCGTTTATAGAAGTTTATATTGAAGTTCATATTGAAGTTTACAGAAATTGAAAGTTAGGGCAACCGATTGTTTTCTGTCGCGTCATGCTGATACTCTCTTAATCGCACTTCACGACACTTTAATTCTAATACCCGAATCAGCAAAAATATTACTTGAAAAAAATGGACTGGTTTCGTAGTAATAAAATCAAGTTACACTGCGTTTATTTGATTGACTTGTGATTGTTGGCGGCCTCAGATGAGAGTTGAATGTTTAAATAGCTGACGTTTGTGAAATAATTTCAAATATTTATTCTTGAAAATAATAAAAAAACCGTCATGGAGTGAGTCAAATTTTTGAGTGTTTTTTCCAAATTATATTTGCGTTTCAATAATCTTTGGAATTTAGAATGATACCAACGATGCATTTATTAAGATTCCAGAGACCCAGTATGCTTAATTTAATTTTGGTTTAAATGTAAAATAACTATCGTTAATTATAATTTACTGAAGCGATTAATTCTTCGGTCGTAAGAATTTTTCTGCTGTAATTCGAGCGATTGTATAGAAAATCTGCAGAAAAAACTGAAATCTAAAAATTTTGCTTTGTACGACCTAAAAAAATCACCTGAGTAAGGAGATATTTCTTCAATTATTTTTTCGTCGACATTATAAAAAGAAAAATGCATCCTATAAACAAAACCGTGTGGCGTGCATCCAAGCCGGAAGGTTATCAAAGCTTGCTTTAACGGCTTTTTGGAGAATTTTTCGCGGAAAATTTTTAAACGAAAACATTCTCGGTAAACATGGGCATATTTACTGAATATAATAATTAAAAAACTTTCAATTTTTGGACGAAAGTGTTGAAGACTTAGTTTGAAAATAAAAACTTATAAAACTGACTAAATATTAATTTGGCGCACAGACAAATCTAGCAGACATTTTCGAAATTGTTTTTATCTTTTCATTTAAGCACAATTTAGATGTAGTTGGAAAACGCGAAAAGACGTTTTTCAAATTTTGAAAACATTCGATAATTATTGTCTAGAAATCCAGACGTTTACAATTTCTGAGCCAATTGAACTTAATTTCTTGAGTTAGAGCTATTCCAACTAGCTTGTGTAAATTGTTCAAAACACGAAAAAATCGTTATAGGACGAAATTGCGCAAATGGTCCGAGCGAGTTAAAGCAATTAATTTTCTGCGTGACTCGATCCTGTCGTCAAAACTTTATCATTTATTAAACATCTCGATTGTTGAAAAAACGTACAAATATTGTAAATACTCTGAATGTTTTATTTCCTTTGTCAACGGGTTAGAGAAACTTTGGTCCAAATTAACTCATTATATATCTCCAATTATTAACTAAACCTCGAAGACTTAATTTGGACAATTTATAAATGGAAGGGATTAAACGATTTTCCGACAAAATTCATAATACCATATTTTAAGCTAAGACTTTTACCGTATACTTTAGCATACCCTTTATCACTTTTTGGTTAGAATGCGTAGCCACTACTCCTTTTACGTGTGATTTTAACGTTGTGGCTACGCCATTCTTAACCAAAAAGTGATAAAGGGATATCCATCACTTTAACCCGCTGTACTCTGGTTCAAGCAGATTCCAACTCTTCTAATTTGCACGCAGGGATTATTTCTGTATTTTGAATTTATGGGCAAAAAAGGACATTGTGTAAAGGAAAAAGGATTTATTAGCCTTTAATCAGCGTGACATATCCATTTTCAATTTATCATTCAAAAAACTCAGCCTGAGCCTATAAAAATATTTTATTTGAAAGTTTCAAAAATTTTCATGCGGTTAGATTTTTCAAAAAGATAACATGTTAGAAATTTACGGAAAGATAGAAAAATGTATTGAACGTAAAATGGTTTTAATGCGATATTTTTAATTTTAAACAGCCTATAATAAAAATTTTAGAACTCAAAATTCACAAAATGGTTATTTATAAATCAATCATAAGTACAAGCTACAATTATTTTTATGCTTTACACTATAAATTAAAAAAAAATCGATGACATCCTGAAAAAAACTGGCTTCGAAAATTTTAAAATTACAAGCAAATTCACATTGATATGGATTACCGGACCTCAGAGTACAAATCCTAAATATTTGAAAATGCGAAATCTGAGCATTTGATTGGTTGATCCTTTTTCAACGTGACCAATGAAATCGGCCTATTCCTTAATCAAGGATTTTGATTGGGTGCTAATATCTTGCGTTGTTTGTATCATTCAAATATTTAGGATTTGTACTCTGAGGTCCGGTAATCCATATAACTACAATAAAATATATTTTATATCATTATAAAGAATCCCAATCTTTCTAAACTTTTTGCTATCGTCTATTAAAATTAAAAATCCAACACTTACATGTATACAATTACTATCGACACGTAATTTTATAATAATTTAAAACGCATTTTCTTTGATTACAATATTGTATTAAATTTGCATGTCAATAATTTGAAAAGTTTTTCAAAACATTTCAATGGAAGAAGAGGATCTCTAGGCCCTCAGTTGAACGTTCGCAATAAAATCTATATAACATTTCTGGCCACACCTCTGTCACAATTAGTATTTTTTCAGTTTTTCTGAGCTGAAATTAAACAGATAATTGTGTTCGTCCGATGCACACATAAATTTCAGTTTTCTTAGTTAAAACCCGCAAGTTATTTTAGTAGAGATAATAATCTGCATAATAATATGGACAACATTTGAAGAATCGAACTTTAATCTCAATGCTTCAATTGAGTCAATTCTACATCCCTTGGGAAAATGCCGTATAACTCGTAAATAAAGCCAAACTGTCCTTTAACGGTTTACCATCTTGATTAACTGCGCCGAAAACTACCCTTCGACCCGTTTTGACAAAATCAGCAAAATATAAATATATTATTAATAATATGTTATACATTTTGCTGATAATCTGGAAACAGATGAAATTATAAATTATTGAATAATTTTTGGTTAGTTTGAGGCTCAATTAGAGTGCAAAATGTTATTTTAAGTGTATGTCTATAATTCAGTATGTGTAAGTTTATGATACACATGTCATTCAAAAGTTCAAAAAATTTGATTTAAACTTATAACTTATTTTTAAAACAGAATCGAATTTGAAAAAAATCATGTAATATGACACCCAATCGGCTTCAGATTTCATCGTGACAATTTTCGTGAAACTGATAGTTTACGGTTAAAACTGGCTCTGAAGCCACATGACGTGATAAATTGTATGCCGACTAAAAATTCAAAAATATCGTATGTAACAACTATCTCACCGAGATAAAAACTGAGACATTAAAACAGATATCAAAAAAGATCCCGTAGTCACTATTCTTACTTTTTAAAGTCAAAAAAAAACGAATAGTTTAGTCGGGATCTTTTGAGATAGGTATATCGAAAATTATAGATAATATTATATTATTTATTATACAGATGAGTCGAAGTGTTTCGTCGACTCATCTGTATGATAATCTTTAAACTTTTGAATCTCAAACGTCTGTTTTACTTAAAGTGTATAATAGACTATAATTTATAGGTTAACGTCTAGTATAGACTCTATACAGTATAGACTATACAGTATAGTCTATACTGCACTAGGTATAAGCAAAAAAAGACGTTTGAGATTTAAAAGTTAAAAGATTATCATTTATTTTTTATGGCGAAAATCCTATTTTTCGGCTTTGTACATCTAGAGGTAAATTGGGTCAGTAGGGCTTAGCAAACATAGCAAATAAAATTAAGCGTTTTATGCCAAAGAAATTTGTTTTAATAAACTTGATCTGAAAGGCTTTTATGAAATTATTTGGCGATAAATCAGAAGGTGACATTTAAGAGGTCCGAATAAATAAACGTAAAAAATTTGCTTATCTAAACAAATGTATTTGATAAGCATATATATGAAACAGGAAAATTCTTGCAAAAATTAGCAAACAAATTAATTAATTTCAAAACGGACATTTGGACCATCCCTGTAGCTTTTTTTCATTTGCTGATTTTATTTAACATTTTGAGACGTGCTATAAGCTTTCTAAGCTAAAAAGTTCAAAGATTGTAGCTAATAAGCCTGATAATAGTTATTATCTTTAAAATTATAGAAATAAAAAGACGACAAACAGACTTATCCTAGATTAGTAATCCTTATATTTCACAAAATGTGAATAAGTTCGTTTTTTTTAACTTTACTACTAGTACACTGTAGGTACCACTGTAGCACAAATACTGTCTACTATTTCTATCGTTTACAAATTTATACAGGAAATTATACCTATTTTTGCAGGCCTTTTTATAGTTTTTTTGTAAAATGTAACATTTTTACGATCCCTTTAGTGCGAAAGCTAAAAAATATAGTAATGAATAATGATGGTCGAGGTCAAAAAAATTCTCTTCTTTAGAAAGATTTTTTTTTGAACTTGAGCATCATTTTTGATACGCCAACTTAGCCTGTTGACATGAAATTTTTAACCGATTAAATATTATAGTATATTTAACACTATAAAATTTGACCGGTTCAAAATTACGTGTCAACACGTTAAACGGTTTTACCCGGTACAGTATGTGTTTTTTTACTTGCGAAATGAAAATTGTTGTTTAGGAAAAAATGATAACTAAGTGGATTTTATTTTTAAACCCTCGACATCGGCGATAGCTTGGCTTTTAAAATAAAATCAACCTAGTTACCATTTTTTATAAGCGGGAATTTTCTTTATAGCAATTTTCATTTTGCAAGTAAAAAAACACATACTGTAGATTTCTCACACCATAACACTTCAATTTGACGAAAAATTGTTAACTTAACTTTTTGTCCGAAAACAGGTATTTTGGTGTTTTATGATAGAATTTAGTAAGGCGGAGTCTTGTGGGATTCAAACCCGTGAAAATCTTTATATTTCATATTCACACATTTAAAATGGTCCCTCTGAGAGTTAAAACGCATACTTTTTAACCAAAAAATTCTTAACAAAGGGCTTTGTTTAAATACTATTAATTTCTGTCAAAATAATGTTGTAAGTGGTGTATAATGTTAAATATATTTTTATTTGGTTGTTGCCTTGGTGAGATCTAGTCCGTTTCTCTCGACCAATCAGCGCGTCGCATTAGATCTAGTCCGTGTTGATAAACTCGACCAGGTCACAGTTATCCATTCCATTCTGCGAATCCGTCTCATATTGGTAAGTGAGGTTATTTTACACAAAAATTACACAAAAAAGGGCAAGAAATTACAGGAAGTGAGAGATTTGGGCGGGAGAGAGATGGGGTGAAAATTTCTTTTATGATTTTAGGAGAGCTTTTGAGTTTTTAGCTAATTTGCTATAGAAAATGCAAAAAATTAAATTTTTTTAAACTAGTGAAAATAATTTTTATTTCATATCGGTGACATTTCTAGTTTTGTCATAGAATTAGCTCATTTTTGAAATTTCTGTTTCCATATAATCTACAAAATTATACGATGTATTTTTAAGAATCACTGCATAATGATTCAGAAGCGATTAATTCGACTTTTCTAGGCTGTTTTCAGATTTTTTTGTTTTAGAAAATCTAGAAAATTATATATTTTTTATGAAATTTGCACTAAGTTCCAATAAAGTTAAGCTTTCCCTTAAAGTTTTCGCATTTTTTGCAATTTAAACCTTATCTTGGTTTTAAAATGTTTCTCATTTTCGCATAATTTGGAGGGCTGTTATTTTCTTACAAAAAAAGAGAAAATTTCTACTGCCGTTTTGGCACATATTGAGCAATTTTTAACGTTATTTCTTTAGTTGGCGCCATGACTGAACGCAAGGCCGTAATCAAAAATGCGGATATGTCCGAGGACATGCAAACAGACGCTGTCGAATGTGCGACCCAAGCTCTTGAAAAATATAACATCGAAAAAGACATTGCTGCTTTTATCAAAAAGGAATTCGACAAAAAATACAGGTAAGTCTACGGGAGAAAATGGGGAATTTTTATGCGGGAGCATTTTTCGTCAAAGAATAGGATTCGTTGGGTAATTAGTATTTCGCCGAAAATTCCAATTTTCGAATATAAAGACAATTTTTTCGGTCCATCGTTTTTAGTCCCAAATTTTGATATAAAACTTCGGTTATATCTTGTTAAATCTTTAAATTTTATGCCTAAATGGCATTATTTTGATAAAAAAGGAGTTTACTAGGTTTAAATTTAATTTAAAAATACTCGACACAAACTCATGAAATTTGGGGCATAGAGATGAAATTCAACGCCGAGAAATGTCATGACGATTTGAAAAAATTTGTCTTTTTTATTTAAAAAAATCGAAAGTTCCGACTTTTCGACGCATTACTATTTACCCGATGCGTCGTAGAACTCCTTCTGCGCAGTCATAAATATAAGTCTACCGATATTCTTGCGGCTGCGATGTGGGGTAGTGCCTCAATCGATAATTCATTTTCGGATGCATTTTTTATCTTTTAATTATTTTGACGAAAAATTTACTCGCATTTTAATCCCTAACGGTTTTTTTTCGCATGGCCAGTTTCTCCCTGACATTTGGCAAGAAAAAAATCATTGAAGCAGTGCGTCTTTTCCCTTTAGCCAATCAGCGGGGAGACTGTTTATATATGCAAAAAATGTCCGACTCGTTTGTTAGCTCGGAGTTTTAATAATTTATTTTTAGCCCAACCTGGCATTGTATCGTTGGCCGAAACTTCGGTAGTTACGTAACACATGAGACAAAACATTTCATCTACTTTTACTTGGGACAGGTAATTTTTAATTATTTATATAATTTGCAATATGTCACGTATAATAATTATATGTGACAAAATATTAGAAACAGTTTATGGTCACTCATAAATTTTTTTAAATAGTTTGAAACTTCCCTACATAAATTTAAAATTGGCAAATTTTGGTCAATTTTTTAATAAGGAAATTCGAGTGTTCCTTACTACTTGAAGCCAATTTTAAATTTATGGAATATTAATATTATTTTTTGTTGTAGCGAACTTTCAAACTCTTGAACTTCACGCCACACGGTGCATTTTTGGTAACAGAAAAAAGTGCATGAGATTCAACTTAGAATTATTTTGTTGCCGTGCCGATAAAAATTTACTTTTCGACGTTGAAACTCCTCCCATTTTTTTATTCTGAATAGGGAATTTTACCGATCACTTTAGACCACCGAAAAGCACCGTGTGCCAGATTTATTATAAATGCAAATTGGCACATTATACGAAAATTTTAACAATATTTCAAATTGGCATATTATGCGAAAAATACAACAAAATTTTAAAAATTAACTTTCCTATTTAAGGTCGCCATTTTGCTATTCAAATCCGGATAGCTCAAATCACACACCCGAATTTCCGCTCAACAATGCAACAACGAAAATTGTTTTTCCGCTCTGCCTCTTATTACCAGTTGTTAACAGCTTTTTAACTTTTTCTTAAAAATGTCAAAAAATGTGTTGCGTTTCAGAAAATTTGCAAAAAATTTTTGAACACTGTTTGGTTTTGCGATAGTTTCAAGAAAATATAAGTGTGCGAGATTCATCTTAGTTACATTACTACACCTGTTACAATTACACCTGAGTTCGAAGTTTAATAATATTAATTTAACGTTAGATTCACTGTTGTTCTTTCATTGCGTGGTTTTATTTCAGCAGTAATTTAAAGGGTTATTTGTTGTCTGGCAGACAAAAGTGATCGTTTTTATTTTTGAAAACACATGGAGATTTCTAGAATTCTCCCTTACAAATGTAAAAGGAGATTTCACTTTAA
>SCLH01000104.1:242596-257262 GCA_004367855.1 Oikopleura vanhoeffeni
ATCTTTTATATATATATAAATATAATTTAAAAACTTAAATTGGTAAAGTTTTCGTGTTTATTCATTTTCAACCATTATAATAATAAGAAAATTTCGCACAGAATATATATAACTTATATATAACTTTTATATATAAATTATGTGTCGACCGTAATATAGAGAAAACAAAAAAAATATTTTTTAAATCCAAATAAAAATCAATTTTTCATAATAACTACACATTCGATATCAACATTTCAATTATTTATGAAATGATCAGGCTTTATTTTTTAATCTGGCAATTGTAAAATTTGAATTTTTATTTTATTTTGGAAGATGAAAATATTATTTCACGAACCAGAATTAAATTTAAAACTTGACTTTAAAAATAAAAAATAATATTTCCATTGTCATTTTTTCACCCGAATTAGTTAGGTCCCAAATTTTAAGAAAATTCTGAAAACCGAACTGTACCCCCTTAAGATTTTAATTAGCTAACCAGGCATCACAGAGAGGCGAGACCACCACCCATCGATTTCTTTTGTCCGATTTAGTTATTCTGAGTATAATTTTTTTAGCATACCGGACCCCCTTAAGGCAGTTGGAATTTCAATTTTTTCTGCATAAGGAAGTTGAAAGGTAATGTTTTTGCATCCGACATTTTATATTCTAGAATTTTAATTTTTAGTTCTAGATTATATAGTGAGAAAAGCAAGGTATACCATATCACGTGATACACAGTCACAGTTGTCTTCACAAGTTACATTTCTGTCGGAAACGATGCACAAGTATCTGGCCTTCACCAAAGTTTTATCCGCTTTCATTTATATCTCATAAATCACAAGTAATTTATAAATAAGTCAAAAAATTTGATCAAAAAATCATGATTTCTGATAAAAAATGTTTATTTTTCTCCATAAAAGCAGATTATTACACTTTTTTCTATTATTTTCAAGTAAATATGGTAATGAAGTACAACTATGGACAATTTTGATTGCTTAAATTCACTTTTATAATAAATAATTTTTTTCATGGTATACTTGAAGTTGAAAATTTAGAAATTTCACTTCCGAAAAAAAATGTCTGCCCCTAGATACCAATAATTTTCCATTTTAACATTTATGCACGTACAAAATACTTTCCTAAAAACTGGCTATTTTTACATTTGTATTTTATGTCTAGTTCCGAAATAACTTTTCCGGAAGTGAAACATAGGCGAAAAATCCTAATAAATCAAGAGGGTAAAATAATTTCGGTGAAGCTTTGAAAGACGTAAAAACAGGTAACCCGGCAATTTATTGTTTATCAAGTTTAAATAAACACCGCAAATAAAGTTCGTTTTAACCTATGTACCAAGAACTCCAAAAAAGTGATAAATGAAAAATTTCAAAAAATCATATTGTCATCCTAGGACACGTTATCACAAATATATAATAAATTAATTTTTGAGCTCTAACAATTGTGTGTCAGAAAAAATATGATTTTTTTTTCATATTTCAAGGTCAATTTAAAATTACCGCAACAATCTGCGGCAACTATTAAACCGACGGGAGCTGAGTGAACATCGCCGAATGAGACAAATAACTTCGCGGGACTTTTCGATTGCGTGTTTGAAATCTTTTAATTTTTTACACATTAAATTATTGAAAATTTTCCAAATACAATTTAGAAGAATTTTCAAGTTCAAAACTTCATGTCAATTTTCGAGATTGCCTCGACAAAGTTGTTATATCTCAAAAAGGCATCACTACTAGTGATTCACTAGGCCTTTACTTTCGCGTTCGTGATTGAACTTATTTCCGAAGCTCTTATTGGTCAAAAAAGTGAAATCCGGTGTTTTTATTGGACAAAAGCGGGTCGAACGCAAATGTAGAGGCCTAGTGAATCCCTAATAGTGATACCAATCTTTGATATATCAAAAAGTTAAAAAGTCAAAGATAATATTTTAGCACCGAAAGTTAGGGAATAGTTAAACCCCAAGTAAATCAAATTACAGGTTAATTGGATTATATATTAGCTTAAAGATTTTTCGAGAGTCGAGGTGGTAAAATATTACCAAACTGAGTACAGCCGTTAAAAAAGCCTTATCAACTTGCTGTTCGTCCTGACACAAATTTTGCTGTATCAGTATTATAAACAGTATATTATCTTATCTTATTCAAATTTCCATATTTATATTGAACCAGATGCCAGATTAAATTAAGATTAAATATATTACGTTTATTAACAAATTCACAGCGTAATAATCAGAAAATTGAAGAAATTTTGTAACCGATGCAATTAAATCGTGCATGAATTGATATATCGAAGATTATACTTTGAGTACGGTTTCCAACCTGAAATCATAATTTCTCTCATTTTGACAAAGACGATTTGAAATCAGGAATTTCAAAAGTGAAAAATGGGTGGTAGAGATTTTTTTGGTCATTCTAAGTCCCATTTTGTTTGTTGTTCAAAAATTTCTTTTAGAGAATCAGCTAAATCATTTTTACGACATTGAAATTTGTTTAAAATGTCAGTCTCATGGCCACAATTAGACACAAATATTGGAATTATGTCGTCAGGTTCGACACCGTACTCAAAGTATTATTTTCAATGCTGAGGTGAATTTGTTTCGAGAAAAAATATGTACAAGCGTACGCGGCGGTTAACCATCTCAAACCCAAAGTGCATTTTGACACACAAGATTAAAAACAAATGCAGACATAAAAACTTAATAAAAAACTTAAAATGGTGTTTGCGCTTATGAGTTCAAAAATGTAATTGCAAAATGTATCCAGCCAGCTGTTTAATAGATATTTTGTTCTACTTTTTAGCGTCTCCAAATGCACTTCCGGGTGTTAGGGGGGCTAGAATAATGTTTGGTGAGAGAGTTAAAAAATTTGGCATAACATAACCCAGAAAATTGTCGTTGCCATGATTCTAAATCCAGTAGAAGACGTTTCAGGCGCATTCCAGCCTTCTTTGGGATAACCGTTTTCTCCACAAAATTCCGGCGCTCTTTGTAAGACAATTTCATTATTTTGTTTTTGGCAAATCCCCATCATTTCGTTTGGTGAAATATTAGCGTTGCAAGAATATGTTGAGGGAACATGGCCGATACAGATCGAATTTGGTCGACCAAGAATGCAAGAACCACCGTTATCGATTACGACTGACATTTTACCGACCAGAGCTGACGAATTCTGCAAAAATAATTAAAATATTAGAAGGTTTTTTCGAACTGAAATGCTTTTTCACTTTTTTAAAATTGAAAATAGAAGTTTAAAAAAACTTTAACAGTAAAATTTTTTAAGGGTATTTGGTGATAATGCTATGATGCCGTTGAATGTTTTTAGCTCCTAAATGCAGAATTTTAAGAAAATTCTATGATATCAAAAAAAATTTAGTCAAAGTTCTCCAAGTTTTCAAATTTGTGGGACTAATTGGCATACAATAAAAAACTTATGTACTTCAAGTGCAGTTAAATTTTGTATTCCAAATGCTTTTTAATATGTTCTCAAAATATAAAAAAATCAAGTTTTATTTAATTCCCTATTAGAGAATGACGTTTACTTGTTGCATACAATTTAAATACATTTTTCAGAAGATATGCTGTCATTTTTGTTTGAAATCAGTTGAAAATATTTAACGTTAATAAAAGTTGAAAACAAGACGATTTTTTTTATTTACGAGTAGTGTCAAATTGAGTTTTACGAAAATTACCGACAAAATTTTCTGAAAAATCTAAAAATTTGAATTGGCCGTCTCCTGAGGCCGATAAAGAGCAATTTTTCGGCTTCTAGTTTGACGTTGACATTATGCTGGATTTTTTATTTTCAAATTTTATAAATTTGAATAACAAATTGGCTTACAATTTAATTTTGCGGTATTCTGTCTTAAAATCAGCTAGGCGTCGCTTAATTAAAAAATTTCGAGTTTGACATAAAAAAGACATCAGTTTTGAAAAAACAACTTTTGTTATCAGAATTAAACCGATTTAAGGTTGAATTAGGTAAGTGCATCACTTGAGGATAGAAACTAGCCGTTGGAGAGTCTGGAGAAAATGATGCAACAAGATAAAAAAAGTAATTGATGGTTCTAGATTTTACACTTCATTCAGTTTTTAATGCTTAGCTCATCGAAACACCATAATTTATTCTGAGTCATTGAAGGTTTCAACCGTCAAACTTATTTAACGATCTTCACGACAATTTATGATCAGAGCGCTGTATTTGTCAAAAAAGAGATTCTATAAATCACTCGAAAAAAATACATAAAATAAGTAGATTTTTGCTGTTGTAATCTTTTTGACTAATATAATATAGTACGTAAGGCAGAAAACCTTTGTTTACATTTAAGAAAAAAACAAAAAAAGACTTCTCTAAAACTGACTTTGTCATTTTTTTTGTAGTCAGGCATTTGTAGAAAGTTGTATGAAAGTTTTGTTCTATGCTTGAGATTAAAAAAAAAAAACACTTTCGTATTAAAACAGTATTAAAACACTTTCGATTTAAAAAAAGTGTTTGAAGAATCTTAAAAATCTCGTGCTTCAAAATCAATTAAAACAAGATAAGCATTCTGTTCACTTTTCCGGAAGGTTTTTTTTATAACAAAAAACAATTTTTAAGAAAAAACATTTAAAAAAACATTTTTAACAAAAAATATTTTTTTTACATAAAAATTATTTCGAACAATAAAAACATTTTTTTTCTTTATTTTTTTTAAAGCAAATTCCCAATTAAAAAAAAACCGTTGTGATAAAGTCTTCACCGTAAATAGTATTGTAAGTGAATGTTTAAAAAATAGGGAGAATACCAAAATTTTAAAGCTAAAACTTTCACTTACCGTTAAATCACATAAGCAAGGAATCATTGCCGATTTTATATCCAGTATTTTCATTGTAGGCATCTTCGTAATTTCGTTGAAAAACGCATCACATAAAACTAACCGGTTAGAGTTTAACCGCAGAAATTCAAGCGACCTCAAATTTTCGCCCATCATGGTAAAATTTCCCAAATTTGAGATCTTATTAAAGCTGAGGTTTAGATTGGCCATAGCATGCATGTAGTAGTAACCTTGAAATGAGGTTAAGCGATTATTGGACAAATCCAGGGAATCCAAAGAGTCGAGATCTCTAAAATTCAAATTTTAAGACTAAACTTTTAAGCCATAAAGTTCGTAAATGCAGATATTGCACATGTTTTGAGTTTCGGTTCGAATTTAGATTTTAACTCTGAGCCGCCAATGGCGGCCCGCCATATTAACTTTGGACCTCGTTTGGGCATTTTTTAATTACAGGACAGGTACTTATTTTCGCAAAAAAAATTCTCTCGACAATATAATGCCGCATATTTCTATGGGAAAGTATGACTTAACCCTCCAACGCATAGAAAAAAAAAGTTCCGCTTAGGCACGAGAGCCTTTCAGGAGACTCTACTTTGAGCGCTGTTTATAGAAAACTTTTATGAGATCAACCATCAATTTTTTCTTTATGATCAAGTTGAAGAGTTAAATTTTCGTAAATTTTCTTTCATATTCTAAAAAATTTATGTTTAATTTTAGAAAAAAACGTTTGAAAAGCAAGGTTAATTAAACCACGTGATACTAACTCATGGTAGGCTCAAGGAAATGTATGTTTATCTCAATAACTGCGCAGTGCTCTTTTCTAGTTAATACTTTTGTCTTATTGAGTACATCTGTTGGGAATCAAAAAATATTTTTAAATAAGTTCAAAATATTCATGAAAAAATCACGTTTTTGCGGAAAAAATTAATAGTTTTCTCGATCTAATAAAATTATTTGATGATTATTACAATATTCATAAGGCAAATATGGTATAAGAGTACCAATCTGGCATGATTTTCACAAATTAAATATTTTTTCAAAACATATCATTTTATTCATACTAATATAGAAATGAGATATTTTGAAATTTCACCCCCAAAAAATATTTTTGCTCCAGATATGTCCAGAATGCTAATTTTGTTTCCAAATTGTACTCAAAACACTTTCCTAAAAACTAGCTTATTTGAAGTTTTAATTCCAAATCTGGGTCAAAAATTATTTTTTGGAAATAAGACTTAAGGGGGTTGTGGGTGTAAAATCAAGCTTATTGCAAGCAAATTAAAATTGCTAAAACTTTGTAAATATTACCGGAGTGGGAAATGCATATGTAAATTCAAACCCTGAGGATAATTGGTAGGAAAAATAATATTTTTTTGTTATAATTTCCATGACAGAGAAGCAATTTTAAATATGCTAAATTTCGTTTTGTTAAACTCCAATTCGGAATTTAAAATTCTCATTTTTCGGACATATCTTTAGCAAAATTATTCTAGGATTGGTGCAAAAACCACCAACTATTTGAATGTTGTTTCGGATTATATCGTTTTTGATTTTTATCGGCTGAAATCAGGATTTAATTTTCTAACACATGGGGAATTCTTGTTTTTATCATTTTTCGAGAGAGCTTGACGAAAATTAAAATTATGAAAAAGCCAAATTTTGGCGTTCAACTGGAGTACAACCCCTGGAATTGCATGCACATTTGTATGCAGCATGTAAAAAATTATGTTTGATGGAGAACAAATAATTCAAGCACTTATAAACAAGCACCTAATTTTCATTGACCCGTCAACAAATTTAACAACTGGTCTTGTGTTAATCAACTGTCAAGAGTAGGCGGACCAAATTATATTGCTAATTATTTCAAAACATTTTCATGTAAGTATAAAAAGCCACTTTGAATTGCTCTGCATATCCCTGTTTAACATTGAATACGAGAGAACATGTTCGTTAGGAAATAGAGTGTAAACGTGTAAACAATCACTTCTGGGGATGAAAAACACAAAACAGGGTTTCGTCTCATTCTGCTTGTCTGTTTGAGCACCAAATAAACGACACTTTTGTATACCGTTGAATCTGTTTTTGTGAGTTACAGGCATTTCCCACGCATTTCCTGTTGTTAACAAGTGGACCAAAAGTTCAAAGAAGCCTGATTAACCCACATTGAATTAACTGAGAAAATTGGAGAATCACAAAAAAAAATAAGAGAATCAAAGAAAAAAAAATAAATTAGAGAAACGAAAAATTTTAGCATCAATAAGAGAAAAAAACAGAAACTGCAGAGAATCAAAATATTTTATTGTAACGTTAAATTATTTTTTTGAAAATTTTAAAAAACAAGAGAAAAAAACAGCAACAACAAAACGATAACAAAAATAGAGAAATTTGAAGAGAAAAATAAATAAATTGAAATTCTAACGGTAAATTTATTCGCTTGATAGTCTGACGCGGACTTTAAACAATAAAAACCTACCGGTACACCAACCTAGGTACAAAAAAATCCTAGGGAGTAACTAGGTACTAGAGCCGCCGTGCCTAGTATAAAAAATAAAATATAAAGTACACCAACTTATAACGGTAAAATGAGTTCCCTGAAGGAATTTCGTGATCAAATCACATTTTTTAAAAAACTCGTCGCCGAAGAGACCGATGAGACCAAACAACACGCATATAACGTGAGCCTTGAAAAGGCAATTGAACAAAATTTAAATTTTGCAAGCCTGACTTTAAAACATGAAACCGAAAAAAATGAATCGGTGAACAATACCCAAAATGTTTCAGTGGATTTCGATAACGGAAAAATATCGATCGGGGAGTTAAAGCAATTGCTCTCGCGTTAAAAGATTTACCAGTTTACAATGGTTTAACTATTAACGAAACAGAACGATACACTAGTAAATTGAAGCAATATTTTGCGTTATTAGTGACAGAAATTAACGGTATTCTTGAACCTGAGTTTCTCATGCAATGTAGACTTAGATTAGGCGAAAATGTATGGAAACATATTGATACCGGAGGTCAACAAAATGCCTTCCAGGTCGTCAGTCGCGCATTCGACATAGAATTTAAAAAAGACGAAAAGTTTTTTATTTTTTCAAATAAATTGACCAATGAGCTTCGCTCAAGTCTCATGNCGATAAAAAGTCACTACGGTACCGATAACGAGCTTACAGCAGACTCAGTAATTGATTTTATGGGCGCTCTGATTACGTCTCAACATTTAAAAAAAGACCACTGGGAAATATTTCGGGATATGATCAATGATATGGACTCTCTCAAAACTGCAAACGCAGTAGCTCAAAAAACCGAATATTATCGGGAAAGAGTCCAGCACGCCCCATCGAGCTCGACTTTTTGGAGGCGCAACGATAATCGAAATGATAAACGCAACGATAAGCGCAACGATAACGCAAACAATAACGGTATTGATCTTTCGGTTCCTTAATAAATTCTATGTCTATATAGGACCAGTTTTCAACCGATTATCCATACAACAAAATTCTCGGACAGTAGATTGATAAAAATTTAGCGATAGGCAAATCGCGCCAAAACGAATCGGAAATAATCCCGACAAATCCTTTGTTTGCGATGGTGAAAGTAAATCCTTTTCTATTGTATTGTGTGAAGTACGCATCAGTTGTACGTCATAATGTTACTTCTCTCATTTAAGTTACACCAACTAAATTGATGATATCAATTAAGGCCTTTATACATCGAAATACGGGTATCGAACGGCAAGTTTTCTATACCTTTTCTTGGAATATTCAAATTTACGGTAATACAAAATCTGATGCATCACATTTGAATATCCGGTTGCGGATACCAATTACATTCAGGAAATTTACCGGTACGTGTCGAAGCTCGGTTGTAAGTAGTATCGCTTTGTACGTATATAGATTCAATCAGTGGTTTTATTGCTGGATGAATTTTTTTAATACACGGACATGCGTTCGTTTCAATTTCTATGTTAAATCTACGTTAATCGTATAATAATATACTTTCTTAAGACATATTACATGATTCTGAAATTACGATATATAAGAATGAAACAAATTGCACGTTTTAAATAATACGATAGTGGTTGCAGAAATAAAATGATTAGCTTAAAATTTGATAACGATATCAATAAAAATCTTATCAGGCACCTTATAGTTCTGGACCTGATATTTGCTGTATAAGAATTTGGTTTTGATGTTGAACAAATGGCAATTCCTTCGGAGGTTCAATATTAACGAACAGGATATCGTATTTTGTTAACAGCCGCATGTGCGGCATATAAATTAGCGGTAAGTTCAGAAATCGAAAATATGCTCAAAGTGGGAGTTATCGAAAAATGTGATAACACAAACGGTTGGAATAGCCCAATATTCGCAGTACCAAAAAAAAAGACGGTAAAGTGCGCATCGTCGCAAATTTTAAAAAAACAATAAATACGGTTTTAGTCGAAAATAGCGATAAATTTGCTCTTCCAGATACAGACGTCTTATTTCAAGAGATTGGTCTCGAAAATAATTTCTTTGCCACATTAGATATCAAATCAGGATATTGGCAATTTTCTATCGATAAAAAGATCGTCATAAACGGCTTTTACATTTAATAACGCTACCTACGCATTCAAACGTCTCCCTATGGTTTAAAAAATAGTGGCAACATTTCACGCGCGCCGTGACAAACGCCTTACAAGAAGTAAAAAATACCGGTAATTACAAAGCATTCGTAGATGATATTTTAATTCACGGTAAAAAATTTGAGAACTATATGAAACACTGAAAGATGTGTTTTCCGTATGTGAAAGTATAATTTACGGTTAAATCCCGAAAAATGCGAATTTTAAAGCAAAAGTTAAATTCCTTGGCAGATTATCGATAATCAGGGTTACCTGCAGACCCAGAAATATAAAGGCTGTGCGAGAGTAACTCCACCTAACTAATAAAAAACAACTGCAGCAAGCTGTTGGCAGATTTTGCTGGTTACGCGAGTTATATCGTCAAACATAGGCGAAGAAGTTGCAAAAAACTGTTTTAGCAATTTATTGATCGAATTAACCAATTAAATAAAAAAGGGTCAAATTTCATTGGCCAGACTCAGCCCAAAGAGCATTTGATAACGCTAAAAATAGACTACGTCAGAGAAGTGTATCTCTTTTGCAGATTTTAAACAACCATTTACCTAGTAGACGCCAGTGAATAGCCTCGGGGCTGTCCTTTACAAATATCGGTAAAAAGTAAGAATATAGCTTGTATAAGCAAACTCTCAACGAAAGGAACGCCGGTGGAGCGCAACTGAACGCGAAGTTACGCAATCGTTTACGGTATCGAAAAATTAAAAATTTTTAAAGGGCCCAAACCATTTACACTTTTGACCGATCACAAAGTTTGACTTTATCGATAAAAATGTATTTCAAATTCAAAATAAGCCGTGGCAAAGAAGACTGTCAAGTACCGCTTATTTGTCAATATCGAAGGAGCGTCAATAATTTTGCAGATAGTATCACGACCGTTTTACGAAAACAACAAATCAGAACACCAGCAAAAGTCGTGGTAATTTTCAAGTTCCCGATCTAACGTTAATTTATCCCATCATGACACTAGGCACCTTGAGTTGCCTCAACATCATCTCGAAAAAAAGACAATCACAGCTGAACATTTTGGCCGTCACTAACGATTATCTCGAAAATCACCGTTTCAGAATATCAGAAATGCGTTAAAACAACAGAAGATAAAAATTTGAAAAAAATCATAAATTTATTGAAAATGATGTTCCCTTCGAAAAATGGAAACTTGACCTTAACGATGAGATCGAAAATACTTTCAAGAATGAAATCGTACTTAAAAATTCACAAAGTACCCAAATTAATTTTGAATATAACGGAACGATAAAATAATTTGCCTCGGTCCACAGTACCGCATTATTAAAATATGCATGACGATAGCGGGCATAGCGGTGTAGATAGAGTTATTCACCTTTTGAATGATTGCACTTGGCCAAAAAAAGAGACGATACATAATTACGTTAGCTCATGCATTACTTGTTTAAAACGCAAAGGCGCTTATATGCAAAAATCAATATACCTATGAAAAACTTAGATCACGGTAGCAAACCTTTCGAAAATATCACCGTTGATTTTGTGCATGAAAGACCGTACCGGTAAAAATACATTTAACATTATGGACAATTTAGCCGTTGCTGTATGTATCCATGTTATCGCGATAGAGCAATAGATCCGTAACGGATTAAAAATTTATTTAGAATACGGAATACGAAAAATTGGCTCTGATCGCGGAGTACATTTTATAATGATTATTTTCAAATTTTTGCGATCAATTCATATATCGCACAATATTCATGCCGCATATAGACCTCAATCTAGTGGCAACTAGAAAGAGTTCATAGACCTTAAAACACCTCTGGGTACTAGTTGACGATAAAATTGTGCTGGAAGATATGCTCCATATGCCAGACGCGCTCATAACATTAATCATAATAACGCCATAAAGTGAGCCCATATTTTTGCATTTCGGTAAAAAACCTGAAATAACGGGACTTTTCATGATGTATATTCTACTTCGCCAGAAAAACTGCCAAAAAAACAGCCAGCGTTTTGAAAAAGCGTATTGCGCAATAAAATTAGCCAAGCCGAAGCTGACGCTAACGTCAGAAATAAAAATGCCAAATTTTGATATAACGGAAATTTTGCCGGCGACGAAGTCCTTATAAAACGGGACCAGTCAGTCGCTTCAAAAACGACAAATTACCATGTAGGACCATATAAAGTTATAACGCTAACGATGTATAGTACAAATACAAAAAGATAACGTTGATTTTATTCATAGAACTCAGTGGTTAAAATTATCCACGAAACAAAGCTTAAATAACGTTAAATTTACGACCGTCGAAAAATACGGTAACTGAATCTGGAGGGCGGATGCTGTCACCGAAGAATACGCAACGATATCAAAAGAAATCCAGCTACCGGAAATGGTCGACCAATCAGAAATCGTCAAAAACGGATCGATTACAATACAGCCGAAAGAAAATCTTACGATTAGTTTACGTAAACTCTATCTGGAGGCGTTAACATGTGATCTACGAGAGAACATGGTTAAGAAAATAGAGTGTAACGTAAAACCAATCACTGGGATGAAAACACAAAACAGGTTTCGTCTCATCTGTTTGCCTTTTGAGCACCAAATAAACACATTTATACCGTTAATCTTGTGTTAGTAACAGGCATTTCCCACGCATTCCTGTTGTTAACAAAGCCATTAAAATTTTTTTTAAAGAAAAGGTCATATAATTTGAAAACAATCATATAAATTTTTTAAAACAAAAAGTCATTATATTTCTGAAAAAAATCTTAACAATTTGCGGCAACAACTAAACTGACGGGAGCTTAGTGAACATAGCCGAGTGAGACAAATAGCTTCGTGTGACTTTTCGATTGCGAGGATAAAATATTTCATTTTTATAACACTTAAGTATTATAAATAATTATTGAAAATTTCATTTTGATTAAAGCTTTTGAAATAAAATTTAAAACAATTTTTCAAGTTGAAAACCTCATGTCAATTTTTGAGATTGAAAAGGGGCTTTGACAAAAAGGGGCCTTGTTTTTAAATTGCCTATGTTGAAGCTCAAAATTTTTGAAAGTGTGTTTCACTGAATAAAATATTTCTTCAAGGGCTACAATTTAAAGATAATTCAAAAAATATTAAGCACAAATAATTTGTCGTTCTTATTGTATAAGTTAAATTAAAAACTACCTGCATTCCTCCATTTTTCTTAGGCGCCATTTTCGATGTAGATTTCAATTTTTCGTTAAATTTGTAAATGACTAAAATATTTTTCACTGGACTTGTTAATATGCAAAAAATAATATGTGCATAATTTGAACTACAAATAGAAATTTGCTCGAGAAATGTTTGCTGAGATTCGGCTTTAGCTCACAATTGAGTCAATTGAAAAAAAAGGGAATCACCTTTGAAATTTTAAATTTAAAAAAAATAATTTCGCAAAAATGCCTACAATTATATGGCCTTCTAAAATTGGATTGTCAAATACAGTATTTGTTTATTTTTTGAAGGTCGGAAAGACAGAAGTGATAAACAGAAATGTGCAAAGTTTTAATTTATCGCTTCAGCGGTCATGTGATTTTTACCATTACTATTCACCAAAACAATTTTGGTATTATACTTAGGTAGGAACGGCCAATTTTTTTTTGATAATGTTTAAATAATAGCCCTTGAAAAAATATTACTAGCGGTATATTTTTTTAATAATTTTCAGCTATTGCTTGTAATTAATAAACAGTTTTTGAATTTGCCTGTCATTATCCTTGCAATTTTGAGGGTGAAATTGATGGTTAAATAGTTGACGTTTCTACCTTACTTGAGGGAGTGGTCGTCGCATTTTAAGGAGTTTTCAATAGCCAATTGTCGCAAAAGTACAAATCATTGGACCAAGTTTAACCTCTCTTGAAAAAAGATGGGAAAAATCTTACACTCTGTATTTAAACAAAAATCTTGCATTATTAAAAACAATCGAAAATGACGGATGGCTCGTCCAATCAGAAACGTGCTTACAAAAGTTACGGAATTATTTTTTCAAAGTGTAACTCCTCCCTGAGTTTTCAAGGTTCAACAATAATTCATAATACAAATTAACCGGACAGAACGTGAGCAGACTAATATGAATAGTTTTTGGAAAAAATTCTCTGATTTGGCTTCAGAATCACCAAAAAACTGTATTTTGCACTAGTTAACATAGGGTCAAAATACTGTTTTTGGTGATTTTGAAGCCAAATCCAAAAACTCTACATATTGGTCTGCTCACGTTCTGTTTGGTTAATTTAAATCATGAATCATTGTTTTACCTTAAAAACTCAGGGAGAAGATACATTTTGAAAATTTGTCTTTTCTCATTCCTCACTTTCTATTGTTTTTAGGACGAAAGATTTTTGTTTAAATATATGAAAAAAAGGTAAAAGTTGGTCCAACGATTAATACTTTTGCGCCAATTGGCTATTGAAAAACCCTTAAAATGCGACGACCACCCCCTTTAGGGGGTAGGTGCATTTTGACAGATACGGAGATGGGCTCTTGATGAAAAACTCTTTGCAGGGTTTATATATTCTTCTCAATATACCACGAAAGTAATGTTTCATACTACAGGCANGATTTATTCATAAATTAATGTACAGAATATAGTGGAAGACGGTTCTAATAAATTAATGATGTTTAAAAGTTTAAATAAAGGTTTGAGAGCCTTTTTGAGCATATTCTTCCATTTCCGGACTAACAAAAGATCGAGGACCATTCCAGTTTTTTTCAATAAACGATTCATCAAAATTAAAGCGCTGTGACAGTGGACATTTGAACATTTTACCAGTTAAAAGTCTTATTTGTTCCAATAAAATATCACCTTTTGGAATAAACACTTTATTTCCTTGAATAAGTATTTGTATTTGATATGAAATCTTTGTTTGAATCGTGTAAACCAGTTTCTAGAAAACTGCATTTTTTAATTTCATCTTCAAGTTTCCATTTTAAATGCTGAATGTTGAGCCTCAATGCATCAATATTTTTCATAATCAGTACTGTAATTTGACAGCGTCACAAATTCGCAATATAAACTTCTTGCGCAAAAGGATAGTGATATGACTTATTCTTATTCGCCGTAAAGCCTCTATTGGCAGGTTTCTGAAGGTTTCTGGAGTACCAATAATTATAGCAATTACTTGTTTCTGTATTTGTGTACCGAATTTTTCAGAAAAATATGTAGCCAAATAAGACTGCGTTTTTTTTCGACCGCTGTCTATATAAAAATAATATATTTATTTTTTTTGTGCTAATGTCAAACTA
>SCLH01000104.1:257739-305467 GCA_004367855.1 Oikopleura vanhoeffeni
AATCAGATTAGGTTTTACCGGTAAACTCTAGGAGGGCTGTTAACATGTGATCTACGAGGAGAACATGTTGTTAAGAAAATAGAGTGTACGTAAAACCAATCACTGGGATGAAAACACAAAACATGGGTTTTCGTCCTCATTCTGTTGCCCTTTGAGCACCCAAATAAACGACTAATTTTATACAGTTATCTTTGTGTTAGTAACAGGCATTTCCCCCACGCCATGTTGTTAACAAAGCCATTAAAATTTTTTTTTTAAGAAAAAGGTTCATTTATAATTTGAAAACAAATCAATATAATTTTTTAAAACAAAAAGTCATTATATTTCTGAAAAAAAATCTTAACAATTTGCGGCAAACAACCTAAACTGACGGGCTTAGTGAACATAGCGAGGTGAGACTACAAATAGCTTCGTGTGACTTTGCGATTGCGAGGATAAAATATTTGTATTTTTATAAACACTTAAGTATATAAATAATTATTGAAATTTCATTGTTGATTAAAGCTTTTTGAAATAAAATTTAAAACAATTTTCAAGTTGCAAAACCTCAGTCAATTTTGAGATTTGAAAAGGGCTTGACAAAAAGGGGCCTTGTTTTTTTCAATATTGCCTATGCTTGAAGCCTCAAAATTTTTGAAAGGTGTGTTTCATGAATAAATATTTCTCAAGGGCTACAATTTTAAAGATAATTCAAAAAAATGTTAAGGCAGAAATATTGGTCGTTCTCTATTGTATAAGTTAAATTAAAAATCTACCTGCATTCCTGCCGATTTGTCTTAGCGCCATTTTCAGATTAGATTCAATTTTTCGTTTAAATCTTGTGTATAATGACTTAAATATTTTCACTGGGACTTGATATATGCAAAAAATAAATGTGCAAATTTGAACTACAAATAGAAATTGCTCGAAAAAAAAAGGAAATGTTTGCTGAATTCGGCTTGTAGCTCACAATTGAGTCAATTGAAAAAAAGGGAATCACTTTGGAAATTTAATTAAAAAAAAAATAATTTCGCCAAAAAGGCCTACAATTATATGGGCCTCTAAAATAGATGTCAAAATACATAATTTGGTTTATTATTTGAAGGTCGAAAGACAGAAGTGATAAACAGAAATGTGCCCAAAGTTAAAATTTTCGCTTCAGCGGTCATTGGATTTTTCCATTACTATCACCAAAAACAATTTTGGGTATTAACTTAGGTAGGAACGGCCAATTTTTTTTGATAATGGTTAAATAATAGCCCTTTGAAAAAATATTACTAGGGTATATGTTTTAATAATTTCAGCTATCTTGTATTAAAAAACAGTTTTTGAATGCCTGTCATTATACTTGCAATTTAGGGGTGAAATGACTGGTTAAATAGTTGACGTTCTACCTTACTTGAGGGAGTGGTCGTCGCTATTAAGAGTTTGTAATAGCAAATTGTCGCAAAAGGACAAATCATTGGACCAAGTTTGAACTCTTGTTGAAAAACAGAGGGAAAAATCTACACCTGTATTTTAAACAAAAAATCTTGCATATATAAAAACACGAAAAATACGGATGCTCGTCCAATCAGAAACGTGCTGACAAATAGTTACGGAATTATTTTTTTCAAAGTGTAAACTCCTCCTGAGTTCTAAGTTCACAATAATTCATAAAGCAAATTAACCGTGTACAGAACGTGAGCAGACTAATATGGAATGTTTTTGGAAAAATTCTCTGATTTTTGGCTTAGAATCGACCAAAAAACTGTATTGTTGCACAGTTAACAAGGGTCGAAAATACTGTTTTTTCTTGTGATTATTTGAAGCAAAGATCCAAAAAACTCTACATATTGGTCTGCTCACGTTCTGTTTGGTTAATTTAAATCAGAATCATTGTTTTACCTTAAAACCATCCAGGGAGAAGAACATTTTGAAAATATTGTTGTTCTCATTCCCACTTCTATGTTTTTAGACGAAAGAATTTTTGTTTAAATATATGAAAAAAAGGGTAAAAGTGTCCAACGATTTGTTACTTTGCGCCAAGTTCGGCTATTGAAAAACCCCTAAAATGCGACCACACCCCTTAGGAGAGTTGCATTTTGACAGATACGAGATGGGCTTGATTAAAAATCTTTGCAGGTTTATCATATTCTTTCTCAATATACCACGAAAGTATGTCAAACAACAGGCAACTTTTTAATACAGTCTCTAACCCCTTAAAATGACAAAAAAAAAAATAGGCATTTCAAGGGGGAAAGGGATTATCGCAGTTTCAAGGGGCATGCCTTTTTTTCTGGAGAAAAATTGTTTTCTTTGATATCTTTATGTTTTTTCGATTCTTTTGAATAATTTACACAAAAACGAAATTGTGGTTTGTGAATTCTAGTTTCAAAGACTAAAAAATCAAATTTAAATTTTCTAGAAATTGGAAAATTTAATAATACGAATAAATGTTAGAAAACATTTAAGCGGTCTTTAATCATAATTAATATGCACAGAATATAGTGGAAGTCGGTGCTAATGAATTATGATGTTTAAAAGTTAAATAAAGGTCAACTTATTAAAATAGCGATGAATGCGAGATTTTAAAATTTATAAATAAGAATCTTGTTTTTTTTTGAAAAAATGCGTTATTGGCATTTGATGTTTTTTTTAGAAGCAGATACTTTAATTATTCTACATCTTGTGTTTCAGGCACTAACTCAAAATTAAAGCGATGCCGGATATTTGGACATTTTACCAGTTAAAAGTCTTTTTGTTCAAATAAAATATCATCTTTTGGAATAAACACTTTAGACCTTGAATAAGCTTGTATTATATGGAAATCGTTGTTTGAATCGTATAAACATTTCTAGAAAAATGCATAGTTTCATCCTTCAAAGTTTCCATTTTTCAAATGCTTGAATTTGAGCCTCAATCATCAATATTTTTTCATATTCAGTACTGGTAATTTTGACAGCGTCACAAATCGCAATATAACCTTCTTGCGCAAAAGTGATAGTGATATAATGTGATATAAGACTATTTCTTATTCGCCCGTAAAGCCTCTATTGGCAGGTTTCTGAAGGTTTTCTGAGTACCAATAATTCCAGCATTACTTGTCTTTTATTTGTGTACCAAATTTCTTTAGAGAAATAAGTAGCCAAATAAGAACTGCGTTTTTTTGACCGCTGTCTATGTAAAATCCTATATTTTTCTTTTTTTTGTGCTGATGTCAAACTATCACGCTTTTATACAAAAGCAGGCCTTATATTGCAGTATTTTGAGTCCCATACTGACAATTAAACAAATAAACCTTTTTTACGCGCAACAAAACGATTGGAAATATCATCTTGCCAGATGATGATCGGTAGAGATAATCAAAAAACCATTTTGTACGTAAAAAGTAGATTGCGTACTGTGCAAAAAATAAGCTTATGCATTTTAAGGAGGGAAAGGTCTTTTTTAAGAAAAAAACAGGTATTTCAAAAGGGGATTAAAAGGCCAAAAGCCGACAGCTGTTCAGCGAATTTCAGTTGGATTATTTGAAATTGCTTTCTTAAGAAATTTTTGAGACTTAAAACTCGATTCGAATGAGAAAATTTAAAAATAAAGTCTCGAACATTATAAAGGGGAGGCTCTATTTTTGCTCCAAATTTTTTAACAGTATTTGTTCAAATCAGCGAAGAAAATTTTCAAAATGGCCACCTTTTAACTTCTTCTGCGTAGGTGACCACATATTTCATATCTATTTGAAAATCTTATGCACATTTGGGTTTCGTCAAAACTATTCGGAAATATTTTGAAAATTTTCTCATTTCTTGTTCAAACTTATTTTATGATCTTAGCTGAAAATATGTGGAATAAAATACTTTCACTATATTCAAATATGTCTCGTTTTGTTTCTTCGCTCTTGTTTACACTTCTGAATCATACTTTTTGAAAACGAAACTACGTTTTGGCAGAATCCATCGAAGCTCTCTTTATTCAGAATTAAAAAATATCAATCACACTCAAACTTGCCAAATTGGTAAGCCGACTGATCCACCCTTTGGTAAAAAAAAATATGATCAACGAAGTTACAGTTTGAGTTTCACTTCTGGTACCACTGATACAAAACCCAAGGGCTTGTATTATATTTTACGTGGCACATGCAAATAAGAACAATGTGGATTAAGTTATAAGGTTTATTTCTCTAATCGGTAAAATGCGAATGGCGACTCCGAACGCCAAATATGTGTTTTCATCGCGAAATTACGATATTCGAGCTTTCGGAAAACAGTAAGTCATAATGACTAAAGGTTATCAATATGTTTGATCATTTTGATTATCTTTAATTTACTCAAAGTTGTTGTAATAGCCGAAATATAGACAGTGTGGACACTGTAACACACTTCACTGTGTAGTTTGCAGAAAATAAGAGAAGCGCATAAATTTTAAGTTTTAATTTTGCATGGGAAAATCTAAACTTCAGAGTTGAGAAAACTAATAAATCACGTATGTGGGGTCGACCAGTAGTCGAATACCACCCTCATGGTGCTTCATAAGACTGATACATTTGCTGATGATATTTCAGTCCGTGAAGATTGACTCATCTTGAAATTTTTATTAGGCCGTTCCTTTCCCTAATTTTTTAGAATCATGTACTCAGTAAAGTGACAATCGGCACTTTTTAATTTTGTAGCAACTTATATTCAATTTAATGATTAAATCAATCCATGCTTAGGAAGGTAACCGACGCGTTTTACTTTTTTTGAACATCAGTCCAGTTTTAACGCGACAGCCTGACGATATTGAAATCCAGGATAAAGTTGATTTTGTCTGAAATTCAAATAAATGTATTTAAAAGATTTGATATAATCGTACCGGTCGTTGAAAAACTGTTGAAAACCCGGTTTTTGACCCATTCGTATCATTTTATTTAGTGATGAGATGTCAAAATTATTTAATTTTTCTACACCCACTAATAATGGTTATTCAAGAAGACTATTCAATGGACATGTGATTGTTCGGTCTATTTGCTCACAATCACAAAAATACATGTTAAATGACTGTTTTCGGTTTATAATGCATTTATTCAATTTCATTTAGAGCACTGATATCAGAATTTAAAAAAAAAACACATTATTACAAATGTGTGTGTTATTTTATACTGGTTAATAGTAGGTTATATCACTGGTTATAATACTGGTATATGTATTGTTAATTGGGAATCCGTTCTAAAAATATCTTGTTTTTGGTTTTCTTATGCGAGACGTTTAAAGTTTCCGATTTGCGTCTGATACGTCAGATTCCAAATTTTTTTTTATCAATTTTTGAACTTTTTCTCCAAAAACTAATTTTTTTTTATATTTCATACAATTTTGAAATCTTGGCTACCCTAATGCACGAAAATTATAGTTTTTGACGCAGCAGTTCAAAAATGACAGCATAAATACTTAGAGAGAATTCGTTATTCCGGAAAAAAAATTTTGTCTGATTTTTTTCTTTTTTATGGAATGAAATCGACAACAAATTTGAATGCCGTGAAAATTAACTTCGTAGCATGTGTAGATCTCCGAGTTATAGACCTCCGTCGGTTGAACACAAATGATCAATCTATCCTTTATCTTCGGATTGCATTGGACAATTAAAGTACCAAACTCATCAAAACACCGGTTAACCGCGTTAAACACGCGTCCTTGTTTTTTCATAAACAAGGATCCGAGACCCTATATCGAGAATTTGAGATTTTTAGAACAATTTAGAAAAATTGTCTGAATTTTATGTAAGTGGCTATTTTTTAGATTTTTGCCTCAGAAGCCAGGAATTTGGTCAAAATGTGACGAAGAAACGGCCTTTTTTGGACGTTTTAATATAAGGTTTTTTCAGTGAAAAAGCTAGAAATACCATGTCATCGTTCAAAAAAGTGCGCGAATTGACAATTTTGAAAATAAAAGTGATAATCAGACAATAAAATGCCACCAAAATATTCCTTGGGTATGATTTTCTGGAAAAAATTAGCAACTATGGTCTGATTATGGACACAGCGGATTTTAGAAAAATTAGAGTGTTATAAATGTTTTATTTTGATCTTTAGCACCGTGTGTTCAAAATCAGACTAAGTTGCTAATATCGTTTCCAGCAAATCATACCAATGAACTTTTTGGTTTTTTAATGTCTGATTATCACTTTTTATTTTCAAATTGTCAATTTGCCGCACTTTTTTGACGATTGACCACTGTCAATTGACAGCCTATCAGGCCGAAATCAAAAAATTTTTACTTGAAATTCAGGAGTCATAGTCTATAGAGCTTATCTATAGAGACTCATAGGAGCTTCTCTATAAGACCATAGAGCTTCTTATATCCCAAAATGGCATTTTTAGCTTTTTTTACTGAAAAGCCTTATATCAAAACGTCCGAAAAAGGCCGTTTTTTCGTCACATTCGACACAATTCCTGGCTTTGAGACAAAAATCGAGCAAAAATAGCCACTTGACATTGAAATTCAGACATTTCTCAGATGTTCTTGAATATCAAAAATTTCGATATAGGGTCTAGGACTCCTCGTTTCATTGAATTGTTAATGGAATTCCGAGATAAAGGATAGAATCTATCCGATAGATTATTATTTGTGTTCCTCAGAAATGTTTCATCTGACTTGGTTTAGCCGTATGGAGCCTCCAAAATCTCAAAAAATCACTAACATCATCCCGTAAGGGGGTAACAACGACGGAGGCTTGTATCTCGAGACTCATAAGTGATAGGAAGCTAATTTTAGTTGTATTGTCATTCTCGTGGCTGGTTTGCTTCCAGAAATATAAAAAAATTTCGATGTCAAAAAATTTTCAAAAATTTTCTATATTTCAAAGTTTATTTCCTTAACCGCACTGTATCTTTTGAAGTAATAACTTTTTTGCTCTAATTTTTGTCGACATTAGATCACTGTGAATAGAGATCTTGAACATGGCAATAAAAAAAATTTTAAATTTTCGAAAAAAAAATTCCAAATATTTTTCTAGATCAGAATTTGGGGTAACCGACGGAGGCTGTCTCGAGATCAGAAAATGATAAAGCTGATTTTAGCTGCATTCTTTATTTTGTTAACGGTTTGCTTATAAAAACCTAAAAAAGAATGAATTTCGATAAAAAATTTTCGAATTTGCATAATAATGGAAATTTTTCTAAGATTTTTTTCAGGTAATAACTTTTCTCGTGATCTAGACATTGGATCTGACTACTTTTTACAACTAATTTTTATTGTGCAAACTACTGACAAAAATGTATAAAATGTATGATTTTTACTCAAAAAAGTTTTGGAATTTTTCTTCAAAATCCTATTTTTGACGATTTGAGGGTAAATAAACTTTGAGGGCCTCTAAAAGCTAATGAGAAAAAAAAATAGAAAAACTCTCTGTAACCGCCTCGTTTTGCACACTTTTAAAGAAGTGCTTTTATTCAAAAAAAATCTGATATTGTTTCGACTAAATGAAATGGGTCAGCGAACATGGCAAAAACACCCATTTATTTGGAAATTTCTCTAAATAACAAGAAATTTGAAAATCAGGCTTTGTACGGCTGTCAAACTCACAATTAAGTTTATACTGAAAAAAAAAAGAAATTCTGATATCAGGAGCTAGATAAATTACTCCAAAAAATGGAAAAATCACTTTTGGACTCGTATACCGGCCGGTCCGGTCATACAAAAAATTTTTTGACATCATTTTTTGAAAATTAAAAACAAAATATCCTAGAATCCCGAAGTTTGAAACCATCAATTTAGAATTGGCGGTTTAGCTCAGGACTAACGTTTGAAAATCAGTAAAACCCGTCGGTTACCCCCGGTTAAGGGGGTGGTGATAGTGATTTTTGGGATTTCAGAGGCTTCGTACGGTTAGACAATTGCAGACTGGACATTTTTGAAACATACATTAGGAAGATCTATCTTTGATCTCGCGATTTCATCTGACAGTTTAGTACCACTTCCACCAACCATCTGGTTAACCGCGGTAGAACACGAGTCCCTCAGCTTTTTTCAAAGAAACAAGGATCCTAGAGCTTATATCCCTTTATCACTTTTTGGTTAGAATGCGTGGCCACTACTCCTGTTAACGTGTGATTTTAACGTTGTGGCTACGCATTCTAACCAAAAAGTGATAAAGGGATATCGGAAAGTTTTGAGATTTGGTGAGAATCTGGAAAATTGTCTGAATTTTAATGAATAGGAGCTGTTTTTTTCAATTTTTGCCGGGGTCAGAAATCTGGTTGAATGTGCCAAAAAAGGGTGTTTTTTCAACGATCTGATAAAATGCTTCTGATAAAAGGTCAAATATTGTAAGGCTGCTGATAAAAGGCTTCTGATAAAAGGTCAAATATTGTAAGTATTTCAGAGGGTGGTCGACGCACCCTTTTAAAAAAGATGACTTGTCAAATAATAAACGATCTTATAAAAATGAAGAAATGATTACTTTAAAAACCAACTCCTCCGTGAGTTTTTAGGCTATTAAAGTCTGGCTATAACAATTGGCTTAAATCTGGGCTTAAATTATCTGAACAGAATGTGCACAGATCGCTTAAAATAATTTAGGAAAACTCATTATATAAGATGGATGTTCGGTTAGTTCAGCGATGACTGCGGCTCCTCTATTGGACCATGGAGAATTTTATTTTTGAACTAGACAATTCAAAAATTTACAAAGTAGTTCCCAACCGTCGCCTATTCTGTAAATAAAAAGTTTTTCTTTTGAACATTTGTTAAGAACATAATTATTATGATATCTAAATTTCGGATAAGAGCTAGTTTGTTATATCCATCAAATTCTGCTGGTTCTGGGCCAAGCTGCGCTGGTCTGAATGGAAAAGTTATTTAAAGTAATTCAAAAAGTTGAATTTTGATGACGAACCTTAAAAAATCTATGTACTCTCTCATTGGACCAGAAGTGTGAGGAAAAATAAATCGGTAAATTTTTATCTATAAAATTGATTATTGCAATACTAAAAATTCTCTTTTTTCTGTGACACTTGAACTATGCGATGAATCAACTTTTTTTATTTTTTCCCTTTCTTTATAGTTTTTCAGTCCAACAAAAACACAAATAAATTATTAAACAAGAAAGAAAATACGCCGAAATATGATATAAAATTTAACTCGTAGACTTTAGAAGTTGATCTGTACCCAGACACGATTTCCGGCAAGTAGTGATCATTATTTTAATCGAGCCATATAACTTATATGATATAAGCAAAGTTCCATTATCAACATACATTTTTTATTTGCTTAAAATAATATTCAGCCAATTTGCTATACAATTGAAAAACTTTTTGAAAAATTGGAAATTTTTTTTCTAAACATTTTGAAAGGCATTTAATTAGGATAAAAGAAAAAAGTTGCAAAAATTACCTCCAATAAACAATAATAAGATGAATTATAACTTTTATTTATAATTGAAACTACCTTATATTAAACTTCAAATGATTTGCTATCGCTTTATTTAAAAATCATTATACATGTATGTTTTTCAGAAAATTCTCTAGTAAAATGACGCTTAAATTGTTGTGGCATATTTTATTTCTCAACAAGGTCAAGGTCAAATTCAAGTTTATTGTATAAACTTGAAAGTACCACCAAAATAATCGAAAGAGTCGACTTTCTCATGAAAATATTAGCAACTATGGGTCAATTATGTAGTTAAAGGTCATTAAAGATAAAAAATAGTAACATTTCACAGGGTTTTTTTTTGCTCTATGGCGCCCTTTCAGTACATAATTGACCAATAGTTGCTAATATTTTCATAAGAAAGGCGACCCTTCGGATCATTTTGAGGGTATACAAGTCTCTAAGATGAACTTTAAAATTGAAGGTCATTTGATATACGAAACACCATATACGGTAATTTGAAAAAGTACTCAAATTACATCAAAAACATTTGTCAATGAACTTCAAACGTTTTTAAGATTTTTTTCTCATTACACTAAAGTCCGAATAAAATTACGTGACGAAATAATTCAAAAATAAGGTTCGAAATATGTCATAAATAAATCCTTACTTCTCGAAAAATAAGATCACGTGACCCTTCTGGAAAATATCATTATGTTCAAAACTCTAAAATTAGGTGTTTATCAGCCCACAAATTTTTTTGGCGTGATTTGAGTACTATTTGTGTACTTGAACCAAAACCTTTTTTTCTTAATTTGAAGGTCACGTGATGGTTTTTGGACTTCGGTTTGATGAAATAAACGTCTCAAAAACTTCTAAAGAACTTTTCTTTATTTTCAAAAAGTCTTATAAGCAATTTTTGAAAAAAAAACAGTACTATTTTGACCGAGCTTATTTCTTGAATATACGGCCACGTGATCATTTTTGAGCTTTGGTGTAATGGAAATAAAACCTTAAAATTTTTTCTGATAACGATGAAAGGTTTTACTTGCTGATTCGAAAAATTTTTGCAAAGAATAAGTACTGTGATACAGTAAAAATTAAAAAAAAATGCACAAACGTCATTTTGTCTTAAAGGTGATCAATAAATTAATAACTGATCTTGTCATTAATGATTAAGCGTTGTAAAATGCGATGAAATGGTGAATGGTCACTACTTGCCGGAAATTGAGTCTACGAGTTAAGAGCAATTTCCTTTCCAAATTAATCAGATTTTTTGGCATTTGATTATAAAATAATAATTGAAATCTGAATTTTAAAATGGGTTTAAAACAACTAAGTTGTTACAACTAGCTTTGAGTTAAGTTGATATCATCTTCGACTCCATGTGAAAAATTTGAAGAAAAAGGAAAGTTGAAGCAACCCAATTTATCAATGTGGCCTTAAGGGGGTATGCGACTCTGATTTGACATTTTCTCGGTGAAATATACTGAAAACTAACAGTTCATGAGAAAAACCGAAAATGCTAATTTGTAGATCTATCCTTAAGGGGGTATGCGACTCTAATTAAATAAAAGCCTTAGAGGCATTAAACATGCTTGAAATGGATACGGGGTGATAATTAAGTGTACTAAGAACCCAATCATCAAAAAAAAATTCAAATTTTCGCATTTTTTTCGATTTTTTTCTAAGTATTTTTTTTTAAAGATGAAGTTAAAAAATAACGTTTGCTCAAATTTGACCACTAACACTTCAAAATATCGACTTGACGTAAGCCAACTTTCTNACCTACGCTTTTAAAACGCCTGTTAAAAAGACACGCAGTTCGTACCTACTCCTTCAATTTTCATCATTTTTTATTTTTTTGTATGAGGCTCCGGAAAAGCCTAACAAATCGTGCAAAATTGCTTTTGTTTTAAAATTTTGCTTTCGGCGGACAAAAACGCAAAAAACTAAAAATTAAAATTTTGAAATGATCAGTTTGGGAGGGTCAGGCAAAAGCTATCACCTTCACCAGTTTAAGAGATACAATTTCGACTCATACTGCATCTGGGGGCCATGTCAACTTTTCATTTTGAGCCTTAATTTTTGAAATCCTCAGTTTGGGAAGCTCAGTCAAAAGGTATCTCATCCACCAGTTATGAATAAACTAGCAAAGCTGATATCCAAAAACTTCCGCATCTTGAAGAACAACTCTTCACGGTGAATTGTAATTTAACAGTAATCTGATACAATCCCACCTACGCTCACACCTACGCTTTTAAAAAGCTTCCTAAAAAAACTTTCAGAATGAATTTTCTCCTTCAATTTACACCATTTTTCATTATTTTATTGTGTTAGGCTCCAAAGAAGCCTCACACATAGTGCATTATTGTTTTTTACTTGGAATTTTGCTTTTGGCGGCACCAAACGTAACAAAAATTAATTGATTAATTTATTATTAACTTAAACGGGCTTATTCGTTTATTGTCGACGCTAACCCGATTAAAAAATAACACAAAATCCTTAACAGCTGTTTAAAATTACGAAAAAAATAAAAGTTGAAAGGGATCGTATCAATTACGTTTAATAAAATTACCGTGAAGTTGGTTTCTTCCACAGATGCAAAGTTTTGGGATATCAGCTGCTTAGTTTTCCAAAAATAGTTCTGCGTACTGTCAAATCTGCGGACACACTTTACACGAGTATTCCGGAAAATCTCATTTGAGCAATATTCCAAAAATCCAAGTTGTAGACTAGCCTTAATCTTGTCGAACATTTTTCGACAAATTAAATGCAAATATAATTTCTTTAAGGCCTTCGCCGATTTGAGGCTCATTTTTCAACCAAAATTAAAATTTCAACATTAAAATATTCCCTTTATCGCCTCGCCGATTTTGGCTCATTTTTCGACAAATTAACATCAAAATATAATATCATCCCTTTATCGGCGTTCGCTAATTATTTCATTTTTTGAAAATGTAGCTGAAATTTGTTTTTCGAAATTTTTTCTGTAACCAATTCCAGAAATACTTCGAAAAATTCATCGTTTTGAGATTTAACAAAGTTGTTTTAACTCTCGCCAAACTACCCCGCCGTGTCTCAATAAATGTAAGGATCAGTACGGCAACAACTCACGCGTGAAAAATTAGCTTCCAAGGGACTTCGGAAGTGGTTTTGAGAACAAAAATTATGGCAATTTTGGCATCCCCGTAAGTCTATATCGAAAAACGACCAATAAAGCAATCTCAAAGTATAGTTTCTGTTAATTTTGGGTCTGCTTCCTCTTAAAATTTTGATTCAAAAACGTTTGCTCTGCTCTGCTTATCTTGCATCTTTCCAAAACGTTGCTCCTGCTTCTGCTCTACTTGAATTTTTTCAAATCGTTGCTTCTGCTCTGGTCTATCCCGATTTTCAAAACGTTTGCTTCGCTCTGCTCTAAAAAGTAGAGCAGAACGCGGTAAGCAGAGCCAACACCGTGCCGACCTCCTGCTCCCGTCATCAGTTTAGCCGTACCAAGCCTCCAAAATTTCAACAATTCAATCAACAACCTCCCTTAAAAATACGCGTTAAAACTGTCAATCTTATGTGAATTACATCTGCTTAACTTATATAATTTATTGTTGGAAATGAAAACAATCTTAAGGAGTGGGGGCCGACATAATAGAGAAGTTATGTTGAACTACTTTTTGAAATACACCTACTTTTGTAGATAACATTGCTGCAAGATTTTTATCACGAAAGGCTTTTTTTTGGTTTTTGATGATTTTTCAAGTGAAAAGTAGGTTTCGGGGTTGAAATTAGAGGTAAATTAGGGGTAGACGATTAAATACTGAAGATTCTCAATAACTTTTTGATTGGCGTAAATTTGTAGAGAGATTTGTGACTGAGTTTTTTTAACTTTCCGGATTTTTTATGAATTTTGATTTCTTTTTCCAAATAAATAAGTTTTGAAAATTTATTGATCAGAATGTTCACAAAAACTAGAAATTCACAAGTCGTCTCCTGAGACTTTGTGAAATAAAATTGAAAAAAGAGCTACCGTTAGATCTTAATTCAGCCTTTGCGTGAATGAAGCACATATTAAAAAAATCTACATATTTTCAAGGAGAGTAAGGCTTTATGCGGAGGACTCCTCCAAAACACTGTTTTGAACCACTAGAGGCAAAATTTTTGAATTTTAAAGCTACCACTTGGAGATGGCTGATTCATATTCTACAGTTGCTACCATTGCAAAATACAAAAAAAGTGATGGAGAGATGGAAAGAGGCTTTTTAGTGCTTTTAGGGACGCTTACTAAAACATCAATTTAATTCTGAGCGTGCGGTTGAAGTATCAGCATGACTTTGAAGTAGTACTGACACTTCTTGAAGAGTTGTACTACGATTTGAACGAAATCATTAGTTATTTCGAAGTTCCAGGTTTCTCAGAAACTTCACTTGAAAATGTGGTAAAAAAGAGCCCATATCGTGCGGCCACATCCTATAAGGATCAGTTATAAATTAAATGCCGAAATATGTTTCAATCACTCACAATTTCTTTAAATTCTAACGCAGTAACCGTCTCGAATCATTTGAAAACTTTTATTGGCCGCCATCAGCAGAATAGCCAGAAGAGGGCCAGTAAGGTCACTACCCTTCTGACTATCACACTATGACGATCGACATAAAAATACACTTAGGCAGGTTCTTGCGATATTGGCAAGAAATCTCCTAAAACCAAAATTGCGAAACGTATGCTTTATAGCAAGCTTTCAACAATACACGGGTCTGATTTTTGCGCTAGCAAATCCAGACATTTTTTTTTACTCGTAGAGTCGCTAAATTTATTTTTTTAGAATTAAAGTTCAAAATACTAAAAAAAACGGACTTTACCGAACCTTGTTTCTTGAAGTGACTCCACTAGTGAAAAGTAAACTGGTCTATCTTAAATAATAGCTCCTACGGTTGTTCACTGATTGTTCGAGCCGGGAACAAAGAAATTTGTATGTCCATATTTTAACATGGCAATACCCGGTGGCTTCTGGTGTTGGGTTTATTTCGGGGTCTGCAATTAGGTTAAATTGCCAATAAAGTTGGATGGGGTGGCTGGGGGATGGTCCTTGAGGGTCACTACCCGTTTGCTATTGTGTGCAATTATTATGATCTGTGAACTATGCGAATAGTTAGGGTACATCTTTCGAAAAATAAGTATGATTTTTTAAAGTTATAACCCTTATGATTAACCATTGAAATTGTTAGAACAAGGGTCCTGCGAAGGAACAGAATAAGAATCAATCGGAGTTCCAGAAATTTTCAAAAATTTACAGCCACTGTCGATCCAGGGTCGGCACATCTAAAATTTTCAAAAGGTTTGCTCTGCCTGCTTCACCTGATATTTTAAAAAGTCAGCCTGCTCTAAAAAAATAGAGCACAGCGGCTAGAGCAGACAAGAGCCAAACCTGCCGATCCCTGCGTGGTACAGTACTTAGCTAACTGCCGTAATACTTTAAAATTATCATTGGTTTCAAAACTGAATTGTTTGACTTATTAAAAGCTGGATCTGTTTAACTAAATCGAGAAAAATTTGTGAGTAAATGTGAGGTTTAAGTGTTTTTAATGGGATCCTGGAAATATTTTCAAAGCGATCCTTATAAACGAAAAAGACAACAGTCCAATAAGTACTGTTTGTTATTAAATGCATGTTATACACATTTTTGCCCATATTTTGCGCTTTTACGCACCCTTCAAGAAGCACGTTGAAATATTTGTGTGTTGAAACTCGTTTCAAATTAAACCATAAAATAAACGGGGCTCGTACAAAAAATGGATCGGCATCGGGATCGGATCCGTCGCCTTAAAAATTGGATCGGATCGGGATCGATGGTCGGCCTTTTTGAAAAGATTGGATGGATCGGGGCATCGGAATCGGTCGCCTTTTGAAACAATCTGGATCGATCGGGAAATCGGATTCGGAAACCGATCCGATCCCGATCCGACCACCCGATCCGAGCCGATCCGATCGCAATTGTCCGAACCTGTCGGAATCAATAGTTCGAAATCATAGAGAAATTGTTTGACAGAAAAAAATTAATAAATCTATTTACTGAGAAATTAATTATCCACATAAATTTGTACCTACCAAAAGAAGCTTCCAAGAGGTGGATCCAGATGATCGTCAGTCAGGAAGAGATAAAAACCGCATACATCCAAGGATTCAAAATATTTGGGCGAGAAACAAATCTTGGATTTTATACCTTTAGGCATGGAGTTAAATATTTGTCTAATTTATAAAAAAATTGTCTTTTGTGAATATTTCTTATTTTGCTGTTCTTATTTAAACGTGCAAAATTTTGAGCTTTTAAGAGGGTTTATTGGCTGTAGAGGCTTTTTTTCAGGCTCATAACTTTATTTATTTATAACAATCTTATAAAACTAAGAAACGTAGTTCGTAAGTCTCTAGATAGAAATTTTCTCTCAATTTTTACATAGATGTTCGACGAACAGGTGAATTATCGTTAAACGAGCAATTTCCGAAAAATCAGTATTTTTTGTCGAACTTATTTCAGAAAGAGATTGAGCTTTTTTTACCAGCAATGTCGATGTATATTAAAAAGAATTTGGGGAAAAAAAAAATTGTCTATCCTCGTTTTTTTCGATTTCGCTTTAACGCCGGGGGTACATTGTAAAACCCTCCCCGGCTGGGTTGTTTTTTTAACAGGGCTTTTTGGGAGCTTTTAAAAAATGCCCTGCCCACCCCCCAATTGGAAAATTAATTTTGTGGGGGCGTGAAATTAAACAAAGAAGCTTCACTACCGACACCAAATTATCAAAATTTTTGTTCGAAAATTTTAGCGGTTTTTCGATTCTTTGCTATCCTAAGTATTTTTTTTTAAATGAAGTTACAAGAATAACGTTGCCTTTAGATTCTAACACTAAAACTTCAAAAGATCACTCCAACGTAAGCAATTTCATGACGCATTGTTTTTGTGGCTTTTTTTGAGGCCTCCGTCGAAAAATCGTACCATTTTTGGAAATTTTTCAGCCGTGCCATTCAAAAATTATATTTTGATTTTGGGGTCGAAAATTAAAACACGCTTCCAGAGAGATAAATTTGTTTCTGTTGCAGGGTTTTGCTGGAATTCTGGTGGCATTCCAAAATATAATCAGGAGGAGATCGATTTTTGATGAAGAAAAATGCGAAACAATCGGTTGTTCTCTGCTATTTCAACGAAAACACTGACCGTTACATTTTATGAAAAAAACGCTTCTAGAGGACTTCAAGTTAGATATCCCTACGGGATTTGGCTTAAGATTTGGACTGATGTCAAAAAACCTGAGACTCAGATTTGAACTTGGTCAAGGGACACCTTTGTACTGGTTAGTAATCGCAGAGTGTTCGAACAGAAAGTTATTGACTAATTATTTTGACAAGATAAGGCTTGATCTACAACATGGCTCTATCTTAATTGTCATAGTTCTCTGTAGGCTTGATTCTCATCCAGAAAGTCAATTCCACGCGACCATTCCCCTCATGTAAATAAGGCTGAACCAACCAAATTTCCACCGATTCTTATTTTGAAATATTTTTTTTCTGAAAATAGGACAATTTGAAGATGACTGGTAGTATTTTTAATCTCCATACTAGGCCAGCGAAGGCGCGACCGAGGGTTGAAAGATCTTGTGTTAATTTAAGCATTTTAATCAAAAAATATGGATTGTTAGCGAAATAGAATACTTTTTTGGAAAATCATCGAATTCAAGTTTCGACCCTCAGTACACGCCCCTCCGCCGGGTTACAGTGTTCTCAATAGTTTCAATATTGTAACTAAAAATCCAGGAGAAATCGGCGTTCCCGCCGAGGCCTCTTCAATCAGCTCAAAAAACGTTTTGGCGTTTCTAGAGCGAATTTTCAAAACGATAGTACCGACCTGCGTGCGTTTCTTGTGGTTCATAAAATGAAAGATAATTTTTCTACCCCCAACACTCATGGTAAGAAATATTGTGCTTTCGTGCAAAACGAGGGTAACCTCTAAGGGGGTTGTGAGTGCTAAATTTGTGGTGCTAATTCAAAGTGGCTTTTACATGAAAAATATTTTTTCGAATTCATGAGCAATAAATTTGGTCAGTCCTCCTTCTTATCTATTGTTTTTGACTTAATACTATCAAAATATGTACTTGAATTATTTTGCTTTGAGTCAGTCTATAACGTAGGTCTTTCTTTACAAACAGCGTTAAATTTTTGTTCCCACCATTCAGAATTTTTTATATGCTGAATCCATTGTGATTGCCTTTGAAAAGGTGTAAAACAGTAACAGGGTGTACCACCAGTTAAACCAGAAAAAAATTTCTTAGCTCATATTTTCATTTCCGTCAACAACTCATCCCTAAAAAATGAAAAGAACAGAAATTCTTCATTGTTGAAAAATACACTTCCGATTAATGTAGCGCGATTAAAGTTAAAGAAACAAACAATCAGAGCTCGGTATTACGATTTTGCGTATTTTTGCTGCAACAATCCCAAATATTTTTCAAAAAAATGTTAAACATGCCCATTTTATCACGATTCCGTATTAGCTAAAACAAGGCCGAAATATGTTCTTTTTTTAAAGATTGTCCTTTTGCCATGAAAAATGTATATAAAAATTATTAATTTTCTTGCCAGTTATCCTCACGATGTTGAATCTACATATGTGCATTCACAAATGTAATCCACTCCTCAGAGAGTGACTTCCTGAAATTATTTTAAAAACTAAAGCGGATTTTAATCTCTTTGGGCAATAAGCTAGATTTACAACCTGCAACCCCTTCTTAAAAAAATGCTCTCAAAACTAGCGAAAAGTGCTTTTGGCCATTTTGCCATTAAACAGTTTTTTTCATTGTATTTACTGAATTCAATTTTTATACCTAATGAAATGTTACTGAATTTAATTCAGGTCTCTCCAGGATCACAATTGGAAAATTATTTTATTGAGCTCAAGGTCATCGGCTTCAAATTTTTAATAACATTCAAACAATTCCGCAACCTATAATGTTTCTGGAACGGTATTTTAAACTCGCGCAGGAGAAAAAACATTTTTAATTTTAAAAGACTTCGGAAAAATTTTATACCTGTTATGCTTCAAGGTTGAGGGTATGGACATACCGTATGGTCCTCCCAAACATGCGTTAGGCCGTGTAAGGCAAAAAAGATACAATTGTAGAAAAACGTAGGCGTGTTCATTCCCTTTATGATACTATGTAACTAAAAGCCGCGGTTGAGATCAAAATCGTAAAATTAAGTAACAGTACGGAGCCTATAACACCCCATCTCAGCTGGATGTTCAAATTTGTTTAATTGTCGAGCAATTTAAAATCAGCTTAATATTTTTATAAAACAGTTGAGATACTCATTTTGCAAGTGAACTACCAAATTATGTATTGTAGAACTGAGGGCATGTAAAAAAAAGATCATACAAAGTTTTTTCGCCTATTGAGCTAGCGTCGGGTCAAGGGCTTTTGCGGGTGCGGTTGTAAGGGGATGGTGTATTTTAAATGTTACTTCCCCTGATTCTTATTAACTTCCAAAATTCGCGTCTCAAAAGCTTATTGTTAACTCACATGGCTCATAAAAGGCCATGTTTGGATTATTTTCAATTATGGCGGGCTTACAGTTTGCATCCTCAATACATCGGCATGATCCGTCTCAAACCGAAATTTTTGTGATTTTAAGAACTGCAACGGAGTCTGATGTCATTTAAAATTTGGTATGACTGGATAATTTCAGTGGCTTATTAGAATTTGTCATTGGATTGGTTTTTGCTTCAAAAAAAGCTCAAATATTGGGAATTTGAACGAGCTGTGGTCACAAATTTGTGGACAGGCATGATAGTAGTGCTGTTTCTGTAGTTTTTTGTTTTACAACTCTAGAACACGTAAATTGGGCCATCGGATGTTTTTTGACTATTGGATGGTTCGCTGCATGTGCAACTGGCCTTGGTAGTCATATTGACAATGGATCCATGTATTCTGTACGGCCGAGCAACAGTGAGGTGAAAATTTAAAAAGCATACTGTGAAAGTATATTGAAATAAAGTTTATTTTTGAAGTTAAAAAGAGCTTTTAATGTTATAGGCAGGGGGGACCCTATATTCTCTCGTCCAGCGGAAACAACCATCTCAAAACGTTTCAATATCTCTATTGCGCGTGGTTCGATCTCGCCCTTATTTTGTCTTAGTGATTGTCTTGAGGTATGATTATAGGCAAGGGTCTTGTAATCAGAACGCAAATTTTATCGTTGTGTGTAAGCCACTCAAGCAATCACTAAGACAAACTTAGAGCAACATAAGTGGATTCGACCATCGCGCTATAGAGATTAGTAAACGTTTTGAGATGGAACTCCGTTGAGAAAAGGTTCGCCCTTAAATAACTCGACCGTTAGGTTTTTCTCTCTACAAATTATTCGAGTCATCAATTTCGGTTATCAATTTCAAGATTGATTTCCCAAATTTTTTGAAATTTTGACGTTAATAATCTTTAGAAATTCGGGTAATTTAAAATTAAAATTGTTAAACCTTTCAAATTATGACGTCATCTCTGGACGACAAATTGGTTTTTTATTTGAAAGAAATTTTATTTATGTCCCATAATCGCCAGTAAATGCCAATCATGGCGAAAATACCAATACCGCCCATTGTTCGGAAGAAAACTTTTTAAGATATTGGGCGTCCCTGATATATTTATTGTTATATTGCAACTGTTGTACTGCTCAGTCATTTTTTCGTTGGCAAACGTCCAATGTTTCACTTTACAGCGACTACACGCGGTGAACCGTCCTTGATACCCAAACTCATGTATAAAATTTGAAATATAAATGACTCTGCTCAAAGTCCTCATTGCAGGGTTCAGAAATGCTGACTACAGAAAATCCCGATAAAGCCCGAATTTTTCAAATATGCCGAGCAAATAATTTCCTTTTTCACATGACACAGAATGAAATAATTTATAGGAAAATCTAGGATCCGTTCAAAATTCCATTTGAAATAAGAACTTAAAAATCCCGCTTTATCCTCTCGCTAAAACTTTCGAATTTTTTTTCTGGTTTTTTCTTAGTTTGAAGCACAACTTTTTTCGACAGTTAACTAATTTTTTCAATTTTATTACGTTTTTTATGTTATTGTCTTAAAGAAACATTACTCGAATTAACAAGAGAAGGAAATTTTGCAGGACATGTCAGCATTATTCAGCGTCTGTACTTTTTTATTCCGCGCACCGTGTTTTTTTTGATTGCGCACCGCATCTTTTTACTTCTGCGCCCCCGCGTTTTTATTTTTTAAACAATATTGTTAGTTTCTACTTATATGATATATGATAAGGACCGAAGGATCGGCAATAAAATTGGATTCGCTATCGTATGGTAAGTTTTCGATCGGGTATCGTATCGGTTTTTTGCGATACGATAATCCGATCTCATTTATTTTACCCCTCAAGATAGAGACGATACGATCTAGTTTTTTTAAACCCCGCTCTTGATACGATACGATTTGTCAGTTTTTATTTGCTCCCCATAGACTCGAGACGATCCTGTTTATTTACCCCCCCTTGATACGATACGATATGCGATCTAGTTTTTTGCTACAGCCCTCTAGATATGTATACGATCGATAAAGTTTTCTATTTTAACCCCCCCCTAAGAGTACGTTACGATCCATTTTTTACACCTTCTAGATAGCGAAATACGATCCAGTTTCAATTTTCGATTTTGCGCGGCATGCCGATCCGTGATATAGACTAAATCGTTTTTTTCACTTTTGAAATCTCGGTCGGGAAGAATTCAATCAGGATTTGGCGAAATTTAGCTTACTTTGGCAGCCAAATTTTGGCTTGCAAAATATTTCATCGACCTGATTATCAAATTGTGAAACAAAGAATAGCGCCGAATTTGCAATATCGCTGAATTTTGTTCGGAAAAACTCTCTATGCGATATTGGGCTTCCCCCCTGTTTAATTTTAAAGAGTATATGACAATTTTTTACGTTTAGTTATGCTTGTTTCAAAAATCGAAAAAACACCTACACTTTTTTTTCACCGGTACTAAAAAGCAACTGGCCATATCAAAGTCTATAGCCACACTTTTGAGATGCCATTTCGGCCAGTGTAGTATCGGGGCAACTACAAAGATATCAAATGAGAAAACACATAAAAGACTACAGATAGATCCAATTCAGCTTGAGTTTGACCTCACTTCAAAATGCCAGTTGATGTCCAGTAATGGCTTTCTTTTGGAGCTATTTGTTTCTTTCTAGCGGGAAAATTTTAATGTTAAACGAATCACAGCAGTTGCATTAGTTCAGGCTTAGGATGAAGAATGTGTATAAAATGGCGAATATAAATGAGTGGAGTCAATTCAATGCAACATTTGCAGAGAATGAGTTTTAAACCGGACATTTCAACCGGAGGCAAAATAAACTTAATTTGTTCAAAACGACTGGACAACGTTTGAAAGGCACCAATCAGTTTATTTTACATCTGCTGGAATCAATAAATAAGTTGCAAATATTATTTTATAGTTCGTGATTAAACTTGAAAATGGTTCTTAATAAGACGTTGTATATAATTTCTTCAAATTGAAAAAAAACTTCAAAAATAGATTGAATATGTCTTCAAGCGTCGCTTAGTTAAAAAGTGCAGTAGTGTAGTCGGAAGTGCATGGGGCGGAAGGGCCGGTCAATAGTAAAATGTTTAAACGCAGCTGAAATAACATCATCATAATAAAATAACATTATTAAGGAGGTTGGTTGCATTTTGACAGATACGGATATGGGCTTTGATAAAAACACGTTTTTACTGAGTTATAATATATTCTTCTCAACTAATACCATCAAAGTAATCGTTTATAATCCGGCAACTTGTTGTAACCAAGAATTTTTTCGAATTATGGCTTTTTAAGAAAATTGAGTATGAGTTCGAATTAAACCTTTCGAAATCGACAAATAATGGATGAAATTGTTTGAGAAAAGTTCCGAACATTATAAAAAAAAGCATTATTTTTGTCATTTTTCATATTAAATAAGAAACAACTCTTCTAAAATGGCAATTTAACTTTTCGCTGTTGGTGACCAATATTATTTTATTCCGTGTGCTTTTGGAAAAATTCATATGAACATTTTCTGGGATTTTGGTCGAAACTATTTGGAAATATTTGTAAATTTCCTTATTTTTTTGTTCATCAAAATTTTCAAATTTATTTTTCTGAAATCACGAAAAAATATATTGCCAGCGAAACTAAAGTTTGGGGGATATCGGTTGAAGCCCTCGTTAATCAAAAATTAAAAGAATTTTATTTTACTTCAATACCTTGCCAAATTGTTAAGCGCCGTCTCAACCAACGAATTCAAGTTTATGTTTATCTTCTCTCATGGAAAAAATATTCTTAACGATGTGCCGGAAATTTGTTTTTTTTTGAAGAATTTTTTGAGAATTAAATTTTCGATTTTGACGTAGACATAGTATAATCTATAAAAAATTATTTGAATTCGTCCGCCGAGATAAATAAAAGTGACAAAAAGTTATTCTACCTCAATTTTGAATACACCTGTCAAACCGAAATCTTCCGTTTTTGAGTGTTTTAAAAGGCGGTTTATAAAGTTAAAATTATAGTTTTGAAAAAAATTCAGATTATACAAAGTAACGCTCAAAGACAGCACTCACACCTTTCAAAACATTTGAATTGAAAATTCCGAAGTGCAAAAAGTTTGAGTCGGTGTTTGGACATCTTGTACCGTCTTCGTTCCCGTGGTCCTGAATATAAATAGGTCTTGGTACGGAAAGCAGGGGCGTGCTCGCGTACGCCAAATTGGTGCTGAAGAAAATACATGATGTTGAAAAACGCAAACCGTCATGTATATACGTGCATTCAGGGTGGGTTGAGGAAATTCCATTGAAATGCACAGGGGGTGGAGCACAGTGTAGACAACTTATGCCGCATAGTAGGTCCAAGTCCGGGAGACTTATCATGCAAAACTAAACCGCCTTAGTACGGATTTCTTTGAGTTTTGTAACGACGATCGGTATACATAACACAATAAAATACATAATAAATCAACGCTTTATAGCGCGTCGCCTGCTCAAAGCCCGAAACGGCCGTTTTCCATACTAAATGTGACCACTTGGATGGCTCCAATTTGGTTTTTTATGGTCGGAATCATTGTTTTTGAGAAAGATTGTAATCCTAACTCAAAGAATCCGTACTGATGGGTTTAATTTTGCAGATAAGTCTCCGATACTGGACCTCTACATTATGCGCATAATAGTACTGGCCTATCACTTGGTGCTCCAGTGAAGTCGGTGGAAATCTCACCACCCTATGACGCCATAATCATGACGTTGCGTTTTTCTCACAACATATTTTGACATTCGAACCAATTCTGATACTCTAAGCACGCCCCATGCTTTCCCGTACCCAAATTGGACCTAAATAAAAAAGAATGCACGACAAATGGGTACGTGAAAGCACGGTATCGGTGGCTTTTCCGTACCCACCGTAAGGCCAAATTAAAGGTCAGAGGACAAAAAGTCGTCGATTGGCCTAATTTGGTCGGGTAAGGAAGCAGCTCCCAAAAGTTTACCGTCAATGAGAAAAAAAATTAGAAAAGCGCGAATCTGTCAAAATGCACTCGACCCCAAGGATAATGGTTATCAATCGATCGAGGATTTCATTAGTGCAGTGTGACCTCACGACTAAGTTTATATCTCATTTCGTATCCAATTGCAGACATGTATGGATTTTTTCTGCATTCTAAGCTTTCTTTCACATTTTGAATTTTACATTTTTACAATTCACCAGATGGGGTCAGTTCGTCTTATAATTTTTTTGGGAAAGAACCCTCCGATCATAGAGACATCTCGAGTACACAACTAACTGAACTTCAAACATAATGTTTGTACTGATGGCACCAGTGGATTTATTTCATTATTGGCCACTATGTTGATATATGCAGCCTATCCCTTTTATACACTTTTTACGTTTTTGGTGACGCCTCCTACTTAAAAACGACACGATTTGCTAGATCTAGGCGCCAAAACGTAAACAAAAAGTGTGATAAGGGATATTGTTTTTGTTCGAATACTTGGTGAGAGCGGTTTTGGATGTGAAACATTTAGCTTTTGTAATCAATTCGAAGTTGCTCATAACTTATATGATTATGTTTTTTAAAAATTGGAGTTGCAATATTAAATACCTTTATTAAATAATAATCTTAATACAGAAAATACATGTACTTGGATTTTTCCCGACTAGTGTTGGTTTTTTTTATTTAAAACCATTTTCAGGGGTTTTTTTTGGGGGTTTTTTACAAATTTCTGAAAAGCTGCGAATAGCCAGAAAAGGATGATGATGATCTTCTAACAAGAGCGGAAAACTAGCTGTAGAAAAAATGCAGCAAACTTAAAAATAGCAAAAGAAGTACTAGAAAAGACACGAAGTACAGAAAAGAAATCATTAAATATATACTGGAGCAGATCCTGGGGTTATTTAACTAAGTTTTTTCTGTATTAACGGCCGTTTATTATGATAATAATTAGTTTATCATATTAAGAAAATTGTAATTTTCAACGATTTCGTTTAAATTCTATTGTCCAAAAACGCTGATGTGGCAGAAGCGAGAAAATTAAATTGTTTTGGATCCAGGAAGTACAATCTTCCATGCAAATTTAATCATTCTGGAAGATTTTTTCGAGTGCTTTCCCTGAATGGGATGTTGTTTGTTACTATAGCAAAAGTGACCTGGCAAAAAGTCTAAGTTTTCTTTAAAATAAAATAAACATTTTTTTGTACAGTTTTTTGTAAAGTGATTTACTCTCATTTTGTAAATGAAATTAACCCGAAACGTTTTGAGAAGAATTCAGATTCGTGACAAATAGAATATATTTTATCATTGTTAACCCTTGGAAGCTCCAATTGTTTTATTCGCAGAGCTCCTGCACCACTAAAGTGGAGCGACTTTGAGCCTACATTACGGGATTAACTACATTTATAAAAAGCCGTGAATAATCTTTATTGTTGTCAAAGGATTAGTCTAACTTGCGGACCGGGTAATCAATTAGATTTTAAAAATTTTTATCTATAATTGGTCGAAACTAAGCTAGCAAGAGTGGACTTTGCATCACATTACTTCTCATTGAGAACTTCGCGGAAATATTTTTCAAAAACATTTTTTCTTAATTTCGCACTCATTGAGACTTGCGCTTTCACAATTTTTTTTTATTTTCAACTATATTATTTCACTCGAGTTCATTCTCATAAATGTGGGACACATATAGTCACGGCGCGGAAGCTGATCAAAGAAAAGTTCATAAACCAACGTTTGTTTATAATTTAAACGCATAAGGACTTTCAAAATTATCTCGACGTAAGCCAACTTTCTGATCAGTGTTTGCCGTAAGCTTTCATATCTGAAAACCTAACCTTTGTCGAAAAAAGTCGAACGCATTATTTTTCCGCAATTTTTTCTCCAAAATTGAAAATCACTCCACGCATAAAAATAAAAAGAGTTTCCGAATCGGAACGTCCGGATGGTTGGTAATTTTTTATTTTTTTTGAAAAGACCTCAAAGACTTTCCTAAAAAACTCAGTTCCTCATGATTTTATCTATCGTTTCTAAACCTGTTTGCATCAGCACCGCATTGTTAGAGTTTTTTTGACGAGAATTCGCTAAAAAGAGTAAGATAAAAAATTTTTGAAGGAAAAAGGTGGGCGAGGGGGGGGCAAGTATGAGAAAAATTTTAACTGCCTCATTTTTGAATTCCTGTGACAAACTCTATGTTGGAGTTTTGAATGCAAAAAATTTCCAGACTTTTTTCATCCCATTCGCGGATTATTTTCAGCGGATCCAAGGCGAAGTTCCAAGGGTTAAGTGTATAAATTGTTATACAAAATTTGAATAACTTTTATCATTTTATTAGAGCTTATCTGAAAGAGTGAGGCACTTATTTAAATATTATATACAGAAATTCATGGCACATTTAGCAATCTTAATGATTATACTTCGGTTTTTATGTTTTTACATCTTGTATCAGAGTCCTATTTTTCTCGCTTTTTCTGTTATGCAAAACACTTGAACTTTTTCGGATTCCATCTATTTCTCCTTTTAGGTATTAAATTAGGAGACCATTCTCTCTTTATCATTTGGCGTTTAAAATTCGACACTTGAAAAGTTCATTATGCAAAAATCTAGAATAGAAGCGTGGGTTCGTCAGCATTGTCACAGTTTACCATTCTGTTTAGTTTCAGCTTTTTAACCATCTTTTTTTGACGTTACGATTGGTCATTCTTTCGACCAGCCACTGCGGATTTGCATGGTTAAATGTCACATTTGTGATATGAACATGTCATTTCCAAGCAGAAGGATCAGTAGGAAAATAATAATTTTGGTTCAAATTTTTATATCGTTAATCAATTTTCAAAAAAAGATTTTTTGTGGTTTTTTCGAAAAGTGGCGCTCTAGCGAGCTTCAAAGTTCAAACATTCTTGAAAAAATATGCGGGAAAGTTTTACAACCGAGACAGATGGCTCTTGTCAAGTCGATATTGTTGATTTTAGTGGTCATCAACAAGCCAATTTCATAATAAAAAATGTAAAAAAATACAATACAAATTATAGTAAAACTATTACTATATGTCTATTAGAAAAACTATTACTAATAGTCTATTAGTAAAAAACTATGTACTAATAGTATATAGTCATGTCTTTTTGAAGTATTTTTTTGACTTGAAAAATTTCAAATTTTTATCATCATTTTGACCAATTTTCAAAAAATAAGAAAATTCATTTTTCAATATTTTTGATTGACCTTTATGAAATTTATTTTCCAAGATACGACCTGGATGAGTTTTTTCACATTTATTGTTCAAATTTATTTCGCTTTCTTTTGATATGAAAACCTAAGTTTGAGAGGGCATGACGCGGGGTATATAACGTAAACAACGTTAAAAATTGATATTTTTCCGGTCAAATAACTACTTTTCGAAATTTTTTTTTACGGCATTTTAAAATTTTTTGGAAATTTTAGTCTAGATGGCCAAATCGTTAAATTGATGGAGCAACTTGATTTTGGGCAAATTTTCTACGGGAATGTTCCTAAGAAGTGAGATAGTATTTGAATCAGTCACTACTAATCCGCTAGGTTTTTGCATTATTGACCTAGAATCGGCTTACCAGTAATTGTCAGTCTATATAAAAAACAGATTTTTAGGAAGCAGATAGTTTTTCGGGTTCCGTCTAGACCCGAAAACCTGTGATAGATGTGAGAATTTATATTCTAAAAATTTAGTGCATTGTTTCTCCTTCAAAAATTATTTGGTAAAAATCAGGTTTGGTCATAAAAGCTGTAACAATCTGGCCTGCAAACAAAATATAAATTGAAATTTTATTGATTTTATTCATGAATTCAGTAAAGAAGTTCTATCATTTAGAAATACAATCATCAATAATTTTTTGACCAAACCATAACTAGTTTTGTGACTTCCACGATTCATCCCATTGGCCATCACCATCAAGATCAGCCACTATGAATGCGTTTTTTCACCTATTTGTTTTTAATATTATGTTGTGAGACGCTGTTTGCGACCAATTTTATTTACTTTTAATAACTTAATAATTTGTCGTGTTTGAATCAGAGAAATTTCTTAACTGATACCCAAAACGGATCAAGATGAGAGTTTGCGTACTCAGATAGTTACTGCTGTGAATTTTTTGTACATTTTTAGTCCAACCACCTGGTGGAGGTTTTGGCAAGCAACAAAAAATATTTAATACGATTTTATTTTCAGAAAGCTTATTTCATTTTAAAAACATTTTGGTTGAATTTAAAAAAACATGAAAACTGGATTTTTCTTCGAAAAACTTATTGAAGGGGAAGCGGTTGTAAAAATGTAGATTTGTTCCTTATCTAGATAAATAATTTATCAGAATAATGTTTGGCGACCCTGGTGACCACCATGCGGCGAGTTCTAGAGCGGCTAAAAAATTTCAAAATTCTACTCCTCCTAGAGCTCGCATACGATTTCACTAGAACTTGGCATGAACACACGGAAACAATCGTGTTCGTAATTCAGGAGTAGAGATTTTTAATTGCAGACTAGTATTTTTCTAGAACCGCAAAAACGCCTCAATTTCATGGTTTTTTTGCTCTTCAAAGTAATTATCCTACAGCTTAAATTTCAAATGTAGTATAAATTTGGGGAAAAAATGAAAAAAAATATGTTTTGGTTATTTGAGAGGAATTAAGATTTTGAAATATTTGTTCATTTTAAGAATCGGATTTTAGTAAACTGGAAGTGAAAACTCGGAAAATAAAATACGTCAGATTTAGTCGAATGAAATACCATCAAATGAACCTTGAGTGATGCTGAGAAGAAAATCTGCTTACAGCTTTTTTATACTTGAGTTTTTTATCGAAATTAGGTTTCAATGTTTTCCAAAAAAAATTAACCAGAAAAATTCTCAAAACATGAAAATTTCGAATCTTTTTTTCGAAATTTTTTTTTACTCATTTGCTGTTTTACGACGTTATACGCACCGCAACCCCCTAAAAATCAGAATAAATCATAAATGTAGAAATTATTGAATTTTCTTTGATTTTCATTAACCATAATTCGGGAGAAAAACCAGCTGTCAAAATGCTTTTTTTCAAGTTCGAACTATGAATATATAATTTCGGTATGGATAACTCAAATTGAGTTAACAAAAAAAATTTAAATTTTTTCGAGATATGCAGAAATAATATAAAAAGTCTGCAGGTAAAATATTAAGGCTTTAAAAATTTTATGCAAAATTTTTCAAACAAAAAATATGATTCACCCAAACTTATATCAAGATTTGTTGTGGTATTGAACCCGATTTTGCTCAGCCGGCGTATGTGCAAAATATTTCTTTGCACAACTGATAAACGATCAATTTTTATTTTCAATTTTTTTTTTCGAAAATTTGAGTTAAAAAACTACAAGTGCTTCATTTCGAATTCGTATATAAACTTCTCAATTTCTTATTTTTTTCTTAAGTTGTCGTTGATCAATACCTTGGAGAGCTCCGCTTATATTTCTACGTATGTGTCTGATCCTTTATCATTCTGTCGAGCTCTTTGAATCCTCCGAAATCTTTGGAGATATTTTCCCAGAAGGATTAATCAATGTGAAATACCATGTTTGGTTCCAACTCGCATCAAGCAGTACATACCCTACAAAGCCGAGATTAATTTTTGTTCGAATCTTTGTTTTCTAAACCAAAGTACTTCTCATTAAACACGAAATCGGAACAATTGGTCTGAAACGGACCATTTCCAAATTTTTTCAAACATTTAGATAATTATAGCAAAGAACTTTAAGAGTTATTTTGACCGTGTTGACTCTGAGGCCTACTACATACTTAAACCCAGATCTTAATTGTCAGAAAAAAACCACAATCGCCTTTGCTATATTCTAAACGGATAATTTTCTTTTAAATTTAGTTCCAAAATTTTGACTTTCATATTTCGCTTGTTGTTCATGAAGTTACTCAAACTGTATTCATCTATATAACTTGTAAACTTGAACTTTGCCCTTTAGATTTCTCTAGATAAGATCAAGTTCAGACTTTGCGAGATTTATTCACTGTATTTTTAAACTACTTGAAATGCAATTAAGCGAAACGTCCGTAAAGATATTTAAATAAATTTATGATAAATTCAAATCTTTTTCGAAAAGAGAAGAAAAACATTGACATTTCGGACATTATTGTGATTTGCTTATAATCATAAAATACATGTACATAAATACTTACAAAATACATGTACATAAATACATGCACATAATACATGTATATGTCGTCATTTGAATTGTAGAAGAACTCGATCGGATGAGTGTTTTGAAAACCGAAAGTGTAACAGTGTGAACAGTCCACAGTGGACATCCTTTCTGCTACTGAGAGGCATTTTTAATTATCATAAAAAGATGTCTAGGCATCACAAAGTTACGATTATATTTGAAATTCATACATTTCGCATAGCTTCAAGATGACGAGTAGATTACGGGAAAGACAGCACGTTTAATTTATTAACGTGATTTGGACCACTTTAACCGGGAATCATAGAGCCGATATCATCGGCTCAAGCCTACCTGAAACCTGCACAGAACTGTTTCTTCAGAATACATTATGAAGAATTTTGCGGTATTCCGAAAAAAATACTTATTTTTGTTTTGGATATTTGGTTTGAATATCACGGGAGTTGATTTTTTTTGAGATTTTTCGCCGAAGTTTTACTTCCGGATAAATTATTTCGAACTAGACATCAAATACAAATGTGAGATAAGCCAGTTTTAGAGGAAAGTGATTAACGTAGGACAGATACTTGTGCGTTGGTACCCATAAAATAAAAATTTGTGAGACTACGATGACCACGGTGACACGTGATATTCTACACCTTGGTTGTCAAACTATATTTCTAAAACTAAAGATCATAATTCCTAGAATTAAAATAATTGATGCAAAATAAAACTTTCAACTTTCTATTGCAGAAGTAATTGGGCGTTCAACTACCTTGAGCTTTCTGTAAACGACGTCCAAGTAGGACCGATATATCGGCTCTGGTACCTTGGCGAACTTTTTTTTCTGTGATTCCAGGGTTAAGCATTTATAAAATGACTTCTATTTAGGGCCTCGGTGCATTTTGACAGATTTGCACTTTTTCATTTTTTTCTTGATGGGAAACTTTTTGCCACTTCAAAATTTTCGAATAAATATTTATAACAATAACACAAGTGCCACTTTTCGCTTACTTTGTATAATCTGAATTTCTTCAGATTGATTATTTTACTTTATAAATCGTCTTTGAAAAAACACTCAAAAAACGCGCGTTTTGTAAGTTACGTGTCTAAATTACAGTCAATTTATTTTCCATTATTATTAACTAGGAACTCTAAATACGGTCCTGTCGACCGTTGAAAATTTATTAAGTTTAATTCATCCGATTTATAAGTCAAATTGAAATTTTTGAAAAAAAAGTCGAAAAAGGAAATTTTAGCACATCGAAAGAAATTTTTTTTCATGAGTTAAAATGAAATAAATTTAAAACGGTCGACAGGTCGGCTTACCAATTGGCAAGTCTCGGTGAAATATTTTTTTAATTCTTGACTAAGAGGCTTAACTTAACCTACTTAACTTAACTTTAACCCGTATTTTCATTCCAAAAAGTAGATTTGAGTATAAACAGAAGCGAAGAAAAAACGAAAGCATATATATAAATAGTGAAAGTAGCCATTCCCAATATTTTCAGCTAAGGATCCCAAAAAAATAGTTTTTAAAATTTTTGGAACAGAAATGAGAATATTTTTGAAATATTTCTAATTATTTTGACCAAAAATCAATCAACCATTCTATGGTTTTTCAAAAGAGCATATAAAAAAAGTGGTACCCAAGTCGAAAAGTTAAAGTAGCCATTTTGTAGATTTTTTTTTCGTTGATTTGAAAAAAATATTTAAAAAAAATTTGAACGAAAAAAAGGCATTTTTTTATTATGTTTGGAACTTTTATCCAAAATTTCTCATAATTTCTCGAATTCGAAAAGTTAAATTCAAATTCAAAATTTTCTTAAAAAACCATAAGTGCAAAAATTCGCTATTACAAAAGTTGCCTGGATATTAATCATCACTTTGATGTATATTAAAAGAATATATCAATCCAGTGAAAAGTTTTTCATCAAGAGCCCATATGGTACCGTCAAAATACACCGAGGCCTTTAAGGTTGTTTTTTGACAATGTTCTAATTACCTTCGAAATTTCAAACTAATTTTAAGTGATTGTGAAAACTTGTATAGCAAAATTTCAACGTTAATCACCATCGTGGCAGATTTTGCATTTTTTAACTTGTTTTATTCTTCGAAATCATCACTGAAAGAATTTGAAATAAGTTCCTAAAAACAATCTTCCTCAGAATTTGTATGCTATGGTCGTTTCATGCGCTGATGTTTAGTTCCAAAAAGTCAGAAAAATTGGAAAGATCGTTCGAAAGGCTTGTCGTATATAGAAATTTTAATGAAATTTTTGGATTTAAAATGATGACGTCTATCAAAATTTCATTGGACGTTGTGATCTGTTTTTACGCCGTTTGATTCATAACGTTTTCTAAAGGAATGGCTTTTCGGAGATTTTTGCATGAGTTTTGAGTTTCGCTTTTTTAAGTTTTATTTTACCATTTGTAATTCTTCCAAAGTAGCTTCGCCATCACCGTTTCCGTCAATGAATGTTTTAAAAAAAATTCATCATTTGTCGATTTTTTAGAATATTTCTTTTAGTTTCTTTTGTCTCGCACCCTCATTTCGGCGGGAACTCCAAGTTTTCTGAATTGTTTAAAATTTAAAATATTTCTTTAATGAAACGGTATTTTGCAAAATCTAATGAAAAATCGACCATCAGTTAAAAATCAATTTATTTTGGTCAGTCTCACTTCAATAAATTGGTGTACATGGTGTATATAATTTTTTGAACTCTGGAGAATTAATTATTATAAGAATTTATCCGATTTTGGTCTTAGGGACCAAAATTTTGAACTTTTTTAATACTATAAGAAAACATTAGTTTCACTTTTATATAAAGCACTTTATCTCTGCATTTTTTTTTTCAATTCTAGATTCTATACTTAAACGATCAGGAAAACCGTTTTTTGCGTAAGAGTTTTAAAAATACACGTGCCTATCCATTTTGCTTGAAAAGCCGTTGGTTGGCAAAACAAAATAACAGTCTCCAAATATAGGGTCGTAGGAGTTTAGAATTCTGTTTTGAAAACATTGAAAATTACAAATGCGGACGAAACGTTGCTGATATTATGAAATAGGTATTTTTTTGTAAACCTTCACACAAAATTTTCATCGTAGATCCAAACCGCTGTAATAAAAATCTCTTATTGAAAATTAGTTTAGTAAGTTTTTTGGCATTTTTCTTCGTCTTGTGTGTGAGAACATCGTCGTTATTCACGTTACAGTAATCGTAGTACATTTCGAAAAGACCATTTCCATCTTCTTGAAATCCATCATTGATTGCTGAGAAATACTTTATTTCAGGTAATTTTAAAAATTGCACGCAGACTTATTTTTCGGCAACATGTTCTGCCTAACTACACATTCAATCAAGTCCGTTTTATAATGAGAACTTCTTATTGCGAAGACCAGAAAAATTTTAGTTTTTGGCTGAGCTTACTTCTGAAGTCTTATTTGGTACTGTAGATAACCCGAAAATCATTTTTGATTGATGTTAAATATTATTAAATTGCTTTGAAATTAACATTATTTGATTTCTCGTACTCAAGTCACTCATACGGTTTTTGTAGCCATTGGTCAATTCTGCACATGCAGGAAGTAGAGAGCAAAACCCTTCTGAAGCTCTAGCACTTTGATAGGCATCATTGACATAATGCTACGATACCGTTGCTCAAAATTAAATCAATTTTTCTAGATTAGGAAATTCCAGCGTATCCGACACGAGCAGTATCTTTCAATCAATCATTCTTACGAGAAATCTAAAAATTGGCTGTTTACATCTCCAAGTGAAATTGTTCCAGAAAAGGTCAACTTTTGGACCGAGTACACGGTTAGTTTGACAATTTTTTTAAATTTTCAGAGATTCCAAATTTTAATGTTCTTGATCTGCAAACGAGCCAAGGTTAATCGTTTGAAAATTGCTTAAAAAGCATCTGGTACTCTTTAAATTTGGTATCGAAATTATTGAAAACACTCCACCTTATGATCCATGCGTTAAATTGAAGTTCGATCATTGAAATGACAGATGTTAAATTGCTCAAAGGAAATTCCATAATCATGGCCGAAGCCACAGTCAGGGCAGAAAACAACTATGAGTTTCATTTATCCTAAAAATTAGTCTCCTCGAAATTTCGAAATCAAACTGAGCTGTATATTTCGTTTTATAAACCGTCGTTGTGGCGTCGGGAATTTGAGTAAATAGAGAATTGTTTGTTGTACTATATATATTTTCAGCTCAAAATATTTTGTAGATTCTTTTGAGGGTGGCGCAGCGCCACTGGCGCTCTTGATAGTCAGCACATTAATTAATGCTCTTATTTATCGTGCAATATATTTCCGAAAATAATTATTGAATAATACCGAGGCTTTGGAGGAATATCCTCGATTTGGCCAAAATTTGTTACGATCGGAAATATCATCTTGCCAGTGCTTATCGGTACAGATAATCAAAGAACATTTTGTACGTGAAAAGTTGATTGCGTACTGTGCAAAAATGAAATAGCATTTTAAGAGGTCATCGTCTTTTCAGAAAAATAGGCACGTTAATGGGTAGTCATGTCTGATTTGCAATTTTGCAAAGTCATTCAGGAAATCTGAACCTTCAGCAATAATTTCAAAATGCCAATTTGTAGACCTAGCCTTAATCTTGTGAAATCAAAGGTCAAATTTAAATTTTGATTACTACACCAATCGTCACATAGTCGTAACAGGAGGTCAGTTCGCAAAATTTAAAAATCTATCTCCTCCCAGACCATATATTGAAATTGTCCGAAAAGTTGACGTGATACGTGAAATAAGCAAACTAAGATTTTCAGTGAGCGTTTTTTCTATTCGATGACTCAATTTTCTTAGCGGTCCAATAAACGGACAATTTTTGGCCGTTTTCATGATTTTTGGCTTAAAATCTATCTCTTCCGAGGTTTAGTTTTAAAATGGGCAAATCTTAACAAACAATATTTTTTGACTAAATTCTGAAAAAAAATCTTTGAAACAATGGAAAAAACGCGAAAATTTCGAAAATTTTTTTTGTTGGAATTTGATTGAGAAATTATGAAATCTTTCATACATGACTACCCCCTTAAGGGGTCAAAAGAGATTATGTGCACTTTAAGGGACACTTTGAGGGGTCCGGGACTGACCCCAAAATTAGCAGAGATTATTATTTTCTAAATTTTATATCAAATCAACTCAAAAATTGATTTCAAATGTCTACGATTTCCAAAATAAGTGTTTTTTGCATGTCAGTTTTCAGAATTTTGAAACAAATTTCGATCAAATAATAGATATTATTAATTCAGAAAGTACTCGATATAATAAAATATAAGTTCGGGACAAACCTGCCAAATTTTTTGAGTCGAAAAAATAAGTGCAAAGTTGTTTTGTACCCTTATGGGGTATAACATTTTATGTGCTCATGTTTCCGTAATAAAGGGATAACAAATTTTAATTTCAAGTGTTATGCATAAAACAATTTCCTACAACCTGACAAATTGATTATTTTATTAAACTTTCATAAAAATTACTCATTTTAGAGTTACCACATGACTTCGAAACTTTCTTTCAATTTGTAAAAACATCAAATCGCATATTTTGATAGACTTAGATAAATTATTCAATTATTGAATTTCAATAAGATAAAAAAAGTTTGTCTGACTTTCTATTCGTCAACATGTTATATGATTAGTATTACGTTTTATTTGCAGCCATGGTAAGACCGTCTACAATTCGCATAATGTCTACATTCGCATCATTTGACCTTAGCAACTCAACATTATATCGGGTTGCAATGATATAGCTTATTGTAAGAGAGTTGATTATTGCAACAGGATCTTGTAGTAGTACAGTTTTTATACAGAAATAACGAGTATTATAAATAACAGGATTTAAAATACTGGATTCAAAACCTCAATTCACTGCAATTAATCGGGTAAATGGTAATTCGCAGAAAATGTAATTCGTCAAAAAATTTTAAATTTAAACTTTTTGAATATAAAGGCAACTTTTTTGTATACATTTATCTGCATTGATTACTAGCAGTTACTAACTCCTTAAAATGCACATAACCCCTTTTAACTCCTTGAAATGCCTGTTTTTTTCTGAAAAAGACTTTCACTTTTTATAATGCATAATTTATTTTTGCACAGTACGCAATCTACTTTTTACGTAAAAAATGTTTCTTTGATTATCTCTACCGATCATCACCTAGCAAGATGATAATTCCCATGTTTTTTTGGCGCGTAAAAAAGTTTATTTGTTTAATTGTCAGTATGAGACTCAAAAATACTGCATATAAGGTCTGCTTTTGCATAACAATTAATAAATAAAAATGACTAGAAAATACTCAAAGCGTAATTGTTTGACGTAAGCACAAAAAAAAGAAATATATGTTTTTATATAGACAGCGGTCAAAAAAACGCAGTCTTATTTGGCTACTTATTTTTCTGAAAAATTCGGTACACAAATACAGAGACAAGTATTTGCTAGAATTATTGGTACTCCAGAAACCTTCAAAAACCTGCCAAAAAATTTATATTGCGATTTTTAACGAAATATAGACTGATTATTTCCGGATAATTAACAAATTCAAATGTAAAACTTTCTTGGTACAAATCGTAATATTTTAACTGACGAAAGTGGCAGTGATGATTTACCATTATTGTACAAGATTGCTCGTAGTTAAAACAGAGGATACAATGTTATTACAAAAATTGGAACGATGTTTATAAAGCAATAAAATCAAATAAAATTAATAATGATGGGTCGATGCCAATAAGATGTTCTCATCACAGAACCGGATGTCAATAGACCGGAAAACCCTAAAGAAATCCGGTATTTTTGCAGATTTGCCCGAATTTTGGCTGAACCAAGAAAACTGGAAAATGTTACCGAAGTTTAACTCGAACATTCACACTTGTGTCGGTATTTCAAAAGAAGACATTTGCGATTTACAACTCCGAAATTTCACTAAAGAATAACTTGATTAAGATGAAAAACTGCTAAATATAAAAATATTCGAACATTTTAATATGCTAAAATTGTTTATTGACGGCGCGCCCTTCAATTTTGCAAAATTTCTCAATAAAATTTAAATCCTCGGGAATTTCTCCATTTTCACATCTTTTTCGTTTTCTTTGGCCAACTGTTTAAAATTTATTTTTGTCTCCAATGAGACTAAAAAAATTATTATGAAGCTGATTTGGCAAGCCGGATACAACCAAAATAGATTTTAAAGACGTATGAGTCATACGGTATGACCTTAACTGAAAAATTCTGGTCTCATTTTATCGAATTGATATTCTTAATAACTTGAAAAATGCGGAACACATACATCTGACGGTGTATTGATTAGGCTTAAAGAGAATTACATCGAGGACAAAACTTCATTTCCAAGATTAAAACTTAATTCAAGGGCACGGTGATATACTCAAAATAATTCAGAGAATAATATTCAATCAAAATTTTGATCAAGTGTTATTATTCTCGATCGTTTTGAGCGATCTTAAATGTAATGTTTTCATGACGCTGAATATATACCCGAAGATTTACTTTGCCTTAAAATTGATCAAAATTTTACAGGCTTTCGAAAAACTTATTTCGACGATTTAAATTGTCAATTTTCTATTGATACTCTCGATCTAGTTTTTTGTAGTATTAATTTGAAGCGTGTTTTCAAAATAGTTCCAGTCTTGTTTTAGAGAAATCGAATTTTCATTTGACCCTTGGAGGCTCCAACACCATTGAAGTGGTGCGACTTTGAGCGCTCATAACGNAAAAAGTAAAAGTGCTTTCAACTATTAACCCTATAAAAAAGTAACATTTACAAATTGAGCTTCAACCTACGCAATTATTTTGTGAGAAAATGGGGCCGTCAGAACAAAAATTAATAATGGAAAAGATTAAGAAAAATTTTTTCTAAAAAGTGACTTCATCAGAAATAAGCTGCAATTTTTGGTCTTTTATCCACAGGTGTTTTCCGAAAAAATAACCTAACCTACGCAATTTATCGAAACCACTTTTTAAGAAATAAAAATTTACTTAGAGCCGTCAGGACAAAAATTAAAAATGCAGCAGTTTCAAAAAAAAATTTCCTAAAAAGTGAATTGTTCAGAAGCAACCTACAATTTCTGGTCTTTAATCTACAGGTGTTTTTTAAAATAGTCTTTATCGTCGGTTATCTTTTAATTAAATTGAATTTATTTAGATGGCTTTTAAGAATTACAAAAAACTTTTTTATGTGTTTACAATTAATTGGAAGCATTTCTTCATATTTAAATATGCTATTCTCTATGAATGTCTCTGAATTTCATCAATTTCAGCAATTAATTTATTTTTGAGATTTTCTATAAATGTTATGCAATTGATTCTGAAGAATAAACGTATTTGTTTCAATATTTTGGCCATTGAGCCATCATCAGAAAATTTAACAAGAAAGTTAAGCAGTTAATTTTTAAAAATTACAATATTCCCTGAATACACACTATATTATTTATTAATATTTTTGAATGTTTTTTTAAATTTTAATTATTTTGATCAGTGAAAATGAGAGATTATACTTCGGTATGGATAGTTACTCAGCGTCATAACTGTGATTCCAGAAAAGATACTGATCAATCAAATGACACGATGCCTAAAATAAGTTAACAATCGTGTGATTTGATTAGTCACTATCTTTTCTGACGTCACAGTTATGACGACGAGTAACTATTCATAACAACGTATAATCTTCGATATAGTGTATTTTATCAAAGTATATTTTATATTATCAAAGAATATCTTAAATCTTTGAAAATAAACTATATTTACTTACTTGTCTAGTTTTCTGAAGATGGCTCAATAGTCAAACTATCAAAAAAAACATTTTGGAATCAATTGCATCTTATTTCCAGTAACGTCGGTTTCCAAATCCCTGAAAGTAGATACGTGTTTTTATCTCCTCTTATTGGATACCTAGGCGACAGGTATCCTTTCCGGAACGGAACTTCATCTCAAAAACTCCCACAGGACGATTTCCTGTTTTTAGATGCCGGTTAATGGCAAGCTGGAATTTCCAAACAACTTTTTTTAACGTGAAACAGCTTTTCGCAATCATTTTTCAGGATTTCAGTAATCTGATTACCATCAATACCTACCGCACATCACATGAACGTAAAGTAAACCTTACCAAAACACATAAAAAGCTTTGCTTCTTCGTCAGTTTTTCATCATTTGCATTTAATTTTTTTGTGGCGCAGGCTCCAGCATCATCAATACAAGAATAATCTACTAATGGCGTTTTTTGTCTAAATAGCTTTTGTCGGACAAAAACCTCAAAATTTTTTTTAAAACCGAAAATCTGAAATCGAGATTAGAGGCTTCTTTCAAAAAGCCTAGCTCTCCGGCAATTCTTTCAACAATGAACTTTCCGGTTCCATACTTTAACTAATTTACAAGCTTACAAAACTAGTTTAACAATATCTGAAGCGTTTTTTTCTAATTTTAACTCAGACTTCGTTCTGGAGGCATATGAAGGTTACTATAATGGTTCAATATTTGGACTCCAAAAAGTTTACTCCTCCTACAATCTTACATAAATTTTTGGTTTATTTTTGAGTCAAAGTTTTAGCCAAACCAATACAACATAATCCAGAGTCTTTTCTTAACAAAAAAATTTTGCCTTTAAAACAGAACAGAAATGCGAAAAAGGACCAAAAAACAAAATCTCAACAAAATTGGGTCGAACAAAAAAAATTGTCTATCAAAAGCAAAATTTTCGAAAAAAAGCTTTAGATAATGTTGATATTGCTTCTTCCGAAAACTTTAACTCAAAATTAGAAAAAAAAATCATGTAATTTGTAGGAGAAGTTAGCTTTTTTTAGTGTTCTTTTTGAAAAGGCCTTATTAAGGGTTTTTTTTCGATTAAATATAAAACTTTATTAAAGACTTTTTGCACAAAAAATTTTTTGAAAACATTAATTGTAGAAAATTTTTAAGCCAAACACTGAACTAATGAAAGTTATTTGGATTAATTTTAACACAAATAATGTAGGTGACTCAGTTTGAATTTTTTGAAAATACTGTATGAACGGTCGAGCTTATCGAAAGTGGGCTGCCATTTTGGGTACAATCGATATCAAAGAGAAAGTGCACGTGCTAGGTTTGGGAGGAAAACTAGACTTTGACGTGCACAGTAAAATATTCAAAAAGAACAGAAAGATCGACTTGTATTGTCAGCTCAAGCTGTTTCTGCCAGAATTTCCTACTCGTACACGTTTGACGGAAGTAAATAAAATAAAATTTTTCAAAAGATTGGAGTAAATTTTTTGATTGTTTAAGTTGTGAACGTTCTGTTGCACAAGTCTGCAAATATTTTGATTTAGTTAATCTGCTACCACTTGGAAAAATGCAAATTTTTCTGTGCCAAAAAACCTTTCACCATCTCGAGAAAAACGAGAACCACCTGGTTAGTGCGTGGAACGTTAGTTTGAATTTTATGCATATAACAAATTAGCTGTTGAAATATTTTCGACTACTTGTTCTTAACGTTCAGAAAGTTTTCATAATACCATCTACCAGTTTTAATCAAGAAACATTCATAAAACTTCACACAACAGACAATCAGCGACAACAACACTCCTTCAAGCCGGAGTTTCCAAAAAAATTAAGAAGTACTAAAAAGGCTGTTTTCAGGTTGAAAAGTTAAACAGTTATCTTGAGCTTATACTTACATTCAAAATCCATTTTTTGTTTTTTAAACTGGAAGTATTTTAAATCTGGAAGTAAAAAAATTAAGTACATCACATAGGTGATTCACCATCGGTAATTCACCAAAAAATTTAATGGCTTGAAATACAGCTCTATGCATGTAATGCATGAAATTTTTCTATTATAATAAAGCTTCAATAAAAATATTAATAAGATAAATGTATATTGCCAAAATTGTAATTTTTGCGAAGAATGAAAAATTTAATCTTATTTTTTATTTAAATAAGCCAACAGTCTATTTCATTCGAAAATATTTGATCGATTTCGAAGACTGTAAAATTTAATAAGAAAATTAAAAATTCATAGAAAATTGAAAATTGACTGAAAAACTGTAATTTAAACAGAAATATTTATCAGGTTTTATAAAATGAAAATTATATTTCATTTGCTTTTTGAAAATGAATAAAAAATTAATCCGATTATCGAAATATATATATACGAAAATCATTGAAAACAAGAATTACCGAAAATAACATTTCTCGAGCCTTATAGCGACGACACCCATCTTAATGGTACTTCTTAAACCCCAAAAGTTCTGCACATAACATTCTTTAGCTTGCTAGTGAGTTATTTATAAAATTCAACCCCTCACAGAATAAACAAAGGAAATATTTCTTAAATCATATTTGAAAAACTGTTTTGAGATAATCTGATCAAGAAATGTGTTTTGCACAATTTAATACTCTTATCGGCCCAAGGTTAAACCCGATTAAACTGTCATCAGAATAATTATAACTAATTATATAGCCCTTACAAAAGAGTATTCAAAGTTAATTTGATTCTTATAGCCAAATTTTAATTAAGGGTTTCACAAAAGAATCTCGGTTCTTCAAAGTTTCTTATTGGTCAAATTTATCCAATGACGACGATCAAATATATTTTAAATTGAAGCTTATTTGATGATTTGAAGTTCCGAACCCTGAATTCATTCTCCAGAACAGTTTTCAAGGACTCATAATAGCTCACTCACAAGCACAAAGTTCATTGCTCTCTGGCTTGCGAGGCTTGTTTAAGGTGTCCTAAATTACATTTAAAATTCATTTTTTATTAATTAGATGCTTCCAAAATGTCTCGATCACCATCGAAAATTTATATAATTAAAATTTCATATGATTCTACGTCAAAATCGAAAAATTAAAATTTCCTCAAAAAAGCACGAAAAAACGAAATTTTAGCACCATCGAAAGAAATATTTATTTTCATGAGTTAAATTTATTAAATTTTGCGTGGTGAACGAGTTGCCTTACCATTAGGAAATTCCGTAAAATATTTTTTTTTTAGTTTTTTGATTGAAGGGGCTTAAAGACATTTCGCGCAAACCGTATTTGTCATTCAAAAAGTATGATTAGATATAAACAAGAGCGAAGAAAACAGAAACGTAGACATGTTTAAATATAGTGAAAGTAGCCATTCTAATATTTTCAGCTAAGGATTCCAGGAAAAATTAGTTTGAAAAATTTGAACCAGAAATGAGGAAAATTTTCAAATATTCCAAAAATTTCGACAAAAATCTCAAAAAAGTGTCATATGATTTTTCAAATAGCATATAAAATAATGTGGTCACCTACGCGAAAAGGTTAAGTAGCCAAGAGTTTTTTTCGTTGCTTGAAAAAAATAATGAAAAAATATTTAACAAAAAATAGGCTTTTTTTTTGATAATGTTCGGAAAACTTTTTTCAGAAATTTCTCATAATTTGTCGAATTTTCGAACTCAAAATTTTCTTTAACAAACAATAATTCGAAAATTCCTGTAGTTACACAAAGTTGCCTGGATCATGACACATCATTTTGATGGTATATTGAGAAGAATATATAAACCCAGAAAAAAAGTTTTTTATCAAGAGCCCATATCCGCGGATATCCGTATCTGTCAAAATGCACCGAGGCCTTAACTTTAATTACCAAATTGATACGTTATCAAAATCGAAATTGGTACCTTTAATTTAAAAACCTTTTGAATTATTATGAATTTCAGCCCCCCTCTTTAAATCCATTCAAAAAATACTCAAAATCTAAAAAAAATCTTATCGGTCAAAACACTTGGTGAAAATCTCTACACAATTGGTCAATAAAGTCGTTCTGAAAGAAAACCTTCATAAATCGTCACTCACTCTTTAAAACCCCGGACGAGTAACCCCAACTATTTTTGGCATATATATTGATTAGCCGCTAAATATCGACAATGTATTTAATATATTATTATTATTGTTGGTTTATTCGCGGCCATGGTAGACGACTACAATAATCATTGACCTCACAACTCAACAAATATCGGGGTGCATAGCCTAGTCTTTCGCAGAGAGTTGAAACTCGACAGAATCCAGTTACAGTGACAGTTTTTGCACAGGAAATAAAGTTTAATACTTTATAAAAAATAATATTAGCTTAATAATTGGAAAAGTACTGACATGACGACTCAGGCATCAGGTAACATGATTCAGGTTCATCTTACGAAAAAATTTTCATTTTTCATTTTGAAAAATTTTACAACTGAAGCTTTTTGATAAAAAACATTGAATGAAAAACAGGTAACACAATTGTTCAAAATAACCTCGGATTCAGTTGTGAACCCCATTAAAATTTGGCGATATAAGTAATCTGCACAGAAAATATTTATCTGAAGGCTTATAATTATACTATCAATTAATTTTTCTTTGATAAGCAAACAGCGCACGTCGGAATTCAAACACCACGATTTATTAGTTGGCAAGAATTTTCTATGTGAGAACTGAACTTTGAGATGACTAAGGGGAAAAAGCTTTGGACGGTAAAACCTGCTGACCGCCTTATAATTATGAGGTTTTTGAAATTTCAAATTAAAAAATGTTGTTGGGAAAAGAAAAATGATGTAATTTATGTTTATTTTTATCTCGTTATAATCTTGAGAACTATACAATGTATAATAAACACTGATATATTTATTCAATGAAAACAATTTAGCTTGATTGTTGACTTTTTAATTTTCTAGATGATATTATCTTTGTCTTCGGTGCAAAATTTCAGGATAAAAAGACAAAACTTAGGCTCTTGATTTTGTCTAGAAATTTTGCCGAAATGGCGATATAAAGTGAGTATTTTAGCCTTAAATTAACCTTATTTTCGATATTAACCGATGAAATTTGTGGTTTTCGATGAAATTTACGCCGAAAAAAGCCTAGACGATTCTGTAGCAAAACTTGTCTTCAAATTTGAAAAATCGAAATTTTGGATTATTCGACGAAATCACATTTTGGGCAAATTAACTATTCACCCCAGATTTTTAAGTCATTATAATAAAAGCAAGTATAAACATTTTTATGTCAAAATATAAATTCCATCATGGGTGGCATGCCATGCATCGTCCTTGTTGTGGACATCACTGAGTCACCTTATAAATAAATAAAACCAGGCTCCGGATATTACATCAGGTTGTTAAAAAACCTTTGAAACGAAATAAATTTAAAAAAAAACTAAAATGAAGCTTGGATTTTTTGCTCTTCTCCTAAATGCTGCAGCTGATAATGGTGAGTTCGTGAGATTATGGCTTTTTGTGAAAATGAATAATATTCGGTTTGAAACATTATATTAGAGTCGCCAAGAAACTCCATAGTAAGAACAGATAAAAGCAGAAATTATCTACCAAAAATCTAAGCGATCGAGTTGCCTTTTTTCTCTTCTTGTCAGCTGAGTTTTCGTCTTATGAGAGTTGAGGTTCCAGCCTGTCAAATCACTTATCTTAGTTTTTCTGCTGAGGCTGAACCGCGCCAATCAGGTTTATAATAGAGTTGTGGGCGCTATTGTGATGCATTTTTTAGGAGTTATACTCCAGTTAAAAGTAGAGAATTTTGTGAGCTCATATTTAATTTTCTACTCAAACTTTACCAAAAAATGTAAAAACGGGAATTTACCATCGTTATAAAAAATACATTTTCTTGTTTTTCGCCAATTGAAAGTCGAGAAACCAAAAAACAATTTCAAAATTCTGTTAGTTGATGGTTTTTGTAAATCCCAAGATGTTTATTGAAAAATGCAAATGTGATAATGCATTCGAGATTGAAAACAAGCTAACATTTATCATATTGAAAATTAAACTACGACTAATAAAAATTGCCAAAACGATTATTATTTTTCCTACTGATCTTTCTGTCGGAAATCAACCGTGCAAATTTAACAAGGTTATTTGCAAATTCAAATTAATTGCAATCGGCTAGATTTTTTCACTAAAACCCTCTTAACACATTTGAAAGCTCAGACACCAATCAATTCACAGCAAAAACTAAGACCGGAAGCAAAAAATGTCACTTTTCAGTTCATAACTATAAAAAATCTATAATTCAGTTTAAATTATTTGTTTGCCGTTTTTTACTGATTTAATTTCAAGAACCTTATCCGCAGTGGCTGGTCGAAAGAATGGGCGGTAATTATACGGAATTCAGGGAATCAATCGTAACGTCAAAAAAGATGGCAAAAGTTAAACTAAACGGAATGGTAAAATGTGACAATGTGACGAACCCCGCTCTATTCCAGATTTTTGCAATACTGCAAATTTTTGCAAGTGTCGAATTTTATGCGCAAATGATAAAGATAGAATGGTCACTATTAAATTTAATACCAAAAAAAATAAATGGAGTGGAATCCGAAAAAGTTCAAGTGTTATGATAAACAAGAAAAAGTCAAGAAAAATAAGGGACCAAAAAAGTATAAAAACAAAAACCAATATGCTAGATTGAATAAATGTGCCTTGAAATTACTGTATATAATATTTTAATATTGCCTAACTTTTCAGGATAAGCTTTAATAAAATAATAAATTTATTCAACATTGTTAAAAATTATACACTTAACCTCCAAGGCAATAGCCTTTGAAAGGCTAAAGCCACTTAAATCAGCCTAAAATGATGGAAAAATGATTGCAGAACTTCCCTTATGATACAGTTTCAAATTTAACAATGTTAATCTAAAAAATATTTCCTAAGATTTTTTCGGAAACTTGGTTCAAATTTTATGACAAATTGATTAAAAAGCGATTTTTCGCTTAAGTTTACTTCCGAAGAAATACTTTTTAATTCAAATTTTGAATTAAAATTTCAAATAAGCCCGTTTTTAAGCAAAGTGTTTTGAGTACAATTAGCAATAAAAATTAGCCTTCTGGACATATCTGGCGCAAAAATATTTTTTGGGAGTGAAATTTTAAAATATCTTATTTTGATATAAGTATAGATAAATGATATGTTTTGAAAAAAAAATATAATTTGTGAAAATCATGCCAAGTGGTACACTTATACCATATTGCTTAATATTGTAATATTATTTTAATAAAATCGAGAAAACTAACAATTTTTTCCTAAAAAACGTGATTTTTCATGAAGATTTGTAATTATTTTAAAATATTTTGGATTCCCAACAGAATAGTCAATCAAACAAAAGTAATGGTGAAACAGAGTACTGCGCAGTTATCAGATAAACATACATTTCCTAGAGCTCACCATGAGGTGGTATCACGTGGTTTAATTAACCTTGCTTTTCAAACTTTTTTCTAAAATTGAACATAAAATTTCTAGAATATAAAAAACAAAATTTAACTCTTCAACTTGATCATAAAAGAAAAATTGAAGGTTTATCTTATAAGAGTTTCTGTAAACAACGCTCAAAGTATAGCCTCCTTAAGGGGGTAGGTGTCGTAATCTGGTTCCTTTCAATCACGCCTCAGAACAAATCTAGGGCGGTTGTAAAAATTCTGAGGATACTCGTTTGTAGATCTACCTTCATCTAACGATTACACATCCAAAGACAACCTTGTTACATCACACCACCAGGTGGTGAGTCTATTCTAGAGCACTAAACGGTTTTTTCAAATCGATCTTCTTTTAGACCTCACATACAAAGCGTCTGAAAATTTACACAGAGTACGGGAAGAGTAAGGTTACTAATAAGTTGAGCCATTTTTTTTGAATTTCGCTCTTGAATTTCTAGAATCACTTTTGAACCGCCGATTTTCACAATTTTTCGTCTTCAAAAGTGATACTTCTCCTAGACGGATGTTCAGAATAAGACCGTTTTTTCGACTCAGGTAGATGAATATAGTGTCGTCAATATGTTTGTCTCGGATTTTTGAATTTCACCTTAGAATTCTAGAAATATGACTATAAGTAAACCGGAAATGAAAAGTTTGAAAAAAAGTTGTCTGATCAAAACAAAAGTACCACCAATTGAAGCTGAGATTTCACTGATCAAAAAGTTGGCTTACAGCTAATCAAAATTCCAACCAATCACGCGTCAATTCGATAATTAGGTTTAACATTTTGGCTTAAAATAAATGAAATTTCTAGAATTCGATTAAGACATTTCCGATAATTTTAATGTCATGCATCGTTTTTGTGGGTCCTATTCACCAATAAAATGTTCATATCATGGTGGAAATACCGGTTTATGCGGGTTAAAGCAAAAAAATATTCGAATTTTGAAAATTCTAGATTTGTTCTGAGTTGTTTTGAAAAAAATGATTGCCACCACGAGATTCCTTGGGTCAACTTTAGTCATAACCGATATTAATTTATCATAAAATTAATTCTATAAGGGGCTCAAAAATTACGAAAACCTACCCCCTTAAAGGCTTTTATGCCTCGGCGGAACTTTTTTTTATATGCTTCGGACGGTTAACAATGATAAATATATTCATTTCTCAATCGGAAAATTGTTTTCAAACAGTTCGGTTATTTCTATTTACTGATATATATAATAATTTTCCCCTATACTTTTCGGAACGGAACTCCATCTAAAAAACGCTTACTATCTCTATAGCGCGTGTTCGAATCCAACTAATGTTGTCTTAGTGATTATATTGAATATGATTATAGGCAAGGGTCTTGATAATGGAACCGCTAATTTATCGGTGTGTAATCACTCAAGCAATCACTAAGACAATCACTTAGACAACATCAGTGGGGTTTGAACACGCGCTGTAGAGATAGTAAGCGTTTTTGAGATG
>SCLH01000104.1:305476-350069 GCA_004367855.1 Oikopleura vanhoeffeni
AGGCAACAAGCTATTCCTCCACCAGTTTGAGAATATAGTTTCGCTCATCGGCATCTACAATGCACAAACTGTCACAATAACTAGACGTTTTTTGAATGACTCGGCTTCTCTTGGGCCATTCAACTTTCATTTTTACAATATTTGAATGATCAGTTTGGAGTCATGCAAACTATCTCTCACCATTTAGAGATTACAGAAAAAAAATTTCGAACTCTTACGCATCTGGAAAGACCAAGCTTGTTTGATCATTAACTAGAGATTTTTATCGAATTTCTTTGGTCCTTGGCCATGTAACTTTCATTCTTGGCCTAAAGTTTAAAATCTCAGTTTGTAAAGCTTCCAGTAAATTGTATTCTATTCCACCATTTGGAAAAACTAGCAAAGTGATATCCCAAAACCTCTGACATCTAGAACACTCTTCAGAAATTGTAATTTTACCAGTAATCTATACAAATCCACTACCCACACAACGCTTTAAAGCCTCCTAAAAACTTTCAGATTAAGTTTTCTCTTCAATATCAACATTTTTCTTATGTTTGTATTAGGCTCAAGAAGCCTCACAAACCATTACACTTATAAATGTCAGAGGCTTATAAACCTAACACACTATTCCAGAACTTGACCTAGTTATCAACTTATTTTGGAAAATAATTTGAATTTTCCTGTCCATGATGTCACCCCTTGGATTTAATCTATTATTATTTCAAATCTCATTTTACTATTTATTGTTCATTTATCATTGTTATCAAATAAATTAATGGAAAACGTACAGTCTCTACCCTTAAAATGCAAAAAAAAAAAATAGGCATTTCAAGGGGCAAGGGAATTATGGATTTCAAAGGCATCCTTTTTCGGGAGAAATTGTTTTTCCTTGATATACTTATCTTTTTCGTCTTTGAATAATTTCTACACAATATACGAATTGTGGTTTGCTGACTTTATGTTCAAAACTAAAAAAATTCAAATTTATTTCTAGAAATTTGGAAATTAATAATCATAAGTTGAGGAGAAACATTTAAGCAAGGTCTTATTAATATGCCGAATTAGTGGAAGTCGTGCTTTAGTTATGATGTTTAAAAAAGTTTAAATAAAATTCACTGATTAAAATAAGCAATGATGCGAACTTTAGAAAATTTATAAATATGATCTTTTTAGTTTTTTTGAAAAAAAATCTTTTGCATTTGATGTTTTCTCTTTAGATCAGATACTTTATATTTCATAACTCTTGTGGTTCAGCACAACTCGATAAAGCTATTGACAGTGGATTCTTTGGACATTTACAGTTAAAATCTTTTTCTTTCAATCAATATATCTTTGTGGAATAAACACTTTAGATCCTTGATAAGCTGTATTTAATTATGAATCGTGTTTATCGTATAAGCGTTTCTAGAAAAATGTATTTTTTTGAGTTTCATCTTCAAGTTGCCAATTTTCATGCTTGGACATTTAGCCTCAATATCAATCATTTTCATAATTCATACTTAATTGACAGCGTCCAATCGCCAATTAACTTCTTTGCGCAGTGAATAGTGAAATAAATATGACTTATTCCTGTCATTCGCCGTAAGCTCTTTTTTTTTTTTTTTTCTGTTTTTTTTTTTTTTTTTTTTTTTTCTTATTTTTTTTTTTTTGCAGTTCTTGAAGTTCCTGGACTACTATTCCAGCATACTTGTCTTGTATTGTGTACCAAATTTTCAGAAAATAAGTAGCAAATAAGAACTGCGTTTTTTGACCGCTGTCATATATAAAATATTACTTTTCTTTTATTTTGTGCTCGATGTAATACTTATATCGAATTTATATGCAAAAGCAGACCTATATGCAGTATTTTGAAGTCTCATACTGACAATTAAACAAATAAACCTTTTACGCGCCAAAACGATGAAATTATCATCTTCAATGATCGGTAGAGATAATCAAAACATTTTTTACGTAAAAAGTAGATGGTACTGTGCAAAAATAAATTATGCATTTTAAGAAGTGAAAGTCTTTTTCAGAAAAACAGTCATTTCAAGAAGGGTTAAAAAAGCGCTAATGTGCATTCAAAGAATGTCGTTCCAGGTTATCGCTGTAGGTGAGTGATTTTTAAATGGTTTGTTAAAGATTAGGTCTCGAAGGTAGATTGTATCAGTTACGTTAAAATTCAATCGTGAAGAATTTTCTCAAGAGCAGACGTTTTTGATATTCAGCTTTATCAGTTTACTACAACAACTGGTGATAACCTTTTGACAGTGGCTTCGCAATAGGATTTCAGAATTTTACTTTATGTTTATGGTTGTGTCCACCCAAGCAAATTTCAAGTAAAAACATAATGACTATGTTGAGGCTTCTTGGGCCTAGAACAACAAATAATGAAAAATGGTGAAATTGAAAGAGAAAATTCATTCTGAAGTTTTTTTATGAGCTTCTTTAAATGCGTAGTGTGACGAGCGTGGATTGTATCGATACTGTTAAATTTACAATCACATGAAGTTGTCTTCAAGATGCGTGCAAGTTTTTAGAGAATCAGTTTGCTCGTTTATTCATACTGGGGATGACTACTTTACTGAGCTTCCAAACTAGAGATTTCAAAATTAAGGCTCAAATGAACAAGTTGAAATTGCCCTCAATGCATATGAGTCACAATTGTAATCTCCTCAAAACGTGGAGATGATATGCTTTGCCTGAACCTTCCAAATGATCTATTTCAAAATTTTAGTTTGTTGCGTTTTGCGCCGAACGCAAAATTTTAAAACAAAGCAATTTTGATAGACTTTTAGCGTTTTCGGACCTCATACAAAAAAATAAATGATGAAATTCAAGGATTAGACTAACTGCGTGTCATATTAGAGCTTTCTTAAAGCACGTAAGTTGATCTGTATCCTTACTGTTATAGAGTTCAAAACTTTACACTCGCAAGGTTGTTCTGTCTATTATACAAATGCTTTTTGGAAATCAAGTTTACTGTGGCGGGGATATACTGGAGAGGCTCAAAGTTGCCACCTCACTCCGCTTACGGATGAGATAGATTATGACATTTGCCATGCTTAAAATACGCTGTTATTTGCGTTTCTAGACATTGATTCATCGCGGAATGAAAAAGTCTCTAATTAAAAATTTATATATCTACCGATTAGTGATTGATCTGAAATTATAGAGCTCATGATATACCGTCTGGAGGAAATAATTTAAATTTTGAAAATGTCTACTTTACGACTACTTACCCTATTCTGTGTAATGGTCAAAATCATATTGATAGTACTTTTTCGCAAGACTTAAGGGTTACGACTCCGGATAATTGACATCTCTAGTGAAAATATAACATAGACAAAACTGAGCGAGTTCAAATGAGAAAACCGAAAATGCTTCATTTGTAGATCTATCCTTCTATTCTTGCGAAGAATTACATCACATATTTTTGCCATACACCAATATTACATTCATCTAACAAGTGATTTTTAAAATTATAAATCTATCTCCTCCCAGACGGTTTTGATAGAAGCTTTTTCTTTGATCCGGCGAACTGAACATACTAAACGCCGATAACCGACGATTTTTAACAATTGCAGACTCAAATCTATCTCTTCCGGGATAGTTGCAAATGTTAATTATCAAGTATTCCTCAGAATAATATTTAAGATATATGAGAGCTTTTTTGCAATTTCGATCAGAACTTGAAATATGACTTTTTGTCATATTTCCGAAAAATTCGAAAAAGAGTGCCTTCGATTTTTTTGAAAGTAGTACAAAGAATGCCAGTGAAACCACTGATAGAAAGTGGCTACTCAAGTCGATATTTAATATAATAGTCAATTAGCAACGTTTTTATTAACTTATCTTTCAAATACTTCGAAAAATCGAAAAAAATGCGAAAATTTCAATTTTTTTTTTTATCGATTGGTGATCTTATTCACACTGAACTTTACCATCCGTATCATTCAGCAATGTTAATACCTCTAGTATTTATGTTATATAGTCGAATACCCGTTAAGGTAGAACTCATATTCGATTTCGTTTTTATATGATTATTTCATGTATATTTCCGCGAAAATGTCACATCAAGTCTCAATACCCCTTAACAGCCACATTGAAAATTGGTTGCTTCACACTTTATATTTCATTCATTTTCACATGGCGGTCGAAGATGAAATCAACTAAATCAACTGTCTGTAACAATCTTAGTGTTGTAACCATTTTAATTCATTATCAATTGATTATAATCAATGGCCAATCTTAAATTTGAAAGGAATGCTCCTTACTCGTGACTCAATTTCCCCAGTAGCCTCACATTTATGCATTTACAACCTTATCTAATGACGATCACGTTTATTAATTTATTAATTCCCTTTAAGACAAATATGACGTTTTGCATTTTTTAAGAATTTTACTTTCACTATACTTATTCTTTTGCAAATTTTTAAATCACATGTACACCGTTCATGTGTCAGAAAATGTTAGGTTTTACTTTCCATTACACCAAGCTCAAAAATGATCACGTGGCCTATATTCAGAAATAAGCTCTAAAATATTATGGTTTTTTTTCAAATGCTTATATTTTAACAAAAAAAAAGTCTTCAGAAGTTTTTGAGACTTTATTCTCAAACCGAGTCCAAAAAACACACTGGACTTCAAATTAAAAAAAAGTTTTGGTTCAAGTACACTAATAGTACTTCCTCACGCCAAAAAATTCTTGGCTGTAAAAACCTAATTAGAGTTTTTAACATAATATATTTTCCAGTAAGGTCCGTATCTTATTTTTCGAGAAGTAAGATTTATTATATGACAATATTCAACTTATTTTTTATTTTTTCGTCACTCGTAATTTATTCGGACTTATGCGTTATAGAATAAATCTTAAAAACGTTGAAGTTCATTGACAATTTTTTATGTATTTTAGTACTTTTTCAACATCTACCGATTGGTTGTACTATGCAAATTACCTTGCCATTTTAAAGCTTCATCTTAATCTGTATAATACCCTCAAATTCGAAGGTCGAATTTCTTATGAAAATATAAAGCAACTATGGGTCATTATTACGAAAGGCCTACTATGCCCATAGAGCAAAAACCCTGTGCTTACTATTTTTTATCTAATGACGTTACTACATATTGATCCCATAGTTGCTCATATTTCATGAGAAGGTCGACTCTTCGATTTTTTGTGGTACTTCAATTTTATTCATAAACTTGATTTTACCTTGACCTTGTGAATAAAATGCCACAACAATTTAGCGTCTTATCTAGCAATTTTCTGAAAATTAATGATATATGATTTTTAATAAAGCGATCAGCAATCTTTGAAGTTTAATATAAGATTTTCAATATAATAAAGTCATAATCAGCTTATCATGTTATGGATGTATTTTTGCAACCTTTTGCTTTATTCCTAATTAAAGGCCTTTCAATGTTGGAGAAAAATTCCATTTTCAAAATTTTTCCATTATAGCCCAATGGCTGCATTTATTTTACAGCAAAATAAAACAAAATGGTTGATATGGAACTTTGCTTATATGCCACTATTAAAATACATTCACTCTGCCCCGGATCGTCGTCGGTACAGATATTCTAAGTCTACGAGTATTTTTATATTCTATTTCGCGTATCTTCTTCTTGTTTAATAACTTTAAGTTTTTTGTTGGACTGAAAAATTTCCGTTTACACTAGTATTTGTATAATTTAAAAATATAGTAGATAAGAGAAAAATAAAAAGGTTATTATCGCAATAGCTTCAAGTCACCGAAAAAAGAATTTTTAGTCTCTCATAATCAATTTTATACATGAAAAAATTTTACATTTATTTTTCCTCCCATTTGTCCAATATAAGTTACATAGATTTTTTAATGCGTCATCAATTGAATTACTTTAATAACATTCATTCCACAGCGCAGTTGCATAACCAGCCAAATCGATGTATGACAAACTATTATCCCGAAATGTTGATATCATAATTAATTAATGTCTAAAAATGTTCAAAAGAAAAAACTCTTTGTTTACAGATAGGCGCAGTGGAACTAACTTTGATAAAATTCTTTGAATTGTCTAGTTCAAAAAGACAAATCTCCATCGTCCAATAGAGAGCGCAGTCATCGCGAACTAATCCGAACATCTCATCTTTATATGAGATTTTTCCTAAAATATTTTAGCACTGTTGCAATTTGTTCAGATATTACCAGTTTAAGCCAATTTTATAGCATACTCTTAATGCCTAAAATCACGTAGATTGGTTGTAATAATCATTTCTTCATTTTTATAAATCGTTTTATTGAAATCATCTTTGTTAAGTGGCGTCACCCTTGAATACTTACACTATTTGACCTTTATCAGAAGGCTTTAATCAGCAGCCTTACGAATTTGACTTTTATCAGACAATTGCATTTGTAAATTTTACCTATCCTATTTTTTTGAAGTAATTCCTATATCATTTATTTTTCCATACAACTAATTTATTCACCGTCCTTCAAACCGTTTCCAGTTCTTTAAAAATTTCCTCAAATGGTTTTTGATCATGTCCGCGACCCTTCTTTTCAACTATCAATTTTTTTAATACACACTTCTTAAAAGTGTTGCAACGAGGCGGGGGTACAGGGTGTGTAGTTGTTTTTTCTTCATTAGATTTAGAGACTCAATTTATTTCGCTCAAATTCGTCAAAAATAGGATTTTCAGATAGAATCAGTAAACTCTTTATGATAAAAATATAATTTTGATAACATCTTGTCAGTAAGTTGCAACATAAATAGTTGTAAGAGCGATCCAAGGTCTAATATCACGGAAAAAGTTATCCTGATAAAATACTTAATAAATTCCCGATATATGCACAATCAGGAAAACTTTTTATCGACTATTCATCTATTTTAGTTTTTTAAAAGGACTAACCAAAAATTCAGCATGCAGCTAAACAGCTTTCTATCATCTCCGGACAGCTCGTCGTTACCAATTTCTGTCTAAGAAATATATTGGAATTTTTTTTTCGGAAATTATAATTTTTTATTTGCCAGGTTCAATTCTATATGACAAAGTATCTAATGCACAAACACTAGACAAAAAGTTAACTTCAAACAAACAGGTGGAAGGAAAATAAACTTTGAAAATATTTAAATTTGAAAACATTTTGACATCGAACATTTTTTTATATATATTGGAAGCAACCAGCCAAAAATGACATACAACTAAATTACATATCTAATCACATATGGTCTTCGGATCAGCCTCCGCTTACTCCTTAACAGATATTTAGTTTTTAATTTCGAGGCTCCATACGGCTAACCCATCAGATGAAACATTTCTGAGGAACAAAATAATAATCTATCGATAGATGTCTATCTTTCTCGGATTCCATTATACATTCTAAACAAACGACCCTTATTCGAGAAATTTTGGAGATGCAAACATTTGAACATTCTGATTTCATGTCAATGGTATTTTTCTCATCTTTTCAAGAACCAGGATTGTGTCGAATTGACGAAAAACGGACCTTTTTCGACGTTTAATAAGCTTTTGTCAGAAAAAAGCTAGAATGCCATTTTTGATATAAGAAGCTCTATGAGTCTCTATAGAAACTTTCAGCTAGCTCCTGTATTAAGTAACAAAATTTTGACAATTCGCTTGATAGCTGTCAATACTGTCATTAAAAAAGTCGCAACATTGAATTGTGAAAATAAAATTATAATCAGACTATTTAAGAAACAAAAATATTATTGGTATATTTGCTGAAACGATAATTAGCAACATATGTCTGTTATTGAACATTGTTCTAAAAATCAAATAATACATTCAATACCACATCTATTTTTCATCGATCCGCCTTGTTCATATCCCTAGATTTAATATTTGTTCCAGCCACATCCACCACGGAATATTTGCCATTTTATTGGTCTTATCATTTATTCAATTGTCAATTTCGGCCACTTTTTGCATTGACATGATTCTCGCTTCACGAAAACCTATTCCAAACGTCCAAAAAGGCCTTCTCTCACATTTGGACCCAAATTCCTGGCTTCTGAGGCAAAAATTCTAAAAGCCACTTTAACAATGAATTCAGACAATTTGCATAGCAATTAGTTTATGCTGTCAACTTATTCACTCAATTTTGTTCTGCTTTTCCATTTAATACCTGAACATGATAAACAATATATTCAACGTGTAAAAAAAATCAATTTTATATTGCAAAAAAACTACTATTGTGTCCAAAAACCAATACAAACATTTTCGAATGTTCTTAAAATCTCAAAAATTTCTCGACTATGCGGCTACGTCTTGTTTATGAAACCAGACGCAGTGTTTATGCGGATAAACAGTGGTTAGATGGTTTGTTTAATTGTCCATTATGGGCAATCCGAATAATAGATCCATGATTATATTTGGTTCCTCAGATAATATTTATGACTCGTTTACCTACGACCTCGAATCTCAAAAAAGCACTACACACCACCCCTTAAAGCCCTTACAGCTTTTGCCAAGAAGATTTTTAACTGGCATGAGTATTAGGAGCGGGAAGCCTATTGCTGATCTTATTTTCAAGTTTAAAGAGTCGTGTCGAGCGGTTTCGTCGAGACAAATTTAGAAACGCTTTTTCGTGAGCATACCCTCTGACGCAGCTCTCAAGGCCTTATAGACATTAATTAAGGGTACTACGAGTCTTATAACCTCGGATTCACACGCTACGAACGTTACAATTTCACGGCATTCAAACTTTGTTGTCATTTCATTCATATAATAGGAAAAAAATCTGACAAATTTTTTTCCGATTACTAATTATCTCTAAGTATTTTATTGCTTTCATTTTTGAATGCGCATCAAAAACTTATTTCGTGCATTATACCAAGATTTCAATTTGTATGAAAATATAAAAAAAATGAAGTTTTCGAGAAAAAGTCAAAATTGAAAAAAAAAAAGTGGAAATCTGATATCGACGCATCATAACTTTCAAACGTCTGACTTAGAAACCAAAAAGTTTTTAAACGGTGCCCAATTATTACTAATACCAGTATAGTTAACAGTAAAAGCCACCTATTTAACCAGTCTAAAGTATTAACCACAATTATGTATAAGTGTTTTTTGTTTAAATCTTATCATCCTAACAGAAATTGATCAGAATGAATTATAAACCGGAAACAGTCATTTACATGTACTTTTTTCATTATGCATATACCCGACAATCAAATCATGAATAGTATCTTCTTATATAATCCATCTATTAGTGAGGTCAAAAATTAATTATTTGAACATCCTCCTAGCACCCTTAAATAATGTCGAATTTGGGTCAAAAAAACCGTGATTTTACACAGTATCAAAAAACCAGTACGATTGACACAAACTTATACATACATTTTTTGAAAGATTCAACAAAAGAACTTTATCATGGAATTTTCAATATCGTTGCTTGGACGTTAAAAACACGATATGTTTACAAAAAAGTAATGGCTTCGTTACCTTAACATTGTTGGGAATTTAATCATTAAATTGACTATAATTCTAAAATTAAAATCCGAATTCACTTTACTAAGTACCTGTTCAAATTGGAAAGGAAACTGCTAAATAAGAAAATCTCAAATGAGGTCAATCTTACGACATATATCGGAAAATAATCTAGCTTATGAACACCTGGGGTGCGATTCGATATGGTGACCCCATACACCGTGATTTATTTTGCTCACTTGAAAGTTAACTTTTCCATGCACAAAATTAAAACTTTTCCAATTTCTGCGCTTGCTTCTCTTTATTTTTCTGCAACTCACATTAAGGTGTGTGTAAAAAGTATCACACTGTCTACATTTCCTATTACAACACTTTAGTAAATTTAAATAATCAATGATCAACATATTGTACCTTTTATCATTTAGACTTACTGTTTTCGAAAGCTCGAAATTATAACCTATCGTAATTCCGATGAACGCATATTTGGGACGTCGATTCGCCTTCGATACAATTTGAGTAAATAGACTTATAACTAATGCACATTTTTTATATCATGTGTCATCGGAAAATATATACAAGCCTTGGTTTGTTTCAGTGTCCAGGAAGTGAAACTCAAATGTAACTTCTTCGATCATTATTTTTTTACAAAGCTGATAGTTCGGATTTACCTATGGCAGTTTGAGTTGATGAATATTTTAATTCTGAAAGAGACTTCGATGATTGTGCCAAAACGTAGTTTGTTTCAAAAGGCATGATTCGCGATAAACAGGCACAGAAAAACAACACATTGAATCTTAGTGAACTTTATCCAATTTCAGCTAGAACCTAAAAATAATGTTTAAATTTTGAACAGAATAAGAAATGTTCAATATTTCGAATGTTTGACGAAAAGTCTCCAAACAATGTCATGATTTCAATAAGATAAAACTATTGCATTACCTAGCGAAGTTCAAATGGCCAATTTGAAAATTTGGTTCTGATTTAAAAAATACTGTTAAAAAAATTTGGAGAAAACATAAGCATTTCTTTAGATTGAAATTATTTTAACAAATTTCTCATATTTTTCGAAATTCGAAAATGTTTAATCTAAATTTTCATAAAAGCATAATTCAACAATCATATACATATCCCTTAACCCTTGAATTCCCTCTTTGAAAATGACATAATCCGTTAACTATTTGAGATACCTTTTTTCTAAAATAAGCTTTCCTCTTGAAAATGCACAATTTATTATCTTGCCACAGTCGCAATCTACTTTTACGTAAAAATGTATCTTTGATTATCTCTACCGATTATCTCTGCAAGATGATATTTCCATGGTTTTTTGTGCGCGTAAAAGTTTATTTGTTTTTGTCAGTATGGGACTCAAAATACTGCTATAGGTCTGCTTTTGCACGCATTTATGCGTATAAAGACATATAGATTTGACAAGCCAAAAAAGAATAATGTATTTTATAGACACGGTCAAAAAAACGCAGTCTTATTTGGCTACTTATTTTTCTGAAATTTCGGTACACAAATAAAAAGACAGTATTTTGCTAGAATATTGGTACTCCAGAAACCTTCAGAAACCTGCAATAAATTATGCGATTTCGAATATAACTAATTATTATATCACTATCACTTTGCGCAGAGTTTATATCTGCGATTAGACGCTGTCAAAAATTACATATTTGACCCATTATTGAAAAAATTGAATGATTAGGTCAAATTCAAGATTTGAAATGCGAATCTTGAAATGAAACTCAAAATGCATTTTTTCACGAAACGCTTATATACGATTCAAAACACTGTTCATATAATACAAGCTTATTAAGATAAGTGTTATCCAAAAATCATTATTATGTTGAACAAAAAACTTAATGTAAATTCCAATATCCTGCAATCGCTTTATTTCGAGTTATGCCTGAACTACAAGAGTACGATATTCAAAGTATCTGCTTCTCAAAAGATCATCAATCCAATGACGCATTTTTCTCCAGAAAGCATGCCCCCTTGAACTATGCGCTGTTTACTTTCCCTATTTCCCTCGAAACTGCCTACTTTTTATTTTTTTTTGCATTAAGCGATTAGATTGTATTTACAAAGTGCCATTAGTAAGAAACATTTTCGTGGTATATGAAAGACACGTAAAACCTGCAAAGCGTTTTCATCAGGCCCTCTCCGTATCTTCTAACCATGACCTACCCCTTAAGGTGTCGTCGCATTTTAATGGGTCTTAAATACGCCATTCGGCCAAAAGTACAAATCGTTGGACCATACTTTACCCTTATTTTCATTATATTTACAAAATTCTTTCGTTCCTAAACAATATATGAGGAATGAAAAAGAACAAAATTTCAAATTATCTCCTCCGAGTTTTTAGGGTATAACATATTATTATGATTTAATTACCAACGACGTGACAATGAACCAATAGTTATAGTTTTGATGCTTCAAAATCACCAACAGTATTTCTTACCTAGGTTAACTATGCAAATACAAGTTTTTTGTGATTCCTCGAAGCCAACAGAGATATTTTTCCGAACTATTCATATATTGCTAACTTTCTGTCCGGTTAATCTGTATTATGATATTATTGTTGAACTTTGAACACTAGGAAGAGTTCACTTTGAAAAATTAGATCCGTAACTTTTGTACGCCCGTTCTCGATTGACAAGCCATCTTCATTTTCTATTTTTTTAATAATGCAATATTTTGTTAGTAATCGGAGAATTGTAATTTTTCCCATCTTTTCAAGACAGTGGGTAAACTCTTCCATATTTATACTTAATGACGGACCAGTTGCTATTGAAACTCCTTAAACGCACGACCCTCCCCTCAAGTAAGTAGAACACGTAAACTCAAACCATTCATTTCTACCTCAAATTGCAAGCTAATGACAAGCAAATTCAACACCTGTTATCAATTACAGCAATGCTGCATTATTAAAAACAATATACATATATTATTTTTTCAAGCTATTATTTATACATTATCAAAAAAAAAATTAGCCGTCCGACCTAAGTATAATCAAATTTTTTGCTGAATCTATAATGGCAAACATCCCTGTCCGCTGAACGACAAACTAAACTTGCACATTTCTGTTTATCACTTTGTCTTTCCGACCTTCAAAATAACATACATGTTATTTGACATGCAATTTTGTATAGGCCACTTATAAATTTGTATGCATTTTTTTGCGAAATTTTTTTCTTTAATTTCAAAATTTCAAAGGTATTCCCTTTTTTTATCAAATTAGATCCATATTTGAGATTAAAACACACGATTCTCAGCATCAACACTTCATCTCGGCAAATTCTCTATTTTAGTCAAAATTAGCACGATATTTTTGCATATAACAAGTCAGTGAAAATATTTACTCCATATTACAAATTTAACGAAAATTGAAATCTACATGAATGCTAAGGAAAAATGCCGAGAATGCAGTTTTTCAATTACTATATCAAAGAACGAAAACATATTATTGCCTAACATTTTGAATTATCTTTAATTGTACCCTTTGAAAATATTTATCAGTGTAAACCACTTCAATACAATTTTGCTTCACATCAAATTACACAACAAGCCCCCTTTTGTCAAGCCCTTTTCAATGCAAAACTTGGACGTAGAGGTTTCAACTTGAAAATTTTTTAAATTTTATTTCAAGGCTTTATCAAATAAATTTCGAATATTATAAAGTGTTTAAAAATAAAATATTTTCCTGCATGAAGTCCCAGGCTATTGTCCTCATCGCTATGATCACTATCTCCTCAAGTTAGGTGTTGCGCAATGTTAGTTTTTTCAAGAATATAATACTTTGTTCTTAAAAATTTATCTTGGACTTTTTTTCACATTATAAGACCTTCTTAAAAATTTTTTAGCTTTTTTTAAAAATTTAGATGACATTTTTTTCAAAATTAAGTGACCTTTTTTTCAAAAAAAATGACTTTTTACGAAATTGAGTGTTTTTCTTCTATCTATTACATTGCAGAAACAGATAATTTCCTCGAATTAATTATATTGTCAAGCACTTTCAAACACTGAGGCTTGTAAATTCCCGCGTTTTGTTGCGAACAAAAAAAAATTCACTCTAAGTCTTTGCTAACTACTTTGGTTTTCTCGACACCTCCTTTTATTATTAACTTCGGAAAATTTTATTTGTGAATCATCTCATATGCCTCTCAATAACAATGTTTCATAATTCAATTTCCGGATGATCACACAGCTGTCTTTTAATAAACCGCTCTCGTTATGTTCTCGATCGAGCGAGACAATTTCCCTTGTTATTCTGGAATATTGATTCATAAGAGGAAACGTACGCAATTACATTTTGGTACTTCACCTATTTCAAATTATAAAACAACTGCTTTCAAACTTTTGAGATAGCACATTTGGTAATCTATCCTTGATCTAACATAAGTAATTTATCAGACTATTTGGGCCGACCTGTTGAACAACCATCTGCTTGTACCATGCATGCCACAGTTCGAAAGAACACCCAACTCACAAATCTTCAAATTCCACTCCTCCTAGACTCACAATACATATTTCAACTTATCAATTTGGCTATTGAACCACGCGTAATAATATGCCGTATTAAGGGAATTGCATTTTTTCAATTTGCCTCTTTAACGAACTCTTCGTTTCTATATTAAAATTCTATGAGCTTATATCTAAAGACAAACCGCCTATTACACCCGACTTTTTCGTAAATTTTATTCCTAACCAAAAAAATTTTAAAAACATCCCGGTGTCAAACGGTCACTTATCGACATGTTGCAGACCATATGTTCAATCCACTCATCAGTTTTATAATGATAATCACGCGCGTCCATCTCATTAGGTAATACAAAGATTAAAAATACAAAAAATTAAATAATAATTTCCTTCCTTTTCTACTTGGAATCAAAAACCACAATTTAAAAATTTTGGAATTTGATTTGCAGAACATTTCAATATTTTTCTAAAAACATGCAATAAATAAAGCATATTATGATATTCACACATTCAAGAAAACATTATGTATTCATTCATGATTATAAAGTCTAATGGCTAATTTTTTGCTTCTTATTTCACAATTTCAAAAAAACAATTAAAAAAATTGTTGGACAAAAATCAAGAGATTTTATAATTTTATTGGTTTTCGAGGCCAATAATATTATTATTTCTTTGCTATTAAAAATAAGTTCTTTATTACACCTCGTTTTCGAATTTTTTTCAGTCTTCAAGGTAATGACAAGAGAATTGTGATTTCAAAATTCATCACACAAATTGCTCGAAAACACCAAATGATGTCTCCATTTTCAAGTTTTTGGGTATCCAAAATGACCGGCCACAGGCGACTAGAGGAAACATCGACTGGAAAAAAAATATAAATTCGTTACAGCACGAATTATCATAGCACAAACTTTTTGCCGCTTGCTAACGCTGCTTTTCACGTTTTTCACATTTACAAACCCGCAAAATGTCTTAAGTGAAAAGGTCTTATCTTTGTCGGAACAATTTTTTTCGTATTCACATACTCTAAATTAAGGGCTGTAAGGTCAAAACAGTTCCTAGCCGTCTTTCAATCAAACACGAGCCGGAGATAAATGTCCTTAACCCTACATGCATAAGTTGAACTTAACATGAGCGCAACTTGGAAAACCAGTAGTTGTGAGTATTTCAACCTACAGCAGACCAATCCAATCAGTAACAGGGCACATTCGCATATCAGTGATTAAGGACATAGTATGTACTAAATGAACTTCAAAAATTTTGACCAACATTGTATCAAATTTTAAAATACGTTTATCAAGTAAAAATGTAATTATTTGGGTATGTTTTGGCTAGCAACTGCTAATATGCGTTTTTCGATCAATTGCTCTCTGAAGAATGTTAATAGTTTTGCTCTAATCTAATTCGTATTTTCTTGACTTAAAAACTAACTAAGCAGCTTCTACTTGATCCATCAGCGTAGACAAGTCCTGAAGAAAAGCTCAAAGTTTTATTCCTACTATCAGAATGTCTACAGACTGAAAAAACACAAGAAAAAAACAACGGAATCAAGTAAAATTTAGACACGAGCGACTTTTTTTCCTTCGTGAATGAGAGACCTACTACGTAAGCTAAAGTATAAGCTAGAACGTTAGCCTGTCAAAAACGTGAAAATTTTTATCGTCATTAGCAACTATGCTTCAGAACCCCGAATTAGTGCCTCCCAGCATATCAGGCACTACCTCGATAAAATGTCCTAAGAGTCTGAAACTCTATCGTGACATAGCTAGTTTTTGCGTTGAATAATATTTGCAAGGAACTATTTTATGGTTGCAACCACTATGTGCGCTGTTTTCCAGGTCAAATTTTCTTTTAAAAAACGAAAATGTACCATCTCTTATTCATATGTAACTTGTTTTTGAAAGTAGAGCGATAAAATTCTGCTCCGATTAAATTAAATTATAGAGCGCCATTTATCACGCTTGACAAAGTACTGCCCAAAAAACTCGAATTAATTTGTAATCAATGTTGGGAACTTAAAACGAGCGCACAGCATCGATTTTGTGAACGGGGTATTAGAAACTATAGTCTTAAACATGACACAGGTAGTCTAGAGGCATTGATTGGTAGGTTGTAAGCAGCACGTAATTCGCATTACAAAGATAGCTCATTATAAGAAAATTAATGAAGAATATTAGACTAGAATTTTTAAAGAATCATTTTAATAACAAGAATTTTCTCAAATTTTAGCGCATCGCTGTGTCTGAAAAATAAAGCTCAAAATATTTTGACCGAAATTGAAACCCATAATGAAATTAAAACTAGAAAAATTTCTTAAATTCTTTACAAATCGAAATGGCGTTAGGGTAATCAAAATGACGAAACAATGCCATTTTAACATAAACAAAGCATTTATTATAAGAATTTAAGACATTCAAACATGAGAAAATGTAGTCACATTATATAGAATATTTTACAGGTGCTTCATTTATCTTATCAAAATTTAGCCGATCGCCTGAATGTTGAAATAAAAATGTCAAAAATATTATGACCCGGAAAGAACCGCTAATGGTCAAATTTCACGATAAAACTATTTTTTTATTGCGTTTACAATCGAAATGGTTAATGAGTACTAATTACAAATTGTCAAACACTCTACTGCAAATTAAGAGATCATGAATAAAAACGAAAATTGTGCCTCGTCACCCAACATACAAAAGCTTATTTCGTAATTCTTTCCTTAATTTGCAAAAATCAGCATCACAAATTTTCCTGTTCTTACAACCATTGTACACTCACTGATTGGTAGTTGTTAATTTGTTCAGAAAAGCTTTGTTGATCACTGCAATGACCAATTTTAGAACGCAATAACGACACGTAAAGGGTTGAACTTTATACAATTTTCTGAAAAGTGAGCCCCAAATCGCAGACGACTAAAGGGAAATTTCAAATATGAATTTTTTGAACTGAGGCCTCAAATCGGCGAGGCAGACCAAAGGAGGAAATATATTTTTCATGAATTTGATGAAATGAGTCGCCCATATCGCTCCCCAACTCGATATAAGTTGTCTTTATATTAAGTATTTTAATTTTGTTGAAAATGCAGTCACCCATCGGCGAACATCTATAGAGGTAAATTCAATTTTGTTGCGCTTTAAATAACTTGAGCTTTCTGTAACACAAACGTGGCCAAGTAAGCCGATATATCGCTTTGTGCCTTGGGCCGAAACTTTTTTTTCTTGTGATTCCAGGTTAAAGGTTTTATTCATAATACAATTGATCTAATTTTGAAAAAATTCTACAAATTCTATAGAAATTGTATAATTTCTCGAATAACTTGTCTTATTTAACTCAAATGAAATAAAAAAATATTCTCAAAAATTAATTTTTGCAACTTGAGACGACTTTAACCGACAATAGAACCACAAGACAAATCTGATTCAAAACTATAACAATAAGGTTATGATTTGAAGGTTTCACTGACCATAGCAATATTTTTCACAGATTACTGCATATATTTACGACGCGCAGCGATATGATAATGTGTTTGTAACAGATCCAAGATATCATATTTCAATCTTCGAGACATCTTCAATGCTAGTGCACTGCCATATTATGTATAAAAATATATTTCATGTGAAAATTATGGTTTTTCAGATTAAATAAGAAGTAGAAGTGCACCTCTTTTCTCTCGCAGTTATCTAGGTACAAAACTTCGAATTTCACAATGTTTCGTGGTTTTCACTTAATTTTATCCTTTATCTCACTTTGCACACAATAGTTCAATCTATACTTTCCCAGTTCCCTGATAAGCGTATATTAGCCATTTACGATATCCTTTGACGCTGTGAGGCGAAGTTCTCTTTCTGTGTGTAGGAAAGTTAAATAAAAGTTTTTGTTAAATATAATTTTTTTGTTTTCAAAAACTTTTGCGACTTAGAAGTTTCGGAAAATTTTCTTCCATTTAATTTTGCAATTTCTTTTGAAATTTAACAATTTTTACAAATATTATAATTTTTCTCAAAAAATTTGGACAAATTAATTCACTACGACATTTCTATAAATTTTATTTTTTGCAGAATTAGAAATTTTTTCAAACTTTCTAATTTATCTAATAGATTTTAATTTTTCTTTCAATTATGATGAATTTTCAAAATATAAACTTAAATTTTCACTTTTATTCAAATTAAATTTGAAACTTTCCGTATCAAATTTACTCACAATAATAGATTAAAAAATAGAGCCACTCAGGGTACCATCTGATTAACTAAAGGCCTTAGATGCCATGAACCTGCCTCTATGATACGAGTATAGATTAAGTGTAGTAAGAATCCATCATCTATAACTTTTCCGAAAATTTTTCGCATTTTTCCACATTTTTTCTAAGTATTAATAAAGAATGAGTTAAAATACGTCTTCCAATTTGCTCAACTTAACTTCAATATACATCGACATGATTGTAGCCACTTCTCTTTGGTTGTTTAGTTTTCCTTTAGAGCAACACTTTGCGAACAAATCCGACAAACTTTTTTTCGTAATACTTTTTGGAAAATGATCAAAAATCATATTTCGAGTTAAGCTCGTCAATTGCAAAAAGCTTGAACATTTTTACATATGCTTCTAGGCTACTATAAAATTTCCTCATTTTCAATATATCTTGGGACGATAGATATTTGAAGGTCTGATTTGTGAAAAATCGTCGTTACTTTGGTTCAGAATTGTTCATACCGGATCAACAAATGCTCATGATAAAGTTTGAATTCTACTTACATATCTGTAAAAAATTGAGCCAATTGACTATACCGCTTGATGGAGAATAAATTTGAATTGCAAAATGCACCGTGTAAGACTTAAAATTATAGACTATGGTAGCAAAATTAGATTTATATTACACTTCCAGCAAGATAAAAGCTAGATCTAAAAAAACGCATTTCTGTTCTTTCTCTGATGTTAGTTTTCAGTAATATTGCACCTAAAATGTAAATCAGGTCGCATCCCCTTTCGCATTTAGGCTCACTTTTCAACAATAAATAACAACTATATATTTCTCACTTTGTCCTATGCGGAACTTTCGAAGCTCATTTACAACAAAGGAAATTCACAAATTATTTTTATCGCGTCGCCGTCGTATCATTTTCCATACAAATAATGAAATATTAATTTCTCCTTTGTCGCTTCGACCGATTTAGGCCTCAGTTTTTCAAATAATTAATAAAACTTTCACCTTTACTCGGCCGATTTGGCTCACTTTTCAGAAAATTGTATAAACTTTCCACCCTTATCTGTCGGTTTTTGCTTCTAAATTGTTTCATTCCAGGATCAAAAACGCTTGTACCTAACAATTGACATCTACTCATTTGTATCTTAACCTATTGGTCAGACCAGGATAATTTGTAGAGTTTTTCGCAAGTATTTAAGAAAATAAATCCGAATAAGCTTTTTATTTGGGTTGGCGAGGCACAATTCGTTTTTTCATATCTCTCTATTTTCAGTTATTTTGACATTTTTGTAAACTTTTAGATACCTTCATCCATTTCAGATTCTGACGCAATTTAAAAAATATTTTATGTGATAATCTGACATGCGTTTCTATTTTCCACGGGTCAAACTTATTTCTTGACCATTTTCTAATTTTTCAACAATCACGATACGCTTAATTTTCTCCATTACTTGAAATGTATAACAATGAACTTACGTAAATTTTACCTATATTAATCGGTGGCTCATCATTATTTCTCATGTTGACAGTTTCATTATTTAATAAAACAAGCTTTGTTATGTAATAATTGGACATTTTCGTCATTTTGATTACCCAACAACCATTTTCCGATTTGTCAAAGAATTTAACTAAATTTTCTAGATTTAATTCATTATCGTTCCATTTCCGGCGCGTCCAAAACATGACTTTTGACCTTTTTATTTTTTACCAATCGCGATCGCTACTTTGAAGAAATTTTTTATAGAGATCTTAATCAATTTCCTTATCTTTATATTCATTAATTATCTATATAATCACCTATCCTAGTTACATGTGATAATACCGTCTGCATGTTTACACACCAATCAATCGCTTTCATCACACTCGTGTCATTTAGCCTATTATTCTCAATACCGTTCCAAAATCATGCTGCGCGCATCTTAATACCAGCTTAAAATCATGTTAAATAATTCGATTTTGGCACCATCATTTCAGGTTTGCATGCTACAGCCCGTAGATCTAATGCCTACACTACAATTTTCCATTTTTAACGGAGCATATTTTTACGTCTTCTCACTCAAAATACTATCAGTTCAGCATCTGAAAAAGCACACGCATTAAATGTTAGCTTTTTTTTAAAAGAAACTTTGCCGAAAACAGCGGCCACCAAGTGGTAATGCCAAAAATATTCCTCAATTTTCAAAGTCAAGAACCTATATCTATCGATCAGTTTCAGTCTTATAGACCTTTTAATCGGGTAGCTGATTTTTCTTGCAGAGGCTAACTTTCCGGGTTCTGAGCTTTCTAATATTAAAAATATTTAACTTTATTGACAAGTTAACGCATCTCTACTTTAATTTACCTTACTATTATCTTCTATCAAAAGGTAAAAAATCCATGTGTTTTAACTTATTACTTGATTTTTCCGTTTTTTCCTGGTTTTTCGCTTGTAACATTTGATATTGACGGGAATAACTTTTACTTTTTTCCGGATTCTTCTGACGGCTTGCGATTCCATTAGTTGACCTTAGTTCTTTTCACTTCAACAATAATCGACATTTGAATTAGGCAAACTTTTATCTTACCTTTCGAGACAATTGAACGAAAACAGTAATTAAGCATTCTTGAAAGTCAAACACCATAACCAAAATATACATCCCAATTTATTACTTGAAATACTTATTTGAAATTTAATACAATTTTTTTGGCAAAATTTGGCAGTAATACTGGCATCAATTTATCTCTTACATCACCAGTACTACACAAATTGTGCCCTAGCTATTTGATCTGCTGATGGTTCGAAAATATCACACTACGGTTCAAGCTTTGACGCTCATTTAAGCATACTTATCAGCTGCTAGGGTAGGACATTTTTTCGTTTGTTCATTGAATAACGCTTACTTCTAATTTATATAGCCCTTGTATATACTGCTATTATTGAATCACTAAAATAAAATTTCTTTCGAAAGAATTATCCCTTTCTTCACTTAAACTTATTTTCGGGGGTTTTACTTAAAAACCGTGAACAGCCGCTGTATACGTCGCAAAACCGTTTTTGGCATCACTTGTCCTATAGTAACGTATTATCATTTTTTTCCGATATTGTCCTGAATCCGCTTGAGCCGGATTTTGATACAAAAAACTTCTGAAATGAGACATCATTTTGTTCAGCAGATATTGATTTGAATCTTCACCATTAGAAAGAATTAGTTCTGATAAAACTACACAAAAATAATTGCAAATAAACCGGGCTCTCAGTTGCAAATCACCATCTGAAGGGCTAAAACAATCAGGAAGAATGATATATCAATTTGATCAATATCACTATTCGCTGCTTTTTTCTCGCTCAGCATTGTTCAAAATTGCGTCATCAATTTATAATTATTTTATAACATATCAACCTTTTTTCAATTACATATCTAATTACACGCTTTACCTTCCTAGTTATTGCACGCCTTAAAACTACTATTACAAGTAACTTATGTTCACAAATATTACGGTCTTAAATTGGTCCTTCAATACTACCTTGTCATCGAAGCTTTTGCATCAGCGTGATACTTGAGCTGAAATCGCACATACTCACAACCAGGTCTAACTCTTTATCCATCTGCATTACGATCAACTATTGAAGTTTATCAACACCTAACCTAATCACTTAGATATGGCTCATTTATTGTCACACGCTTACCATCTCCAAACTATTCTAAATTACAGGAATTTTTTGGAGTTTCATTTTACACTTCATAAACTCTACTAATCCATGATTTAGTTTCGATTATGAATCTAATCATGAAAACGGGGTATGAGATTGGCAATCAATCTACCCTTATTTTTTGTTCTATTGTCACTTTTTTTCGACCTGATATTCTTGTACTCTTTTCATTACTTTTAATCAAACTTTTGTAAAAACATTTTAATTGCAATAAAATACATACCGAATGTGTTTTAGTTTTGGAGTTCCCTTAAATAACTAACATATAGTGATTCCTCGGGAAATCCCCAAAGATAAAACACATGTATAATTGATTTTTTTAAATTTTGCGATTCAACACATTTCACGCATTCTTTCTACAAATAGTAGCAAAATTATTTTAAGTGATGGACATAATTCTGGGTTCACTAACTAAAATTTGTTGAATTTAATTTGACAGGTTAGTTTTAACTCTCTCCGGCTTGTACCCCTTTTAGGTCATTTCTGGTCATTGTGCGTATTCTGTAATTTTTTCGGGAACTGATTTTTACAATGAACTGTAATTTCTTCAATAAATGTTCATCTTGAATTTATTATTGATAAAATATAAACCCTTCATGACACCATTCTCCACTTGACCCGCATGTTGGGGTTCTCTCGTGCCAAACTGATCATTTCAAAATTTTAATTTTAAGTTTTTCTGCGTTTTTGTCTGCCGGAAGCAAAATTTTATAACAAAAGCAATTTTCCGCGATTTGTTAGACTTTTCCGGAGCCTCACACAAAAAAATAATAAAAAATGATGAAAATTGAAGGAGAAAGTACGAACTGCGTGTCTTTTTAAAAGGCTTTTTAAAAGCGTAGGTGTCGGCGTAGGTGGGACTGTATCAGATTACTGTTAAGTTCAAAATTACCGCGAAGGTTGGTTACAAATGTTTTTGGAATATCACCTTTGCTAGTAAGACGGGAATTGACCTTGGAAGAGGCTCAAATTTGCGACACCCACTCTCTTAAGGGGGTATCGGTCGTATTCTTTTGAGGGTATTTTGGGGTGTAAAAATAGCACGAAATTGCTAGGAAACACTAGGAAACACAAAAAGCATAAACTTCTTAAAAAAATGAAAAAATTCCAAAAAAAAGTTCGAAATTTTCATTTTTTGAGAATTTTTTTGTAAAACATTAAAACCCAATTTTGGACTAGAAAAACTCAAAGTATCAAAAAGCTTTTTTTCGAGTTTGCACTTCCGGGTTACTTAAATGCGATTTTCTAGAATTAAGCAAAAACTTTCAAAATTCTGTTTCGAACAAAACACCCGAAACATATTTCTCCGTCTTTTATCAAATTAATACTGCATTCTGAAATTTAACCTCGGATCCTTAGGCTTTTGAAGAGCGAAAACCTTGAAATTAGGCGGTTTTTGGCAGTTCTAGAAAATACTAGTCCGAAACTCAAAAAATGTGTTTTTGACAAATAACGAGCAATATTGTTTCTGTGGTTCATGCCAAGTTTGAGTAAAATGGTATGCGAGCTCTATAACCCTTAGGGATTTGAAATTTGATTGAGTTGTTCTAGAACTCGCCGCATGGTGGTCACCAGGGTCAGCCAAAAATCATTCTGAAAAATTATTTTTGTAGAGGATAGATCTACCAAATTGCTATTCTCACAAGTTTCGAAGCAGTTTAGTATGCTGGTAAATTACCATTTTGCGACCGCTACTCCCTTAAATTGAAAGCTCAATTGTTTTTTGTAAAAATTTATGTTATAGAATGTTGACAATTCTTGGAAATCTGACAAGTGCACAAAAAGTTAATGATTTGTCAGCGACTGTTTTGTTAAGAACGATATTTCTAAGGATGTTGATGTTTTCAGAAAAGGTTATTAATTTAAAAGTGAGTCTTTCGTGCCCTTGAAAATCGCTAAAATTTATTTGGTAAAAATAAGATATATTTTTACCGGGATGTTTTATATCAAATATACAATAATCATGCATAAATTTTTTAGCATAGTAAAATATGCATCCGATTTTAAGAGTCTGCTCTTTTACCATAAAACAGAATGCCGAATATAAAATCAAGCGCATAGATTTTATTCTAGGTCAAACATTGCTTTTCACAAATCCTCACGAGTCGTGAGTCACGACCTCTTTAAATTTTATGCTGACTTTCATTAAATAAAGACTATTTCTGCATATTTTTAACAGTTAGTAAATTATGATGCGATTTTGCTTTCCAAAAACAACAGTAAAGTAAGGCCACGAACGATTGAATTTGGTCTGATAATGAGGCAATACTGAAAATACTTATAAGCTTTCTTATAAGTTTAAATGAACCATTTTCAAAAATAAAGATCAAATATTTCTATCCTTAAATTTAATAACAAATTTGTATACAATTTGTGAATAGAAAAAATTGTGTTATTTTTGTTAAAAATACTGATTGTATTCCAAAATAACCCATTATTTTTATGTGATGATGGCCGTGAGCCTGTAAAATCGGCCTTTTTGCTTGGTGGGAGATTTAAGACAATTTTATAAGACCAACTATGAAATATCACTCAAATGGCTCGATGAAGATCGACTGCAAGAATTAAGAAGTTGTCTAAAAAATAATGGAGAGCAAGAAAACAAACATTCGGCTAGGAAATGGACAGAAAAATTTAAAATATCATCAAAGCGCTAAACAATTCGTGTTTTCAGTATTTGAAAAAATGCATATTTCTAGTTGTTTCTATTTTTGATCAGTTTCGTTAATTTTCAGCTATTTGTTCTTGTCACTTTTTGGTCACTTTCCCGCATTTTTCTGCGGTATAAACATTTTTGTCATCACAAATTGAGATACATAAAATGTTCAAAATCTCGATGAAATTTAAAGCACAAGCTAGGCTGTTATAGGTGTTTGAGCATTGGAAATCTATGAATCATAGACTATGATAGTTATGAAAAAATGAAAAANAAAAATCAAAAATTTCGAAAAAATGACGGTTATTGATTTGCTAAAAATCGACCTACTCCAAAAAAATAAATAATTTATCAAAGTATTCTCCCGAAGTTTTTCGTATCAAGGCAAAGATTTTTTTCTCCTTAGTCAACTATTTTTTGAATTATCACCACTTGAAATTTGGGAAAATGCCATTTTTTTCTCAAAAATACCTGTTTTTTGCACAAAAAGCCAAGAAATCGTTTCTCGGAGCTGTGTAAACTACACTTAAATAATAGCTTTTGCCGAGCCACACTTACTCAAGATATAATCATTTAAAAAAATGCCGCTTAGATATATTTTTAACAATCAAATCACAAAATTATCGGATTTAAGGGGGTGGGCGTCGTAATCTGGTACCTTTCAATCCCGCCTCAATAATAATTCAGGGCAGTTGTGAAAAATCTGATGGATACTCGTGCATAGGGTCCAGCCTTCGCCTAACGATTCCATATCTCCAAAACTAACATTGTTTTACAGTACACCACCAAGTGGTGAGTCCCTATTCTAGAACACTAAACAGTTTTTTTTTATAATCTATCTTTTTTAGACCCACATACAAAAGCGTCTGAAAATTCACAACAGAGTACGGGAAGAGTGAAGGTCAGCTAATGATTTGTCCCATTTTTTTTGAAATTTTCTAGAATCAGCTTTGCAAACGCTGATTTACAATTTTTCGTCTCCAAAGTGAACTTCTCTCAGACGGATGTTCAGAATCAAGACCGTTTTTTCGACTCAGGTAAGATAAATAATGTCGCCCAATATGTTAGTCTCGGATTTTTTGAAATTTCACCCTGAATTCTAAAAATGACTATAAGTAAACCGGAAATGAAAAGTTTCGAAAAAAAAGTTTCGTTTCTGGATCGGAACAAAAGTACCAACCAATGAAGCTGAAATTTCACTGATCAAAAAGTTGGCGTACAGCTGAAATCGAAAATTTGAACCAAATGCGCGTCAAATTCGATAAAGGTTTAACCATTTTGCTTAAAAATAATGGAGATTTCTAGAATTCGATTAGACATTTTCGAATAAATTTTAATTTCATGCATCGTTTAGGCGGCGTCAAGTTTACTAATAAAAAATGTTCATATCAAGGTAGAATCCGGTTTTATGGCGGGTTAAGCTAAAAAATATTTGAATTTTCTGGAAATTCTACGATTGTTCTAGATTGTTTGAGAAAATAATTCCACCATGAGATTCCTGGTCACACTTAGTCATAAACGCGATATAATGTAATCATAAATTAATTCTATAATAGGGCTTCAAAAAATTACGCCCCGCCCACCACCCTTAAGTATAATTTTCTACAATAATTACCAAATAATCTATGAATTGATTGTTAACCCATTTTGGAACCAATCAGAACCGTTGGATTTGATAAAAAAAATCGTCAACAGACATCAAATTTTGATAAATTTTGCCAAAAAAAATAGTTTTCATACAAAAGAAAACTTATGACTTTATTATTTGTCTGTTGAAATAGCCATTGTGGCTATATTTAGTGAAATGGCAAAAAGCCAAGTATAAAAATTCGACATTCACATTCATAAAACTTGAAAAATAAACCTAAGCCGCAATTTTTTACAATCCGCATGCAAACCAGCCGTACACTAAATATTCTGCCGAAGAAGATGTGTGTATTCTCGAGAACTCCGAGAAAAATTTTTTTGTAATTTTTTTTCTATATAAAATTGACGCCTACGCATAAATGATATTTATTAATTTAAAATGGCATTTTCGGTCAAAAATATTCAGATTTCGAATTCGGTGTGACGAAATAAAATGATCGCCACCCTTAAATTAACCCAAATATAACTTCTTATCGAACAACGGAGATGGTCGAAAAAGACCGATAACTGCCTAGCACAAGCAATTATATATAATTATGGGCCTTGAAAAACTGCCACAAGAAATCCAGGAGTTTTTTCGTTAAGTCTTATTTTACAAAAAACGTTAATAAATTATGATTTCTGTGTAATCAACCAGAATTAATTGTTCTAGTGTATATTGTACTACAAGACTTGTAGTAAATTTGCTTCTGCAAATCACTGCAACTTAATTTGTTAAGATTGCTCTTTACCAGCTTCTGCTTATTTTTTAAAACAAAATTGTGTCTTAACAAAAGATTTTTAATTTATTTTAGAATATTTTCCATTCAACAGTCCATTAAATTCAATTGAGAATTATTTATTTTTGAAAATATTCACATTTGACCGGTTTTCATTTATACTGTGGATCTCTACCCGAATGCCGACTGGAGGCCCGAATCAAATGCTGCAATATATATGTGACGGGAATGATGCGGTCGACCTCTATATGGATTAACGGACCTCAGAGTACAAATCCTAACTATTTGAAAAATGCGAAATCGGTATGACAAAAGGCAAATCGATGCACCAGTCAGGAAAAGACTTCACTCGAAGCTAATAAACATGTATATTTGATCAACGGACCTCAGAGTACAAATCCTAACTAGTGTTTGAATGATACAACACGCAAGATTTAGCACCCAATCAAAACCCGGTTGTTTGCGCAAAAGGCCGATTTCATTGTCAGATTAGGAAAGGATCAACCATCAAATGCTCGGGATTTCGCATTTTTCAAAATAATTGGATTTGTACTCTGAGTCGTTAATCCATATAGAGGTCGGGACCGCATCATTCCCGTCACATTATATTGCAGCATTTGATTCGGGCCTCCAGTCGGCATTCGGGTAGAGATCCACAGTATTAAATTGGAAACCGGTCTTCAAATGTGAAATTTTCAAAATAAAATAAATTCTCAATTGATTTAATGGACTGTTGAATGGAAAATATTCTAAAATAAATTAAAAATTTTATTTAAGACACAATTTTGTTTTAAAAATAAGCAGAACTGGTAAAGAGCATCTAAAAAAATTAAGTTGGCACGTGATTTGGCAGAAGCAATTTACTACAAGTCTTGTTAGTACACTATACCACTCGGACAAGATAATTCTGCGTATTATTTACACAAAATTCATCAATTTATTAACGTTTTTTTGTAAAATAAGACTTAACGGAAAAAACTCCTGGATTTCTCGTGGCCAGTTTTTCTCAAGGCCCCATAATTATATATAATTCTTGTTGCTAGGCAGTTATCGGTCTTTTTTCGACCTCTCCGTTTGTTCCGATAAAGAAGTTATAGTGGTGGAGTTAATTTAAGGGTGGGATCATTGTATTTCGTCACACCAGAATTCGAAATCTGAATATTTTTGGAACCGAAAATGTTCCATTTTAAATTAATAAATATCATTATGCGTAGGCGCTCAATTTTATATAAAAAATTACAAAAAAAATTTTCTCGCGAGTTCTCGAGACTCCAAATCTTCTTCGGCAGAATATTTAGTGTACGGGCGGTTTGCATGCGGATTTAAAAATTGCGGCTTAGGTTTATTTTCAAGTTTTATGAATGTGAATGATCGAATTTTTATATTGTGGCTTTTTGCCATTTCACTAATATAGCCACAATGGCTATTTCAACAGACAATAATTAAAGTCATAAGTTTTCTTTTGTATGAAACTATTTTTTTTTGCAAAATTTATCAAAATTTGATGTCTGTTGACGATTTTTTTTATCAAATCCAACGGTTCTGATTGGTTCCAAAATGGGTTAACAATCAATTCATAGATTATTTGGTAATTATTGTAGAAAATTATACTTAAGGGTGGTGGGCGGGGCGTAATTTTTTGAAGCCCTATTATAGAATTAATTTATGATTACATTATATCGCGTTTATGACTAAGTGTGACCAGGAATCTCATGGTGGAATTATTTTCTCAAACAATCTAGAACAATCGTAGAATTTCCAGAAAATTCAAATATTTTTTAGCTTAACCCGCCATAAAACCGGATTCTACCTTGATATGAACATTTTTTATTAGTAAACTTGACGCCGCCTAAACGATGCATGAAATTAAAATTTATTCGAAAATGTCTAATCGAATTCTAGAAATCTCCATTATTTTTAAGCAAAATGGTTAAACCTTTATCGAATTTGACGCGCATTTGGTTCAAATTTTCGATTTCAGCTGTACGCCAACTTTTTGATCAGTGAAATTTCAGCTTCATTGGTTGGTACTTTTGTTCCGATCCAGAAACGAAACTTTTTTTTCGAAACTTTTCATTTCCGGTTTACTTATAGTCATTTTTAGAATTCAGGGTGAAATTTCAAAAAATCCGAGACTAACATATTGGGCGACATTATTTATCTTACCTGAGTCGAAAAAACGGTCTTGATTCTGAACATCCGTCTGAGAGAAGTTCACTTTGGAGACGAAAAATTGTAAATCAGCGTTTGCAAAGCTGATTCTAGAAAATTTCAAAAAAAATGGGACAAATCATTAGCTGACCTTCACTCTTCCCGTACTCTGTTGTGAATTTTCAGACGCTTTTGTATGTGGGTCTAAAAAAGATAGATTATAAAAAAAAACTGTTTAGTGTTCTAGAATAGGGACTCACCACTTGGTGGTGTACTGTAAAACAATGTTAGTTTTGGAGATATGGAATCGTTAGGCGAAGGCTGGACCCTATGCACGAGTATCCATCAGATTTTTCACAACTGCCCTGAATTATTATTGAGGCGGGATTGAAAGGTTACCAGTTACACGCCCACCTCCTTAATACCGATAATTTTGGTTTGATTGTTAAAAATATATCTTTGCGGCATTTTTTTTTTTCAAATGATTTATCTGGAGTAAGCCTTGTGGTCGGCAAAGCTATTATTTAAGTGAGTTTCACACAGCTCCGAGAAACGATTCTTGGCTTTGTCCAAACAGCTGCATTTTTGAGAAAAAATAGGCCTTTCCCAAATTTCAAGTTGGTGATAATTCAAAAATAGTTGACCAAGGAGAAAAAATCTTTGCGTTGATACGAAAAACTTCGGGAGAATACTTTGATAAAATTAGTTATTTTTTTGGAGGGTCGATCTTTAGAAATCAATAAACGTCATTTTTTCGAAATTTTTTGATTTTTTCTTGATCTTGAAAAATTCTAACTAAATGTAAGTTTTCATTTTTCTAACTATCATGTCTATCGATCATAGACTTTGTCCAATGCTGAAACACCTATAACAGCCTAGGCTCGTTGCTTTAAATTTTCATCGAGTTTTGAAACATTTTTATGTATCTCAAGTTTTGTGATGACAAAAATGTTTATACCGCAGAAAAATTCGGAAGTAGACCAAAAAGTGACAAGACAAATGCTGAAAATTAACGAAACTGATCAAAAATAGAAACAACTAGAAATTTTGCATTTTTTTTCAAATACTAAAAACACGAATTGTTTAGCGCTTGTTGATATTTTTAAAATTTTCTGTCCATTTCTAGCCGAATGTTTTGTTTTCTTGCTCTCGCATTATTTTTTAGACAATCTTATTCTTGCAGTCGATCTTTCATCGACGCCATTGATGATATTTTCATAGTGGTCTTATAAAATTGTCTTAATCTCCACCAAGCAAAAGGCCGATTTACAGGCTCAACGGCCATCCACATAAATAATGGGTATTTTGGGAACAATCAGTATTTTTAACAAAATAACAATTTTTTCTATTCACAAAATTGTATACAATTTGTTATTAAAATTTTAAGGATAGAAATAAGTTGATCTTTATTTTTGAAATGGATTCAATTTAAACTTATAAGAAGCTTATAAGTATTTTCAGTATGGCCTCATTATCAGACCAAATTCATCGTTCGTGGCTTTACTTTACTGTTGTTTTTGGAAAGCAAAATCGCATCATTAATTTTACGTAACTGTTAAAAATATGCAGAAATAGTCTTTATTTAAATGAAGTCAGCTAAAATTTAAAAGAGGTCGTGCACTCACGACTCGTGAGGATTTGTTGAAAAGCAATGTTTGACCTAGAATTAAAATCTATGCGCTTGATTTGTATATTCGGCATTCCTGTTTTGGTAAAAGAGCTCAGACTCCTTAAAATCGGATGCATATTATTACTACTGCTAAAAAATTATGCATGATTATTGTTATTTGATATAAAACATCCCGGTAAAATATCTTGGATTTTACCAAATAAATTAGCGATTCTTCAAGGCACCAGGACAGGGGTCGCAACATCTAACTTTTTTTTTGGATCGGATCGGTTCGGATTAATGCCTGTATACACATTTTTGCCCATTTGGTTTTCCACCCCTCAGAAGCACGTTGAATATTTGTGTTGAAACTGTTTCAAATTAACCATAATTACAAGTCGGCTCGTACGAAATTGGTCGGGATCGGATCGGTCGTCTTTTGAAAAAAGTTTGGATCGGATCGGGATCGGATCGGTCGCCTGATGGAAAAAGTATTGGATCGGATCGGTCGCCTTTTTGAAAAAATTGGTCGGATCGGGATCGCGATCGGAACCGATCCGATCCACCGCGATCCGATTCCGATCCGATCCAATTGTGCCGACCCCTGGCACCAAAGACTCCGTTAAATTACTACCTTTTCTTGAAAACATCAAATCCTTGAGAAATATCGTGCTTACAAAACAGTCGCTTGACAAAATCTTACTTTTTGTGCACTTGTCAGATTTCCAAGAATTGTCAACATTCTAATAACTTAGCACATTTCGTGCTATTTTTTACACGCCAAAATACCCTCAAAAGAGTACGGACCGCTTACCCCCTTAAGCGGAGTGGGATGTCGCAAATGTGAGCCTCTTCCAAGGTCAATTCCCGTCTAACTAGCAAAGGTGATATTCCAAACATTTGTAACCAACCTTCGCGGTGATTTTGAACTTAACAGTAATCTGATACAATCCCACCTACGCGATCACCTACGCTTTTTAAAAAGCCTCTTTTAAAAGACACGCAGTTTCGTAACTTCTCTCCTTCAATTTTCATCATTGGTTATTAATTTTTCTTGTGTGAGGGCTCCGGAAAGCCTAACAAATCGTGGAAAATTGCTTTTGTATAAAATTTTGCTCCGGCAAACAAAACGCGAAACAAACTTAAAATTAAATTTTGAGATGATCAGTTTGGGAGGCTCGGCAAAGCTATCTTCTTCCACCAGTTTGAGAGATATAGTTCGACTCAGTACTGCATCTAAAAGCACAAACTTGTTCAACAATAAACTAAAAGAGTTTTTCGAAATTATTGCTTCGCGTCTCTTGGGGGCCATGTAACGTTTCATTTTTAGGCCAAATTAGGTTTGAACATGATCAGGTTTGGAGGGTCATGCAAAAGCCGTATTCTCCTCCACCAGTTTAAGAGATACAGTGTTTCGACTCTTTACTGCATTCGTGAAGCACCAAGACTGTTTGCAATAAAACTAGAGATTTTTAATCGAAATTTTGCGTGCGCGTGGCGTCTCTTGGGCGCAAATGTCAACTTTTCATTTTGAGCCTAATTTTTAAATCCTCAGTTTGGGAAGTCAGTTCAAAAGGTATCTCATCACCAGTTTGGAGTAAACTAGCAAAGCTGTATTCCAAAACTTTCTGCATCTTGAAGAGAACAACTCTTCACAAGAAATTGTAATTTAACAGTAATCTGATACAATCCCACTACTGCCCCACCAAGCTTTTTAAAAGCCTCCTTAAAAAACTTTTCAGAATGATTTTCTCCTTCAATTGTTCACCATTTTCATTAATTGTGTTTGTATTAGGCTCCCAAGAAGCCTCACAAACAATCCCTGATAAATGTCCAGATGGCGTTTATACCTACAAAACTATTCCATAACTTGAACGTAGTCATATCAAACTTATTTTGTGAATATTTTGATTTCTTGTACAGTTGTACACCTTGGAGGTTTTTTTATTTATTCAAATGTTATTTATAACTATTTTAAGGATGTTCATTTATCACTTGTTAGTCCAAATAAATTTTAAGGAGAAAATACCGCTCCGTCTCTGAACCCTTAAATGCAAACAAAAAATTAGGCAATTTCAAGGGGCAAAGGGGATTATGCGCATTTCAAGGGGCATGCTATTTTCTGCGAGAAAAAATGTTTCTTTCTGATATCTTTATGTTTTTTCGTTCTTTTGAATAATCTTTACACAAAATACGAATTGTGGTTGCTGAATTCTAGTTAAAGACTTAAAAATTCAAATTTTAATTTCTAGAAATTTGAAAATTTATCATAATCGGAATAAATGTTTAGAACATTTTAGCGGGTCTTTTATATCATAAATTAATGCCAGGAATAATAGATGAAGTCGGTGGCTAATAAATTAATGATGTTTAAAGTTAATTAAACGGTCAACTTATTAAATAAGGCAATTGAATGCGAGATTTTAAAATTTGATAAATAAGAAGTCTTTTGTTTTTTTGAAAAATGCCGTTATTGGCATTTGATGTTTCTTTTAGAAGCAGATACTTTAATTATTTCTACATCTTGTGGTTTCAGGCACTACTCAAAACTTAAAGCGACCTGTGACAGTGGATATTTGGACATTTTTACCAGTTAGGATGGTGGGCGTCGTAATTTGAGATTTCTCAGAAAACGGTTTCTGATAGCCCGCATTTTTGAGAGAATTTTCCACTTGAAGTTTTTTTAAAGCTTTAGGTTTTTTTTCCTGAATTTTGATTTTTTTCAAAAGAAAAAAAGTAAGTGAGATCTCTTTGAGAATTTGAAGTGAAAGGTACCAATTTCGATCTAGGAATTATTTGTCACCTTTCAAAATTGCGAATTTGTAGAACTTAACTCGAAATACTGCCAAAAAAACTGTTAAATTTTCATTTTTATTTTTTTTTTAATTTGCAAAAAAGTTAAATTTCAACAAAAACTAGAAATTGCACAAGTCGTTCCTGAGCTTTGGAGAAACAAATCGAAAAAAAGCTTCATTTGAACCTTAAGGTCAGCACTTTGCGGTGAATTTGATGTACAATTGAAAATTTTCCTATATATTTTTAAGGAGGAGTTAGGCGTTCGCGCGAGGCTTCCAAATAAGCTGTTTTGACCACTAGAGGCAAATTTTTCAAAAGGCCGTTCAATTTGGTGATGCGAGTATAGTATAGTTACATTCTAAATTGCCAAATATCAATAAAAAATGAATGAGGAAATGAATGAGAGTAGTCTTTTTAGTGCTTTTAGGGACGCCTACTAACAACCATTTTCTGAGCGTAGGTTGAGTATCCAGATGCTCTGAACTCGTCTCGCGCCTTCCTTACGAGTTTACTACGTATTTGGAAAAAAAAGTAATTATCTGAAGCCAGGGTTTTCAGAACTCACTGCGAAAAATTTGTAAAAATAGAAGCCCAATTATCGAGCGCCCAATCCTTAAAAGTCTTTTTTGTGTCAATAAATATCATCTTTTGATAAACTTTAGATCCTTGAATAGCTTGTATTTGTATGGAATGGTTTTGTTGATATCGGTATAACCAGTTTCTAGAAAAATGCATTTTTTGAGTTCATCTTCAAGTTCCATTTTTTCAAAATTGCTTGAATTTGAGCCTCAATCTCAATATTTTTTCATATTCGTACTGTTATTTTTGGACAGCTCACCAATCGCAATATAAACTCTTGCGCAAAAGTGATAGTGATTATGTGATATAATTGACTTATTCTTTATTTCGCCGTAAAGCCTCTATTCGCAGGTTTCTGAAGGTTCTGGAAGTTACCAATATTCCAGCACATTAGCTTGTCTTGTATTTGTTGTACCAAATTTCTTAGAGAATTAAGTAGCCAAATAAGACTGCGTTTTTTTGACCGCTGTCTATGTGTAAAAATTCCTCATATTTCTTTTTTTTGTGCTTTAGATGTCAAACTATTAAAACGCCGTTATATACAAAGCAAGGCCTTATATGCAGATATTTTTGAGTCCCTACTGACAATTAAACCAAATAAACACTTGTTACGCGCACAAAAACGGATTGAGAAATATCATCTTGCCAGATTGATGATCGGTTAGAGATAATCAAAAAACCAATTTTGTACGTAAAAAGTAGATTGCGTACTGTGCAAAATAAACTAATGCATTTTTAGGAGTAAAGTCTTTTTCAGAAAAAAACAGTATTTCAAGAGGGTTATAAGGGGCATTATGCTGCATTTCAAAAGAGGCTCATTTAAGGGGTAAGGGATGTATTGAGTGATTTTTTGAATGACTGTTTTAAAGCAGTACGGTGTGGCGTAGGGAGATTGTTATCGATTACTGCTAATTACAAATTCATGGTGAAGAAGAATATGTTCTTCAAGATGCAGGAAGTTTTCTGGATATCAAGCTATTGCTAGTTTATACCAAAAATAGGTGGAATGAGTACCTTTTGACTGAGAGACTTACCCAAACTAAGGATTATCAAGAAATTTTACTTATGTTTTTTATGGCGTTGTTAAAAGTCCGCCAAGCAAAATTCCAAGTAAAAACAATAATGGCACTATGTGTGAGGCTTCTTTGGAGCCTAACAACAATAACATAAATGAAAATGGTGTAAATTGAAGGAGAAAATCACTTCTTGAAAGTTTTTAGGAGGCTTTGTTAGAAAAGCGTAGGTGTGAGCGTAGGTGGGATTGTATCAGATGTACTGTTAAATTACATTCACCGTGGAAGAGTGTCTTCAAGATTGCGGATGTTTTTGGATATCAGCTGTGCTTAGTTATATTCATAACTGCGTGGATGAAGATACCTTTTGACTGAGCTTCCCAAACTGAGGATTTTCAAAATTAAGGCTCAAAATGAAAAGTTGACATGGCCCCAGATGCGTATGAGTCGAATTGTATCTCTTAAAACTGGTGAAGGTGATAGCTTTTGCCTGACCCTCCCAAAAACTGATTCATTTCACAATTTTTAATTTTTTGTTTTTTTGCGTTTTTGTCCGCCGAAAGCAAAATTTTTAAAACAAAAGCAATTTTGGCACGACATTTGTTAGGCTTTTCCGGGGCCTCATACAAAAATAATAAAAATTGATGAAAATTGAAGGAGTATAGGTACGAACTGCGTGTCCTTATTTAAAGGCGTTTTCAAAAAAGCGTAGGGTGTGGCGTGTAGGTGGGATTGTATCAGATTACCTGTTAAGTTCAAATTACCGCGAAGGTTGGTTTGTTAGTTACAAATGTTTTTGGAATATCACTTCTTGCGTAGTTTGGCGGTGGTATGACCTCTGGAAGAGGCTCAAATTTGCGACACCCACTCCCTTAAGGGATGTGGCGGACGAAATATGGGCTCTTTTTTACACATTTTCAAGTAAAGTGTTGAGAAACCTGACTTCAGAAATAATTTAATGTTTTTTCAAATACGTAGATACAACTCTTAAAGAAGGTGCCACTACTATTCAGAGCATCTGATACTTTAAACCTACGCTCATAAATTGGGTTTTATAAGCGTCCCTAAAAGCACTAAAAAAGCCTACTCCTCATTCGGTCCTTATCATCTTTTTCTTGTTATTGTGCGACACTTCCCAATATGATGCGCATCGGTCCGTGCCGGGTAGAAAATTTTCAACAAATAGTTGGCCCCTAGCTTGGTCAAAACATCTCGTATTTGGGAGCCTCACGCAAAAGCCTACTCCTCCATGAAAATTGTAGATTTTATTTAATTTGTGCTTTAAATTCACCGCAAGGCTGATATTAAGTCTGAACGGGTTAGCTTTTTTTCAATTTTCTTCTCCAAGTCTCAGGAACGACTTGTTGAATTTCCTAGTTATTTGTTGAAATCTGAACTTTTTTGAGAATTTAAAAAAAATTTAATGAAATTTAACGGTTTTTTTGGCAGTTATTTCGAGTAAGGTTCTATATTCGCAATTTTGAAAGGTGACAAAATAAATTCTAGATCGCAGAATTGGTACATCTCACTGTATTTTTCGAGAAGTAAGGATTATTTATTGACATATTCGAACCTTAGTTTTGAAATTATTTCTCACGTTAATTTTATTCGGATTTAGTTGTAATGAGAAAAAAATCTTAAAAACGTTTTGAAGTTCATTGACAAATGTTTTTTATGTAATTTGAGTACTTTTTTCAAATTTACGTATTATGCTGTTCGTATATCAAATGAACTTCAATTTAAGTTCATCTTAGAGACTTGTAGATACCCTCAAATGATCGAAGGGTCGACTTTCTTATGAAATATTAGCAACTATTGGCTACAATTATGTACATGAAAGGGCGCCATAGAGCAAAAAAAAACCCTGTGAAATGTTACTATTTTTTTATCTATTAATGACCTTAACTACTTTAATTGGACCCATAGTTTTGCTAATTTATGTTTCATGAGAAAGTACGACTCTTCCGATTATTTGGTTGGTACTTTAGTATTATTACAATAAACTTGAATTTGACCTTGAACCCTTGAACGAGAATAAAATATGCCACAACAATTTATGAGTCATGTTGACTTAGAAGAAATTTTCGTGAAAAACATACATATCTAAAATGATTTTTTAAATAGAGCAGATAACAATTCAATTTGAAGGTTTTAATATAAGGTAGTCTTTCAATTTATAATAAGTTATAATTCAATCTTATTATTTTTTATTGGAGGGTATTTTTGCAACTTTTCTTTAATCCTAATTAATGCCTTTCATTCGTTTAAAAATTTTTTATTTAATTTTATCAAAAGTTTTCGGATTGTATAGCAAATTGGTGAATATTATTTTAAGCAAATAAAAAATGTATGTGAATAATAGGAACTTTGCTATATGGCTCGATTAAAATATGATCACTACTTGCGCGGAATCGTGTCTGGGTACAGATAGTTCTAAAGTCTACGAGTTTAAATTTTATATCATATTTCGGCCGTTTTCTTTCTTTGTTTAGATCAATTTATTTGTGTTTTTGTTGGACTGAAAAAACTATAAAGAAAGGGAAAAATAAAAAAAGTATAGATTCGATCGCATAGTTCACAGCTGTCACAGAAAAAGAGAATTTTTAGTATTGCAATAATCAATTTTATAGATAAAAAATTTACGCGATTTTTTTTCCTCACACTTGTGGCCAAGGCGAGTGGATGTACTGGATTTTTACAGGTTCGTCATTCAAAAATTACTCTCTTTGAATTACTTTAAATAACTTTCCATTCAGACCAGCGAGCTTGGCCCCACCAGCAAAATTTGATGGATATAACAACTAGCTCTTATCCGGAAATTTTCTAGATATCATAATAATTACTGGTTTCTTAACAAATGTATCAAAGAAAAACTTTTGATTTTACAGCNTTTTGTAATACCGTTGGTTTGGCTCTCTTTCAAATAGCAAACCAGGGCCCTTTTGAAAATCTTATTATCCGGTTTTTTCGAAAATTTTTTTGAATTTTTTGGTAAAAAATTTTTTGTCATTTTTTCTCGAAAAATTTTCAGAAATTTCTTTAAATTTTTTTTTAATGTCCGGTAATTTTTTGAAAATGTCCGATCATATCTCTGAATGTCCGGTTATTTTTGATAAAAATGTCCGATAAAATTCCCTAAGGCAGTAACTGACGCGTTTCACTGTTTTTTAAACACCTGTAGTTTGATGAGGAAGAGTCGTACAATGTTGAAATTACAGTATGATGGAGATGAATGTCTGAATTTGGTAAAAAAGTAACAAAAATATCTTTGTATGACGGTACCGGTAAAAGTACCGGTCCAAAAGGTCGATTTTCAGCTTTTTACCGATAAAATCATTTTGCAAGGAAATAAAAGATTTTTTTTTATTTTTCGTACGCCCACTAATAATGGGTTTTTGTCGGGTTCTTCTATGGCCTCAGAAATTCGCTTTAAAGTCTATTAGCTCAAAATCGATGAAATTTACACGTTAAATTTGCCGATTACGGTATCTTCAGCGTTTTATTAAAATCATTTCCAGCACTGGTATCAAAAACTTCTCACACGAAAAGCTCATTTTCGCAATATCTGATTTAGTTTTTGATGCACGAATCGATATCGAAAATCCTCCCTACTGGGGATCTCTGTCCAAGCGTCATAATGTGTGACGTCAGAAAAGGTACTGACGTTATCTAGTCCTTCTCTGTGATATATTTACATAACAATATAAATTATTATTAAAATGGAATGAGATATAAATTATACCGTATAAATTAAATTATAACAGATACGGTATAATATATCTTGTTTGATATATCGCAAAAAGTACGGCACTAAAACATAAAGCAAATATATAAAATAAAAATGGCTTTGCTATTTTTATTTGCTTTTCCGGAATAGCGCAGTCCATGACCTTGCTCGAGATAATAGAAGGTCATTGATTCATATTTAGAAGTGGAGTTGGAAGCGAAGATTGATTAAATAACAATCTTTCACGAATGCCGTTGCAGAGCTAAATTAACCTCGAATTGGACCACATTCAGCTTTTTTGCTGAACAAAGGCTAAGCAAAATTGAATCAGCTCGGTGGAATCAGATTATTTTCTGAAAATTTTGAATTTTATTTCAAAACTTGATGTTTCGACAGTTCAAAACCATTTGGAAAAGATATAATTTAATGTGGAAGCACACAAACTTTGAACTTGATCATAAATTCTAGAACTGATTTTAGGGTAGAAAGTTGTAAAACAAATTTTCCATTCTAGAATTAAGGGTGAGAACATTTTAATCTTTTCATCATTATTTTGAAATGTATGAAAATTGTAAGTGATACTTCTCTAGCTCCTATAGACATTTTTTGAAAAACTTTAAATGTTAACTTGTCTTGGGTCAAATTTAACACCTAATTATTAAAAAAATTCGAAAACTTGTAGTAAAAACAGATTGTATCATTCTTTAAATGATGTGACATGTCATGACATTCACATTAATTTATTGGGATTCCTGAGGAAATTTCAAGTTATTAGATTTTCTGTATTTGGTGTGTTGAAATCGAAAGAAACTGTTATATCCTTTGTCACTCTTTGGTTAGAATGCGTAGCCACTACTCCTTTAACGTGTGATTTTAACGTTGTGGCGCTAACGCATTCGTAACCAAACAATGATAACAGGGATGATAAATTTTAAGCGCTGTATGATACAGATTGATCACAAAAAATATAGACGTTTTTGTTTTAATCGAACTTTTTTAGGTCATTTGAATAACTTTTGATGTGAAACGGGTAGATGTAAAACTATACGAATGTATTTCGAACAAAATATCTTTAAGTTATTATTTAATAATATACAAGCAGACACAGTTTTCCTTCAGCATTTTTGTTTGCTTTTGGCTTAAATTTCAAAAGATTTCGCTTATTTAAAATTTAACTTACTTTCACATTCAAAATTGTTGTCCAAATCACCTACTGTCAATCGTATATTAATTTATTCTATAATTTAGACAAAACCAGTAAAATTTCTATAAAAATCTGAACGATTTGGTCATTGATTCTCATGGCTCGTTATCGTCGAACTCATAAATCTGTGAAATTCTTGAGTGAACAAAATTTCCAGACATAAAATTTTTGAGTAGTTTAAACGCTATTCAAATGCCATTTCTTGAAATCATCACAGGTGAATACTAAACGCGTATGAAATCGATTAGATAGAGAAATATGTTCAGGTGAAATAATTGTTATAATAAATTATTCAAAAGTGTGTAATTATCTACTAGTTTCGAATTTATTCTATTTCATTTTCAAGATTTTTCAGTAATAAATAAAGTTTTTCAAGTTCATCGAATCACAGATATAATAAAATCTAGAAAAAGCGGCTTTAAAAGGGGATTTTAAAGAAATTTTTGCATTTGTCTGTAAAATGTGATAATTTTTTTTAATTTTTAAATTGGGGCGTATAATAAATTATGTCAAAAAATGGAATTGCGATACAAATTGTGTCATTAAATGATAACTATAAAAGCTTTCAGTTGATGTTAATCGGGTACTACTGGCAGCTTTCAGAATTAATTTGTACAAAAAATCTTCAAAATTACGTCCAGATTGTCCCAAAATGTTTAGCCGTTCATATCCTCAAGAAAATGTTTTGCAAGATTTTTATATAAATGAGGTCAAAAATAAAGTTGCCATAATTTCATACGTAAAAGCTAAAAATATCGAGTTGACGTAAGCAGACTTTATAATCAGTGTTTTTTGGGCTTTCACTTAGAGTCTACTTTCCTCAAATACTTTATTTCGTAATGAAAAATATGCTTTGAGTATACTTTGGGGTCTGATTATCTTCAGCTCCAGGACTTCGGGCATCTCTTGACAAAATTAAGTTAACCCGACCAAGCATAAGAGCCATTTGGGGACCCAATTTTTTTCATATTCAATTTCAATTTTTTTTCTATTTTCAATTTATGCCAAAATTTTGTAAAAATAAGAAATCATAAATATCCCTTTGACACATTTATAGTTATTTAAAATCGTTTTTTGCCTTGCACATCAATTTTGCATCAAATTTATCGTATTTAATAAAAATATAAAAAATCCCTAAATTTGCCGAGATTTTTCTTAATAAAGGTTAAACCTTTAAGGTTTTGACTTTGAAGTGCGACACAAAAAAAATCTCGGCAAATTTATTACGAAAAATACTAATGTTTTTGTAGAAACTACCGCACAGACAATACGCAGATTTTGTTTATTGATTTTTAATATTTTATCAAATACGATAAATATCCCTTTATCACTTTTTGGTTAGAATGCGTAGCCACAACGTTAAAATCAAACGTTAAAAGAAGTAGTGGCTACGCATTCTAACCAAAAAGTGATAAAGGGATATGACTCAAAAATTATGTGCAAGTTGAAAAACGATTCTAAATCACTATAAGTAGCCAGATAGAAGAATCAATAGAAGAATTCGATAGAAAAATCGACGAAAAATCCGATCCCTGGTGGCTACGCATTCTAACCAAAGTGTGATGAAAGGATATAAAACATAGAATGAAAATTCTGAGGACATCAGTTTTTAGGAAATCATTTCAGGCTTAATACAGTGGTTGTCTGAATAATGCCCCGATGACTAGATAAAGCCGCCGTTTTTGGGCATATTTGTGAAAAAAGTAACCCTTAAAGGGTTTTTAGAGAAAAATGCTGCTTCTTACTAGCTTTCACCCCTTTTTTGGACAGAAGCTAAACAGGAGCATTATCAAGACATCAACTGTATTTCATTCTATGTTTTGTTCTGAACTTAAGATTTTTTCAGAAGTGATTTATCTAAAAACTGGCTGAAAATCCTGGATAGTTTATAAAGTATAATATTTTTAAATTTGTGATTTTATTGTATTGTATTGGGCAGTGGCAATAGTGGTTTACTCTCGCGTATTTAGAGCCAGTTTTTAAATAAATCACTTCTGAAAAGTCTATCCTCGATAGTCTATCCTCGATCTCATAGATTAAAAAATCGAGGTCTGGCCTCTGTAAATTTTCCCATCAAACGCGCTCAAAGTCGGGACACCCCTGGGAGATATGATATCCCGGATATCGATACTTTTATGAGTACGGGGTTCGAACGATCTACAATTGAGTACAATTCCGTATATGGTTTCTGGAAAAAGTGTCTTGACATATTGCTCTGATGGTAGTTATATTTTGAGGTCTTCAAAATAATCGCATGCAGTATGATCGAATCAAATCATTTTATGTGTTCTCGGCGCATATCTAGAGCCTCAGAACTCGGTTTTTCAACCCTTGCATTCTTTACCGTAACAACCTCCTTTAATAAGTATTTAGCAATTCGATAGTCAAAGAAAAAAAAACTTATTCAAAACGAAGATTTTTCAACGATGTCAAGAACGGAAGGTGAGCCAGGATTAAATGTTTTCTATATAATTAATTTGTACTATAGGACTACCAAGATCAAACAAATGGTTTGCGAAGGATATGATATCAGGTATAAATGAGACCGTTTACTAATGACAGGCAGCGCCTAGCAGTGTTCTAAAACGGGATCTGGATTGAAGTTTTTACATAGGTCGGGACCGGGACGAGATCGGGATTGAAGTTGAAAATTTGGTCGGGACCGAGTCGGGATTGGATCGGGATCCCGAGTGTTTTAACCATTTTCCGTGGTAGAAAATTATTATGTGTAATATTAAAAATACATTTTTAAAACCATAAATATTCATAGCAAAGCATTCCTGGCCAATCATAACGTTGCGTAGGTTAGAATATTGTAATTTAACGAATAATACTTTATTTAACTTTTATTAAATTTCATATAGGGGCTATCCGACGGGCAAAAACCGGATCGTAGAATCTTTTCATTGAAAAACAGCATAAAAATTTCGATTCGGTTTCAAAAAAATAATTGATTTTTTCCAAATGTTTGGTTCCATTATTACGGGAAGTTAATTTATTAGGATTTTGCGCCTATGTTTCACTTCCGGAAAAATTATTTTGAAACCAGACGTAAATTATGTCACATAATATACAAATGTGCGATTAGCCAGTTTTTAAGAAAGTATTTTGTGCATGCAAAATTTCTTAATTTTCAACTTCAAGAATCCCATGAAAAAATTCAATTATTATAAAAGTGAATTTAAGCGATCAAAAATTGTCCACAGTTGTACTTCTTTACCATATTTACTTAAAAATAACAAAAAACAGTGTAATAATCTGCTTTAATAGGGAAAAATCATGATTTTTCCATCAAAATTTTTGACTTATTTATAAATCACTTTTGATTTATGAGATATAAATCAAAGCGGACAAAACTTTGACGTAGGGCAAGATACTTGTGCATCGTTGCCGGCTAAAATGTAACTTGTGATGACAACTGTGACGGTGTATCACGTGATATGGTATACCTTGCTTTTCTCACTATATTTTTTAGAACAAAAAATTAAAATTTTAGAATATAAAATGTTGGATGCAAAAAAAGTACCTTTCAACTTCTTTATGCAGTAAAAATTGAAATTGCAACTGCCTTAAGTTTTCTGTAAACAATGTTCAAAGTAGTTTTAAATATGCTCACAAGGGTGAAAGATTATTTGATGATGCAGGCAGAAATAAGCAGTAAATGAATGTCATATCTGTATTGTAGATTAGTTATATTAATGCAGGAAATTCGTGATAAATAACAAAACATACATGTACATGTATATTTTTATTAAAGAAAAGAGATTATTCGGGATCCCGAGTCGGGATCGGCATATTCCGACCTCCATTCGGGACGGGATCGGGATCAAAAAAAAATTATAATACTCGGGATCGGGATTGAAAAAAAAAATTTATGACTCGAGACCGGGATTGAAAACTCATCCTGCTTTAGAACACTGGCGCCTAGGTTTTATATATGGCGTCGAGACCAACAGTGATTTGTCATTCAGTATAACTTATACTGTATTAGTTATACTTCATACGATAAAGCCGCTTTTACAGCCCTATAAGTCCATATCTTCCAAATTCCATATAAGTCCATATCTTCCAAATTTAAAAAAATTAAAATTTCGAATGAGATCCGATGATGAAATTTTTCAAAATCGGATGAATATTTATATTCTGGTCTAGTGTAAATTTTAAGGATTCACTTTTTGGCTCGACGCCACTTGAAACTTAGACGGTATCTGAAGATCACTTAATTAAAGAGCAGATCTCTCCAATGCTTTGTCTGCCTATAATTAAGCCAGGATTCGGTTATAATTTTATCATTGGCCATAATAAAAATTAGTCAATGGCATTCCGAGGTGAAAAAACATAAAATACGAATTTTCTTTCAGGCGATTTGAAATAAGACTACCTGTGAAATCACGAAAAATTGACCTAAAATCGATTTTTTTTTGAAAATTTCACATAAAAAAAAAATCCTGGGTCTTAAAATGACCAGAAAAAAATTCTCTACAAGATAGCTTGAACACATTGAAACCGATTTTTTATTTTTGAAATTCCTTATTTCAAATCGTCTCACGAAATTTATTTAAACCTTCTTTTTTAATATCATACAAAAATTATGGGTAATTTTTATTACCGGGAACATTTTCAGAATGTAAGGTTGAGTTATATGTTTTTGTCCTATTTGAGGGTAAACTCGCTTCGTATATAAATATTGTTAATGATGGTAGCGTGGGAAATCTTAAGGCAAATCAAAA
>SCLH01000105.1:40701-51369 GCA_004367855.1 Oikopleura vanhoeffeni
ATGAAATTTTTCTAGAGATTTTGGGCACGTTTTTTTCAGCAGGATGTTAACAATTACTTGCGAATTATTTTTTCGAATATGGCTGAACTTTTTCCCGAAATTTATATTCTTTTCAATTTTCATAAATCAATGGGATGAAAAGGGCCATAAATTATTGCTCGGAATTTTCCGACCTTCTAGATATTTTGGCGGGATTGTTCAGCGTAACGGCCTACGCATTACTCACATGCAAAATATAAGGGCGCAAATGACATACAAAATTCTCAAAAAAGTTATAAAACCGGTTGATAACAGGTAAGGTCGATTTTTTTTTTCGGGTTGGCCCCCATTTTGTGATTTTTGACTTGGAGAACTAGACAAAGACTAGCGACAAATGGTTTCTGCATTGAAACCTTTGGAAAAATAAAAATATGCGTAGAATTTTTTTTGGGGCTCCTTTCAGGTTGATCACCGGGACCGGAAATCAGTTCATCTGAATTGCTCAAAATGACCCTTAAAACGATTTTTGCGAATAATCACCGCGAAAAAAGAAATTCTACCACTACAAATTCGCGTTAAATTCAGATGCAAAACACCGTTCGTCGCTATCTAGTCTTAGTTCTCTGAGAACAAATACCCCTTAGTGGGCCTACGAAAAAGGACCTTAGGAAGTCATCGAATCAGTTGTTCGCTAAATGTTTGTTACTGTGTATTTGGCTATAAGGACATCGTATATATAGACAAAACGACAGAGAATTTGGCCATTTCGAAACTGTCGTCGTAATATATAGCCGACAAAACTCTACTAATTGTATTGAGGGGGGCGAAAATTTGACGAATAAGAACTTAATATGTAGTGATTCATTTTTTTCATTTTATTTCTTCGTTCTGTGCTATTCAGCCTGGAATTCAAGGCCGTTTGAGCCTAATTTATGAAAAAAATCGAGCGTTAATTTCTCCCTTGCACTCTCGTGTTGCTGATGGTGAGAAATAATAATTTAGGAACAGGAATCTTTTTGATGACATATAATGTCATATGGCATATGATACATACAGTGCGGTGAGACCAATGGGCAACACTACGTGCTGGAAAAAGTGTTTGCGGACCATTGGTCTCACCCACTGTATATATAACTTTTAGTGCATTTTAGGATAAGTTTTAAATTTTATTTAAGCTAAAATTAACATTCATTCAACGTGATTGTGAGTAATTTATAGATTAAATAATTGTTTCTTCTTTTAAGTCATCTAATCTCTATAAGCTTACTCCGCCCAGGCTGTCACCTGTTCATCGCGATTTCGTGTTAAGATATAAATTCCAAAAAATATTGACGTCAGTTTTTGGTACGGAAAACGGTCGGTTATAATTTTAAATTAGGTATATTGATAAAAATACTCTTGGACAGGACTGATATGGCTTATCAGTGTATAGCTGTTCTAGGACAGGACAGATATTTCAATTTTGGTCTCAGGACAGATACCTGTTCTAGGACAGAATATTTTGAAATTGGCCTGCTCAGGACCGGACAGAAATTTTCAAATCTTGTGCCGACCCTTGGCCTTCGAGGCCAAAATAGAGTCTCTTAGAGCGTAACGAAAATCGAGGATGACATCTGGTAATTTAACCGAAAAAATTTAACAAGAAGCTAATATTTTTTGATAAATTTTTCGATATTTTTATTCAAAAATTTTCAAAATTCGGAATTTTCAAATACCGGAAATGGTAAAATCATCATGGGTTATCAAACAAAATAACATTTGATTCTAAGAACTTTTGGCTGAAAATAAAAATTTCGAAAATGCAAGGATTTTTCATTAATATCAAAATTACATAAAATCGACGATGAGTCATTATATCTTTGATACTCTTCTGGGAGTTCAAGGATTCTAAAAAGCTGTATGGCAAGTTTTATTAAATTTGAAGTTCGACAAACCTTTGGCGAAGGGCTCAATGTGAAAAAATTGATTTTTTCGCATTTGAGTTCTCTACAACTTCCCTCCTGCGAAAAGGTCACGTCTAGCAAAAGCTCAACCTTAAAAGGGGTAACTCTCGACGGGTTTTACAGATTTTCAAAACCGTTAGTCCTGAGCTACACGCAATCGCGTAGTGATGTTCAAACTTCGGATTCTAGGAATATTTGGTTCTGAAATTTCTCAAAAATGAGTGTCAAAAGTTTTTTCGCGTATGACCGGACCGGCCGGTATACCGGCCAAAAAGATTTTTTTCATTTTTTGGAGTAATTATATCTAGCTCCTGGATACTCAAAATTTTTCTTTTTTTCTCAGGGTATAAACTTTTAATTTTGTGAGTAACAACCGTACAAAGCCTTGATTTTTCAAATTTTTCTTGTTATTTAGAGAATATTCTCCCAAATAAATGGGTGTTTTTCGCACATGTTTCGCTGGACCCCATTCAATTTAGATCTAACACATATCCAGATTTTTTTTAAAAGAAAAGCACTTCTTAAAAGTGTGCAAAGCTGAGGCGCGTACAAAGAGTTTTTTAATATTTTTTTTTTCTCATTACCATTTTAGCAGGGCCACTCAAGTTTAAACCTTTCGCAAATTTCGTCAAATAATAGGATTTTGAACAGAAAAATTCCAAAATCCTCTTTTTGAGTAAAAATTCATAGGTTTTGATTAAACATTATTTGTCAGTTAAGTTGCACATAAAATCATCAATTATTTGTAAAACATAGTCCAGTCCAATGACTGCGTTACGATAATCACAAGAAAAAGTTAATCTTAACCTTGAAAAAATAACTACTTAGAAAAAAAATCTCCCTTATTCATTATGTCATAAAATTCTTTTGTTGAAATTTTTTTATATCCGAGAATTCATTATTTTTATAGCGGTTATAAAGTTTATCACAAGGCTAAAAAAACCGGTTAAGAAAAAATATGAATGCAGCTAAAAATGACGGCTCCTTCTATCACTTCTGAGTTCTCGAGAAACAGCCTCCGTCGGTACCCCAAATTTCTTGGATTCTAAGAAAGAATATTTGGAAAAAAAAAAAAAGAAAAAAAGGAAAACAAGAGGGAAAAAAAAAAAAAAAATTTTTTTTTTTTTTTTTTTTTTTCGAAATTTAAAATATTTTTATTGCCTGTTCAAGATTCGTAATCACGTAAATCATAATGCAACAAGAATTTAGAGGCAAAAAAGTATTATCTTTCCAAAAGATAACCAGTGCCGCGTTTAAGGAAAATTTATAAATCTTTGCAAAATATAGGTAAATTTTAAAAATTTTGACATCGAACAAATTTTTTTTTTATATTTTTTTGAAGGCAAAACCTAGCCCACGAAATGACCCACACTGCAACTGAAATTACGCTTCCTACTCATTATGCAGTTCTCGAGATTACCGATGACCTCCGTCGGTGTAAACCGCCCTTAAGGGTTATAGATCTATGCCCAGGTTGCCCACAACATTAAAATGACTAAATAAAAAAAAAATAGGATAACAATGTAACAAAGAACACAATACCATTTTAAGCCAAAAGTACCGCAAAAAAACCAAAGCGGACAAAAAAATCCTGCAACCCATGTATTAGAATTTTTAAAAATTAATGGATTAAAAAACCTGAAAAAATTCCCGAAAAAATTATGAAATTATTATATTTAACGAGTTGATATCGTTTGAAGTGAACAAAAAAAACCGAGGAACTTGCCGAGCCGCGGGACTCAACATGTAAATTTTTTTTAAAGTTTAATTGTTATGAAAAAAAAAATCCCGGAAATCGGTCTCGAATTCTTTTTTGTTGAGGAAGGGATTTGTATAATATCCAACCGACAAACCTATACTTGTATCTGTGCCCCGGTCCAGTATATTCATCTTCAGAATTAATACCCGGATCTACTAGGTACTCATGATAAAACCAAAATTTGATTCATTTCTTATCCACCTCCGAAATAAAATTTCACCAAATATATTTATAAAATATAGCTTTTATAAGAGCTGTTCATCTGTAACTTCCTCTTATTTTTTTCAAAATTATATTCTCAATGGAATACAATAAATCGGGAGATGTTCCTTAATTGCGATATTATCTCTTCTTTCTCGGAAAGTTTTTGTGTTTTTCCGTAATTAATGATCTTATTTTCAAAGACTGGATTGTACATACAATAGGTGTTCAGCATTCGCCTCATAAGAACAATATGCCATCTTCATGTCTAATACTTGAAACATTAAAAAACAAACTAGTTTTCTAACCTCATAAAAATGTTTTTTTTGGGTTTCTGCGATTAAGATGGTAGTCTTTATTTAAACTTTCTAGGTTTCAAACAAAAATGGAAGTTTTCAAATCGTACCGAAAAGAAAATTTTATATCTTTAATTATTGTAGAAACAAATAGGCCTTGTGGATATGGACGTGGGAGGTCCGATGTTATTGATAAAGTATTAGTTTATAAGTGGGAAATGTCACTTCCATTATTAAAAAATATACAATAAACTCAACTCCGGCCGCAAGGAGATATGGGAAATTAATTATTTTCGTATCTTAATCTTTAAAGGCGAATGAGCTCCAAATCTGCCAATTCCAAATAAGGTGATTATGTTTTTTGTTTAATATAAATTTTTTAGAAACTGAGTTCGAATTCGGTCGAAGCCAGCGATAGAGTAACGAACATTTTTGGTTTAGGTTTTATATTATCTTTTTTAAAATTTGAAGAAATTTGTCGCAGATTTTCAAAAAAATATAGGTTTGTGTTTTTCAAATTTAAACAGAAAAACACTTTGATTTCAAGTTTTGACGAATTTAAAAAGATAACTCCCTAAGTTCCAAAATTTCTGACAAAGAAACCCTTCTTATTGATAAATGCTTATTGGTCTTTGCTTTATTTCTTTATTCAAATAATGTTTGTCAAAGATTAGATTAGTTAAGTAACTTTTGGTCACTCAAGTCTTTTCCAAATAACGTCAATATTTTGATTACAAATTATACTTGATTCAATTTAATTTCATATATTTTCATTAAATGTTAACTAAATAAAATTCTCTAAGCACTTTTTCTAAAATTTTTTAACTTATTTTTATAATGAAAAATTTGGCAATCTTTTCTTAACAATTGATAATTTTTTTCTTCAAAATTTTTTTAAAATTCTTAAATTCTTCATTCATTGGACAATCTTTATTTTTTATTTTAACAAAATTTTTCTTAATAACACGAGTACCCTATGAAGAATTATCATACTATAATTTAATACAAATTTGTATCCCTTTTCTTTAAAAACTTGTCAAATATTTACAGAAATTTGCTCGCCAGAATTATCAAAAGAGAATTTGTCCGCCCAATCCTTTTTTTTTTTTTGGAATGGTAGTAGAGATAAACAATTTAATTGAGTAATTTTCGAAACATCTTTTTAGAAAAATATATATACAATTATTCCCTTAATTACTTTATGAAAAAAATTATTACCAATTATCGACAAAAAAAAAAATCATGTGTTTTCGTGCCAATTCCCTTCATTTTGAATGAAAAAAAATCGTTTTGTTCCATAATTAAATTTCAAAACAAATTAAGTTTTTCGTGCACAACTTCAAAAGACTTCAAAAATTTAAAACAAAAATTATTAAAGAGAAATTTTTTTCTGTCATATTTACAAAATAAAATATTTAAAAAAAATTATTGTGATTCGAATACCAAAGGCAAAATTCGTTCCGAATATTGATATGGGAAATTTAAATATGATTTCAATATTTTCAAAAAAATAAGCGTTAAAACTTTTTGAAGAAAAATTATCGATTAATAATAACATTTTTCAAGCATTATTTTATAAATTTTTGTATAAAAATCTGTTTTTAAATCATTTTCATTTTATTAAATTTTTGATAACAAGTAATTGTTTTTACAATCTCGGAATAAATTTTCGTGGAACATTTTTTTTTATTTTTTTTCAAATTAAAAAATTTTGTATTTAGATTTTTTTCTACTTGATTTCGAAAAAAAGAATTTTTTAAAAAAAAGATTTATTCATTTTTAAATTCGAAATTATCTTTCCAAGCTTGATATTTAAAAGCTAAAGAAATTTTTTACAATTTCTTGTTGATTAAATATTGTTTTTTAATTTTGAAAATAGAATTTTCAAATTTAATAATAAATTACAAATTATAAAATAAATATTCGGGTATCAAGAAACATTGTCAAAATTAGGATACAGCTTTATTTTTTCAAACTTCTAAAATATTTCAATAAATACAGTATATATAGTAATATACAATATATATAGTATATAAAAAAATTAGAAAAAAAATGTAATTTTCTTCAAGAAATTGTACAAATTTTCTTCAAATTCAACTAAAAATTTTAAACATTTTTTTTTAAATTTCCATATAGTTATAAATTTCTTATAAATTCTGAATAGATAATTTTTTTTTCAGAATTTTAAATATAGAAGAAGATTTGTAAAGAAAAAATTGAGATTATTTTCATAATTGGACAATTTTTTTCAAATTTTACTCCACCCAACCCAACACAACAAGTTATAAAATTAATTGAAATTTATTGAAAAAATTCTAATACATATTCATTACTCAAAAAATTGTAATATTTTTTTCTAGATAAAATTTAAACTACTTCATTTTTTCAAAATTTTGTAATATTTTGTTTATAGAAATTGGTAAGTTTCCTCCATAATTAAGTAATATTTTGTTGAAAAATTAGTCAATTTTCTTTAAAATCAAACTGAAATTAGATAAATTATTCAATAATTTCTGTGTAAAAAATTTGTCAAAAATTCTTTTTTTTCTGAAAAGTTGAATTAGTTTACTTATTTAATAAATAGCAACGAGTGTGATGAAGATTCATTCTATCAGCGGCTAATTTTTAAATAGACTGTAAGATTTCGAAAACATTAAAAGTGCTTTGAAAAATATTTTAAAACTGAAGTATATCCAAATCATACATATGCAAATTTTGATTAAAATTTACCTTTATAGTCTTTTAAGATTATCAAAGTTTTGAAATAAAAATTGTTTGGGATATAAATTTTTATTGATCCGAATCTTTCTAAATATGTGTAATAAGCAAAATTGGTTTATTGCTATTATACGGCCGGCTCTAACCGCGCAGGTGTCGGAATTTCTATCAATTTTGCATTTGGAGAATTTTCTACAGAAGATGAGCAAAAATATTAGACAGTAATGCTTTTATTCCTTAAAAATATTGACCGAAATAGACCGAAAAATTACGTGTATTAGCTTCTTTTAGCTCGAGATGTGGTATATCTGAAAATTTTAAGATGAAACTTTCAAATGTCTGGGTGCTCGAATTAACCCCCTATGCCTGTTTTAGGGGATCTTAGCGCCCACGCTAAAGTTGACCCGAAAATTATCGCGTTTAACTAAAATTAGTTCCTTAATTTTCGATTGTTGCGCGTAAACAGTTACCAAAAAATGTTATAACCCTGAAATTTTTCACCACATACAGTCTTTACCGTATACTGTATGTGGTTGAAATATTTTCAAAGGGTTATAACATTTTTTGGTTCGGAACTTTTCTCGATATTGGTTTGTGGAATAACGGCTCCATACTGGGTATTTAACAGAAAGATCAATATCATGCCAACGTTCTAGGATTTATTATCAAAAAAGTTAAAAAAAAGTTACATATTAAAACCACGTTACTTATGATTATTCATGGAGCTGAAAAAGGCTGCTGATGGGATTACTAAAAAATTGATACATGTAAGTTAGCGATGTATTTTTCTCGAAGAAGCCTTTAGAAAAAAAAATTCATAATTTTTTCCGAATTTAGTTTTCCCAGTTTTATCCAATTAATATCTTCCGGCCTATTTTAATAATTTTTAACATTGTGGTTTTTGACTGCACGCTCGAATAGTTTCTTCCTGCACATGAACCCAGTCATTTAAGGGTCTTTAGTTGAATGTTACCCCTTTTGTAATTTACATGCCTTTTTTTCAGACGAGAGTTGGTATATAATTCCCCGTAAAAAAGTCATTTTCTCTTTTCACAGATTGAATGCCATATTTTGGCCCTGATAAAGGGGAAAAGCGAACTCCAAATTCACTTGCAGACGTTAGGGCATTACACCTTTATTTGAACCTTTCTCCCGAGCTCCAAAATTTTTTGGCACAGATATTCCAACTAAAACCAAAATTTGAAACAGTCCCAATTTCCCGGTTTTTTATATTCCCGCCTTCATCATGTCCCGTGTTTTACTATTTATTGGGCATTTTTAGACCACCCAGGGAGGATTTAAAATTTCGAAATGTCCCATAAACCATTATCTTATTGCTCCCATTGTCTACATTCGGTTTGGCCCCCAGTACAAAAAAGGAAAGCCCAATATTGCTAAGAAACTTTGGTGGGGCCAATATTGCCCCTGTATTTTTTTGAACGGTTTCCGTGATCGATGTTCCTCCAAATTTAATTTGTAAGAGCCAAAATTTTAATTTATATTTTGACCTAAAGAAAGATTCACTAAATCATCAGTGTTCAATTAAGGAATGAACTGAGGTGTTTGTTTATATTGACGTGTTTATTCGCAAATATATTTACCCCTTAGCGTACCTTTATCGCCGGAAAAGCATCTTCAGACAAGCAGTAATTCGAAAAATATTGATTCTTTAAAAATGTGAAATTATTTTACTTTATGGGGAATTGACTTTTTAACACGATGGGAGTTACTTTTAAAAATTCCTAGTTTTTGAACTTTGTTTTCGACCAAAATCTGACAGGTGATAGGTTCACTTCGGAACCTAATACCCGGCCAGATCCAAAAATTGTGGATTAAAAGAAGGAAAAAGTCGACCAATTCTAGGAATTATAGGACCAGAACCGACGAAGTTTGCCATTTAAGACCACTCTTATTTTCTATGATATTACTCTGAAATGGAAATACAAAAACATAGGATCTACCATTTTAAAAGTAATCAGTCAACTGGGTGATGTTATTTTACAGAAAAAATAGATTTTCGATAAAAAAAATTTGAATTTTTTCTTGAAAATATATATTTTTTTGAAAAAATCAATAGCCAGCTGACTGATTAATCTCAATCTTTTTTGAGAGGTGCGCCTAAGTCGTGCGCACATTTGGCTTGCAGCTTCAGCTCTCTAGCGCTATTTGTCGATTTTTAAGAGCACTTTTAGTAAAAAAAATTGTATATGGACAAAACGACACGTTTTCACATGGACAAAACGACAAAAATTTGCCTGTCCTTATAGCCAAATACGACAGTATAGATTTCCCGTAATCTTCATGAGAAGGGGTGGCCCACCTAAAAAAAATTACCTTAGATAAATATGGCTAAAGTTCTATTTCAACGCTTGTTATTTTAGCTTCAGCTATTCAAATCAAGTTTAGTTTTTTTTTAAATGGTCAACCTCAAAAAATTAAACTTGATTCAGCTAAAATAACAAGCGTTGAAATAGAACTTGAACCATATTCTAGATAAGCCCAATTGAAATCCCAGTGGCTCCATTCAAGCAAAAATGTGACCTTACGTAACTTGAAATCCGGTTCACCCGATATTAACCGGAATTTAATTTTTGGTAGAGTCGAATCTCGGTTGGCCCAAACTTTTTTTTCTTTAAATCAGTCGGAAATTTAAATTTGTTATGCATGTTTAACCTTACATTGTATATTACGACCGTTTATGCATACAAAACACATAGGAGGGTTTTAGTTTTTTGGGTAAGCTCTTGTTCGGGTCGAAAGGCCATAGCATTAGCGCGTATTAACGTGAAGCCAATAACTGACGCGTGGGATAACCTGGACACAATCTTGTATGAGTATTGTATCAAAGATTGGGATCTCTTGTATCGCGTTCGCGGCTGACCAATGAAAGCACCAGATATAACGACGTTGACCAATAAGAGCTTCGAAAATAATAATATATCTGATGAATTTTTGAAAAAAACAGGTCTAAATTTTTTCTTCAAATTTTGTACTGAAAATGCCTATATAATAAATATCCGCTGACCAGTCAACCGGTGAAGCACAAAACAAGAATAAATTTCTTTCAGTTTTTTTGGTTTACAGTGGTGGCATAATTTAATAGTATGTGCATGTAATTTGTTTCCTGTCATATTTTTCGAGAAACACATAAAATTATTTACTCTTTATTTTCAGGTCTCGTTCTGAATCCCGCTAGAAAACATGTTGAAAGTAATCTAGACATATTATTGTTGTCTTGAAGAAATATCTGCCATTTGCTTTTCCCTGTTTCGTTACACAACAGGAATTAGGAATATTTTTGCCTTGGAAAATCTTGTTATGTCATTATTACTCCTTTAATGAAAACTGTTTTACCATATTTAGTCCAGGAATAAATAATAAAATCTTTGAGTTGAAAAATGACTTAACCCCCACCTGCACGAGCGTGTTTCAGATCACAGAGACCAAAAATATTCTGGGGAAGTGTCATTTTGGCCGGCGTAATATAGGAAAAGACCCCCGATAGTTCCCCTTATTTTTAATTTCAAGAATTTTGGTGAGTTCTAGAAATTTCTCATCAGACCGGAAATGCATTATTTGGATGCAATTTTTTGTTTAATGCAGTTAAAACAGTACTGGAACAAGATAATGATCTACAAGGTAGCAAATTTTATTGTGACAACGGCCCTAATTCTGAAAAATCAAGTAAATGGAGTTATAATCGAAGTTAGTGCTCTAAATGGGCGTTTTAAAAAGTCAGTTTCTGACCACTGGATGGCCAAAAACTTTTTTT
>SCLH01000105.1:63423-75619 GCA_004367855.1 Oikopleura vanhoeffeni
AGTCCAGCTGGAGGAGAGGGCTATTTTCCCCAGCAATTTCAACATTCTACACCCACAACCCCTTAAGCTGGTTTGATTTTTTAATTTTTATCATAGATTTTCACTTTTTTTTCGTAGGAAGATTTGAATAAGTTAATTTATTTTTCTATACTTTCACCAATCAGATTATATCGAAATATCATTCAATTATTGGAAAATTTAACTGATTTAATGCTAAACTTGAAAAAAATGGGAATTTTTTTATCTTAAAATTGAAATATTTGATTGTTTCTTGGTAATTTTAAGCGTAATTGGGTTGAAATTGTGTATCTCTACGTGTAGAATAGTTATTTTGAGACGCTCTATCGCCACCTACAATTGAGAGGGCCAATTTTAAAAGTCGAAAAATAGACAGAGAAAAACTATAACCTCAGTGATTACTCTCACACTCACACCAACTCAAGAGAACCAATCTTCGACTGCTTGATTGGGCCGGGATATTTACAAAAGTGTGAATATGGGATATATGAATGAAAAAAGTGTGAAAATTTATTTTTTTATCTTTGATCTTTAATAAAAGTGTTCATGCGTACAAACGTTTATATTTTTAATTTTTTAACATTACTAAGTATCTGTGGAAATTTCAAACAATACATTTACATTGCAACGCCATTTTCAACTAAACCCAACTTTAAAGTTTTTAGGACGAGATTTATAAACTTCAGGCATTTTTAGGGTATTATGCGCTAAAAAGTGGGTTAATCTTTCTGCACATTAAAACATTTTTTAAATATCAAGGTTTTTCTCATGAAAAATGGCGAAAATAGAGAAAAACACCTTTTTTAAAAATAAAAATTGATCTACAATTGCGTTTTGATATTAAAAAATGTCCTGACTATCAAAAAATTACGCCTATAACACCCAAAATTATATTGAGAATCTTTTGCAAGAATAAAATTACAAAAAATTGAGTGCCGAATGGCACTAGTCGGTTGTGCAACCAAGTGTTGTTAATTTCATCAGTAGTTTAGAAACGATATTCGCTTGACCTTTCCATCGGTTGACATACGGAAACCAAATAGATACCAGAAAATTTCACAAGTCAGTCTGCCTAATTTTATGAAGAATCAAAAAACTAATAATGAAAAATTTTGGACTTGATTTGCGGAAAAATTTTATAATATTTCTGAAAAAGTCGACAAAAAATGGAAAAATAAAGATTTTATGATTTTTCAAACGGCGGTCAGAAAATATGTAGGCATCTATAAAAAAAGTTAAAGCGGCTATTTTTATTGATTTTACCGAAAAAATTTTATAAAAAAATCAAAAAAATTTTTGAACGAAAAATGCGGAAAATTTTTCATAATGTTTTGATTTTTTTGAAATTTTTACAAATTCAAAAATGAAAATTCGAACTCAAATCTTTCCTTTATTAGATGAAAAAATTATTTTAATGAGCTGGAACACATTAATTCTTGCTGAGCTAACGATAATAAGCAGAAAATAATAAACTGACAATTACTTTCGTGAGTTCAATTGACTGCCCAATCTGCTCGGTATAATGGATAACCGACCCTCAGAGTACAATTGATCGAAGCATTTGATTGGTTGAATCTCACCAATGAAAATCGGCCCTATTCCGCAATACAGGGGTTTTGATGGTGTCTAATATCTTGCGTTGTTTGTATCATTCAAATATTCAGGCTCTGTACTCTGAGGGTCGGTAATCCATATCATATATAACACCCCTTAAAGTTATTTAAAAAAATAATAAATTGTTAAACCTTGTACTCACAAAACTATCGAAACCTCCCTTCGGCACATAAGCCACTTTTGTGGTGTTATAGCATGTAACATGCTGTTACTTAAAAATAAATTGTATTAAAAATGTTTTATCTTGGATATTCCAATTTCTGAGCGAGTTACTCGCTGCGAGTATTTTTAACAAACTTCACAGAAAACCAATCACATAGTGGCATTGGAAAATTTCACGGGAAATTATCAAGAAATATTGATGTAAAAAATATTGATTTTAAAGAAAAAATGGATTTATTCATTGTAGACTACAATTTGTGGTCCTGACAAAATTTGGCGTATTTGGTGAAATATTCATAAAAATCTGAAAACCGGTGATATTAAGTCTTAACAAATAATTACCAGTTACATAAGGCTAACAAAAAAATTTTATACAATTCCTATTTTTGTCAACGACTTGGCAAGCTCAGGCAAAAAAATTCTCATTATCTTTCAAACTTGCTAACATCCAACATTTAAAAGTGGGGCTTTTTAAATAATGGCTACCATAAGGTATCTTGCGCTCAATAATTTTGCGAGCAAAATACCGCTACGTGGCGCGCCTTACTCGATATTTTGAAACACTTGCCCGTTTCGAAAGTAAATTTCAAAAACTTATTGAAAATAATAAATGTTCAGCTAACAAAAAGTCAATTATAAATTAATTCTTCAGAAATAATTTCATCGATATTATCTGTGATAAATTTCATTAAATTTTGAAATACAATGTCATTTCGGGTACCCTTAGCACAGGAAGGAAATTGAAAATTATCATAAACTAGCTTCAAATTGTTTGGAATATTATTCTAGATGGATGACTCTTTTGAAAAAACGAAAAAAGATTTCTGAAGCACGTAACACACGTAATGTAACAAGTCATTTCTACAGATAATAATTCGGTCACAGGGAGCATACCGCGGGAGTATACCGCGTCATAACTGTGACATCTGAAATTTATACAGCATGTCACATTTTTCCTTCCGTTTTTCATTTATGCATAATTTACTATCCGCCAATCAAAACGGTTAAATCTGGAAAACTCGTAGGTAGTTGCAAAATTTTATTGTTCTGATTGGCGGATAGTAAATTATGCAAAAATGAAAAACGGAAGCAAAAATGTGACATGCTGTATACCGTCGATTCTAGTATTGATCAATCGAATCACATGATTCTGAAAAAAAGTTGACAATAATTTTCCCTCAAATTCGTTCAAACGTGGTTCGGAACCACTGGTTTCCTCGAGTTTGTAACCTTCCATTGATTGTGTTGTCAATAATTTTAGGATTCGATCAACCAATTAATTTGACGAAATAAATTGTTACGTTATTTTAATTTCAGCCTATTTATAAAGAAAACGTGTTTTCAACTTATTTTAGAAATCGTGTTATTCGATTGGTCAATCAACTAGCATTGGAATATAAATTATGACCTTATTTCAATCATTTGTGCCTCCAAAATATTCAAATAATGCAACCAATCAAAAAATATTAAATCAATGTAAACTCGTAAAAAACTTGTCACGTGATCGTGATTCTTAAAACAATTATTAATTTTGTGTTGATAATCAATGATAATAACAAATTTAAAACAATTTTAAAATATACGCAACTATCAAATTGGAAAAATTATAAGAATTCAAATAAGCTATAACCTGAATAGATTCTTTTCAATCAATTTATAAACGAGCCGACTTGCAATTGAGTGTAATAAATCGTGATTTAGATGCTGACAGATTGCCTAGGCGTTCGAATTGTTAATTTCAATCTACAGCTCTTTCCCTCAAGCTTGAGCTGGGTATAAATGCCATTTTATTTTCTTGCTCACGAAATAATTAAATTTAGTATTGAATCTTTGAAAGGTTACCTTTTGTCACCTTTTTTGGAATAGATTGCAAACGACTGATAAATCGAGTATATGTTCAATGCGACTAGATAAACCTAACAGATAATTTCTCGTTTGTTTTCATCGGCAATTATTTTCAATGAGTTTAGGAGATAAGCTCTGCTGAATTTGCCTTTAAAAGTAAAAAGGGAATATAAGAGAAAAACGGTTAAAGAAAGGGGTTATAAACAATATTTAGTGAAAAATTCTGTTATTTGAATATTCAATAATTTTTACTCGGTAGTATATTTTACGATTTTTAAATTATTCATGATAAAAAAATACGTTGCCTTCGGCCATCTAGTGCTGAACGGTATTTTTTTGCAATAAAACTTTCATTTTCTATACAAGTTCCGATTTCACAGCTTATTTCCAATAATCCTGAGATACAATTATTTTCATGATTAATTCTTATGTGAATTCTTAAACAAGTTGTCGTAAGTTCTTCAAGTTTTCTCGATCAATTCACGATTTTTTGTAATTTTTTGAAACGTTTTTCCTGAAATTTGTCTAGAAAGTTCATTTTTAACCCCTTAATTTGTCATTTTCAAATGTTTGCGTGTAATGCAGGTGGTAACACGAACATTGGTTCAGGTCGACCAAAAGAAAATGTCAAAAATATACACTATTTTTTAAGCTTATATTCAGGAGATACAGTTTACTTGAGAATTTTTTTTAAATTAATGTTTAGAACATCACAATAGAAGATATTTTAGGGGGTAACCGACGGAGGCTGTATCTCGAGACTCAGAAGTGATAGAAGCTAATTTAGTTGCATGTCATTTCGTGGCTGGTTGCTTCCAAAATAATAAAAAAAAAAATTTCGATGTCAAAAATTTCCAAAATTTTCTGTATTTTCCAAGTTTTATTTTCCTTAACCGCACTGTACTTTGAAGTAATGAACTTTTTGCTCATATATTGTTGCATTAGATCACTGTGAATTAGATCTTGAACATGGCAAAAAAAAATTTTAAATTTCGAAAAAAAAAAATTCCAAAATTTTCTTAGATCCAGAAATTTGGGGTAACCGACGGAGGCTGTTTCTCGAGACTCAGAAGTGACAGAAGCTGATTTTAGCTGCATTCTTATTTGTTAACGTTTGCTTATAAAAACCTAAAAAATATGAATTCGATAAAAAAATTTTCCGAATTTGCATAACTAAGGAATTTTTTCTAAGTATTTTTTAAGGTAATTAACTTTTCTCGGATCTAGACATCGATCTGACTAATTTTACAACTACTTTTTATTGTGCAACTTACTGACGAAAATGTATTAAAAATTATGATTTTACTCAAAAAAAGTTTTGGAATTTTTCTTCAAATCCTATTTTTGACGATATTGAAGGTAAATAAACTTTGAGTGCCTCTAAAAGCTAATGGAAAAAAAAAAAACTGTTTGTACTACTCGCTTTGCACACTTTTAAGAAATGCTTTCTTTAAAAAAAAATCTGATATTGTTCAACTAAATGAAAATGGGGTCAGCGAACATGTGCAAAAACCCCATTTATTGAAATTTCTCTAAAAACAAGAAATTTGAAAATCAGCTTTGTACGGCTGTTAAGCTCACAAATTAAGTTATACTGAAAAAAAGAAAATTTTGATATCAGGACCTAGATGAATGGGTCCAAAAAATGGAAAAAATGCTTTTGGACCGGATACCGGTCCGGTCATACAAAAAACTTTTGACACCATTTTTGAAAATTTCAAACAAATATCTCCTTAGAATCGAAGTTTGAACTCATACGAATGCGGTTAGCTCAGGACTAACGTTTGAAAATCAGTAAAACCCGTCGGTTACCCCCTTAAGTGGGCATTTTTAAAAATACACTATTTTGCTCATAAACTAGTTTCTAACCAGAATTCGTTTTCTAAAAAAATCTTTCGTTCGCTTTATTCACTGAGATTAAAACTAAAAGGTGATACAAATATTTTTCTGCTGCACTCGCTCTCCAAATATTTTTCTCAACTGATCAGTCTAAAATTCTTGAAGATGCTAATAAAAGCGGAACGTTGAAAATTGTAAATTAATTTTTATAACAATAGAAGCAGTCTAACATCTCTAAGACTTCAAGTTCCGAAACTACAAAGTATAGGACACTTCAAAGGCTGACAATGTAAAGTGATTTTTTTCTCACTAATTACACATCTGATCACTTGCCAAGTGACACTTGGATTATTCTCCCAAAAATATAAGCTCTCACAAGACTCCAATCCGTCCTAGCCGTTTTTCCAGCTAATTTGGTTCAAAACTTTTTTGAATTTTGAACAAAATTTGATCAAGAAAATAAGCTCGGCCGGATTGAAGATTCGTGGAAGCTTGTTTATTTGCAACAATAATTGAAGTAATCAGATGTGTGTTCTAAATCTGTTGTTTTAAATGAACTAAATATTATCTTCAATGCCAAGTACAGGGGGACCAATTTCGCCGGAATTTTTTTTTAAATCAGGCGATATTCGACATTTTCAGCGATATGGGGACAACAAAAAAATGTTTCGTTCAAAATTGAAAAAAACTTATGAGCGTTCGAAATGACGTCATAATTTCCAAATTTTTTCCATTTTCACAAAAGGTTAAATGAAGTAAAGTACAAAAATGTGTAGAATTACGTACACCACCAAAAACAATCAAATCCAAATTCAAAAAGTCGATTTGGTAAACTTCAACTTGAAATATGACGTTATTCATGACGCGCTCTAAGTAACTTGTAATAAAAACCTCAAACGCCCACGCAATTTTGGCGATATTGGCTCTTTTGAATATTGCCATTTACATATCACGTCATTTTTGCAGACGTAATCAAATAATTGGCCGGTCGAAATTGTTGGGCTATACTTGATAGTCAGATATACTTAAAACCTGTAATATCCCAGATTAACCTAGTTTAGTTCAATACTGTCTAAACTTGCTGCGAGTTTTGATAAGGTTTAATTATTAAATTGATTTCACATTTTTTGAATGTATTTTTGAACCAAAGAAAATTCCTATTATCTTAACGCAGCTAAAGTTAATAAAAAATTCAATGTGCTTCTTCAGACGGAAAAGCAATTAGAAATAAACTCAGTAGTTAAAAAAATGATCGGATTTTTAAGAGATTATTTAAATATCGGAGTTTATTTATCTCATACATTTTTTCGAACTTTATCTAGATTTTTGCATAAAACTTTTGGGACCAGTAAAACACTTGAAATAAAAGGTTAGGAGATTGGAAATTTGATACTAAAAAGAGATAAAGCAAAGCAATTGGAATAATTTTCCATGTAATAATTTTTTGACAAAAATGGATTAAGGGGGTCGGTGCTATTTGACAGATTTGCACTTTTTCAATTTTCGTTCTCTTGATGGTAAACGTTTTGCCACTTTGGAATTTTAAAATGAAATGATTTTAAAATAAGCTTACTTCGTTGAATCTGATTTTTTCAGACCTTAATTTAAACTTTAGAAATAGCCTTTTAAAAACACACTCAAAAAACGGGAGATTAAGGTTCAAGGTGTCAAAATTGAGGTAAAATAATTTTTTTATTTGTATTAATCAGTAACCGGGAAAACCGGTTGCTACCACCGAATTCAATTAATTTTATCTGGTTTCATACCATTTTTACGTCAAAATCGAAAATTTAAAATTTCCAAAAAATTAAAAAAAAAAGAAAATTTTGGCACTTCGAAAAAAAAATTTTTCATGCGATGAATAAAATAAATTAAATTCGGTGGTCAGGACGGCTTAACAATTTGGCAAGTTCAGGTAAAATAAAATTTGATTATATTTGATTAACGAGGGCTTCAACCTATTTCTCCCAAACCGTAGTTTCTTTGCAAAAATTAAGAGCGAAGAAACAAAACAAGGACATATGTGAAAAAAATAAAAGATGGAATTCGCAATATTTTTAGCCGGTCAATTCGGAAAAATAAGTTTGAAAAATTTTTAACAAGAAATGAGAAATATTTTCGAAATATTTCCCAATATTTTTGACTTAAAATCACAAAACCATTTCATATGCTTTTTCAAAGAGCATATATAAACATGTGGTCACCTACGCAAAAAGTGAAAGTGGCCATTTTAAAGAGTGTTTATCGTTGATTTGAAACAAATAATGAAAAAAAATTGAACACAAAATAGGACCTTTTTTTCATGATGTTCGGAACTTTTTTTCAAAAATTTCTCAAAATTTGACCAATTCGAAAAGTTAAATTCGAATTCAAAATTTTCTAAAAAAGCAATAATACGAAAATTCTGTAGTTACAAAAGTTGTATGGATTATGAAACATTACTTTGGTGGTATATTGAAGGGAATATATAAACCCAGTAAAAAGTTTTTTATCACGAGCTCATATCCGTATCTGTCAAATAGCACCGAGCACCTTTAGGGGAAGCGGTAGTACTCTTTAAGGAGTACTTTGAGGTGTACAAATAGCACGACATTGCTAGGGAACACTCAGAAAGCATTAACTTATTAAAAAAACTTATTAAAAAAAAAATTCCAAAAAAAATTCGAAATTTCATTTTTTTTACTTTTTTAAGGGCTCTCCACCGACAGATTGTGACTATTTGCAAAATGCGGAATCCGAGCTGTTAATCGGTGGATTTTCCCAATCCAGAGTTTTGATTGGGTGCTAGTATCCCGCGTTGTTTGTAAAATTCAAAAAGTCACGATTTGTCAACTGAGGGCCCTTAATCCATATCCTATTACGAGGAAGGTAGATCAAAAATGCCTAGGTAAAAATACAAACCAATTACAAGGTAAAAATTACAAGGTAAAAATACAACCCAAATACAAACGAGAGTGAGACGGGTCAACCAACCAATCAAATCCCTGAATTGAACACACAAATGGTTTGTATTTTTACCTAGGCAATTTTGATCTACCTTCCTCGTAATAGGATATGATTGTATAACAAAAATATATTTAAACAAAAAAAATAAGTGAAGTTATATTAGAAAACAAAATACTTTGTGAAATAAAATTTGTTAAAAGTAAAAGTTGTAAAAAATTAGTAGTACATTCAAGTAGTAGTTATTTATCCAATTTGGTACCGAAACGATTTGGAATATTGATAAACGAGAATAAATTATTAAATTAAATAATTTCCGATAAAATTTGAAATTATTTTGATATTTTGATAGCGGTGAATAGTGGTAATGGAGGAGGTGACCAAGATTCAGATAGTGATTACGAATATGCCGAGGTAAGAAAAATAAAGAATATATTTATGTTAAGGGGGTAGTGTCGCCTGAAAAAGTTGGCTGAAAATGTAAACTCATACTAAACTACCTCAAATAAATGATTAGTGGTGGTCATCTGCAAAAAAGTTCTCCCGCCAGACGTCGTCAAAGTATCAAATTAGGGTGATGTTCATTTAAGGGGGTCGGTGCATTTTGACAGATACGGATATGGGCTCTTGATGAAAACTTTTTACTGGGTTTATATATTCTTCTCAATATTATATTGACAATATACCATCAAAGTAATGTTTCATAATCCAGGCACTTTTCAAATTCAACAAATTATGAGAAATTTCTGAAAAAATTTCCAAACATTTTTAAAAAAAGCCTTATTTTTTGTTATAAACTTTTTTCAACATTTGTTTCAAATCAACAAAAAAAACTCTTCAAAATGGCCACTTTAACTTTCCGCGTAGATCACTACATATCTTTTATATGCTATTTGAAAAATCATATGACATGGTTTTGTGATTTTTGGTCAAAAATAATTGGAAATATTTAGAAAATTTTCAAACTTATTTTTTTGGAATCATCAGCTGAAAATATTAAGGATGCCACCTTTTACTTCATTCAAATATGTCCTCGTTTTGTTTCTTGGCTCTTGTTTATACTCTTAATTTTAATCCACCGAAACTTGCCAAATTGATAAGCCGACTCATCCACCGTTTAAAATTAATTTTGTTAAACTCATGAAAAAAAATATTACTTTCGATGTGCTAAAATTTCGGTTTTTTTCGCCAGTTTTCAAAATTTTAAATTTTCGATTTTGACGTTCTAGTAGATATCGTATATAAAAAAATGAAATAAATTTCAAACGGTGTCGAGACCTTTTTCACGGTTATGATAATGAAAAAATAAAAAATGATTTTACGTTTAATTTAGACGACCATTCGATAGCAAACGCGCGTTTTTGTGAGCGTTTTCAAAAGACGATTTATAAAGTGAAGAATAATCGATCTGAAAAAATAAGATTATACGAGTAAGCTTCTTAACAGTGGAGCAAACTTGTCGGTGCGAAGAAAGTTGTTATCCGAAAATTTGAAGTGGCAAAAGTTTACCGCAAGGCGAGAGAAAAAAATGAAACAAAGTGCAATCTGTCAATTCACCGACCCCCTTAAGGGGTGTTGTCTTTGGGGTGATTTGCAATTTGGAGATTAAATGGCCTCTAAGCCTTAATTAAAATCCAGGACAGTGACCACCCCCTTTAACAAGGATTTACAAATGGTCTGTGGTTGTTTTGAGAATATCTTAAAAATTATTTTTATACTTTATAAAATTGTTTATAAATGAATTGAATATTTATTGTAACATATATATATTTCGTCAATCAAGTTGTCATCGTCAGTGCTATTTTTAAGTACCTAACAGTTGTGCATAAAACTCGCAAACAAATAAAATAATGCTCATTCTAGAAAGTTATTTAAGAGGTTTGTTTTTAATAACACATGCATATATTTTAACAAAGTGGGCATCTAAACAAATTTTGAGAGTGAAAGAAATTTTGCCCAACAGAATGTAAGATAATCGTTTTAAGATCAATTTTGATTTAAAATTTAAACGCAAGAGATAAGATAAAATCAAGGGACCGAAGGTCTGTCACAAAACTGAAAATAGTCTTGGATTAGAAAGTTGTGTTCCAAATTTTCATTTAAGCATAGCCTTTGTTACATAAATCATTTGCGTCAATAGGGTTATTAAGGATCCCTAATTATGTAATCGAGATATTTCCAATCTTATGATTATTACTAATGTAGAGTTCAAACAATTGCTTAAGGGGGTACTGGTCGCTAAAATTAAATTTTATCGATAAAAAATAAGCTAAACAGGGCTGTGAAGATACTAGTCAGATTAGCCATCTTGTAGAACTATCCTTCAGCTTGTGAAAAAAACATCGCAATATTTTTTTGTATGGACAAATTGATAAAATATCTCCTCCCAGGTTTCATGTCGAAATTAGCTGAAATTTTGACAAAAGTTGTAAAAATAGTTGGCCAAAAATAAACTTTATAAGTTTTTCTAATTTCGCTCTAATTTTTTCTAAAATGTGGAAAAAACCACCGTTTTTTGGCAATTATTCGTCGGAAAAACTATCTCCTCCTAGGAAAATTTGATTCGAAATATGATTTTTTGAGAACCCAAGAGAAAAATTTCGAAAACAAATTGCTTCGATTTGTTTGTAAGTAGACTCAAAAGAAAGCCACTAAAACACTAAAAGTTAGCTTACGTCAATATTTTTGATAGTTTGACTTTTTAGTAGTTAAATTAATGCAAATGTAATTTTTTAAGTTCATTTTGAAATAAAATTTTAAAAAAATCGAAAAAACGCGAAAATTTCGAAAACATTTTCATGATGATTTAGTCACCCTGGGTCATTTCAGAGAATTTGTAATGCCCCTAAGGCCTCATAAAACCAGCGACCAGTACCCCTATATAACTTATATCATATAACTCATATAACTTATATGGTTCAAATAGTTTAAAAGGAAAAAAAATGCTACTAGCATTGTTTCACTTCAAGGCGCAAATTAGTACTCAATCAAATAAATTTTGTATACAATTTTTACCAGCTTAGTTGTCCAAAAATAAGCTTGGCCCCAGAGTTTCACAACCTTAAGTTCTCTTACCAGGTGACGCGATCATCAAAATTTTGCGCGCTTATCAAATTATGCCGTCAAAGTACCGCTAATTAAGTAAATACGTTAAAAAAAATTTGTGATAGATTCAGGTATCAAATGGTTTTAGGTACCAGTGAATTTATTGCTTTGTGGAAGACTTGATGAGGGCCTAAATATAATTTAAGTTTATAGCTCTATTTAATAAGAATTACTATCAAGACATGAAATTATTACACTTTAAAATAAATAAGATAATTTTTTTGCTACCTTATATTTTCGATTGGTTGACTTAAAATTGAGGATATTTCAACACAACTTTTTATTTAAAAATATCCCTTCAACGGATTTATAGTGATTCAGGGTCGTTTAGTAGAGTTTTTTTAGTAGGGAACGACCTCAAATCACTTTAAATCCATTAAAAGGATATTTTGGAATTTGAAAATTAATTATGAAACGTTAGATAATTCCTAAGAATATCTTAAAGTGAAAAGTAGACTATGATGATTTGAAATGAGGAATTTCAAAAATAAAAAATCGGTTTTAATGTGTTCAAGCTATCTTGTAGAGAATTTTTTTCTGGTCATTTTAAGACTGAGGATTTTTTTATGAAAAATTTCCAAAAAAATCGATTTTAAGGTCAATTTTTCGTGATTTTACAAGTAGTATGTGATCCAGTTCTAGCGAAGCCGTATGAAGTGCTAGAAGGCTG
>SCLH01000105.1:83515-137409 GCA_004367855.1 Oikopleura vanhoeffeni
CATATACTGACTTACTATTTTCGTAAGTTTTATTGACTCCAGGATTCAGGGTTTATGCCACGCCCTTAAAGAGTACAAGTTGAGAACTTTTATGATTTTTACATTTGAGAATACTTGATTCATAACAAACCAAAGTTTAATTATACTTAATGGATACTTGGGGGGCGAAAAAATTTCATTATATTGAAAAAATTATAAAATTCATTATGTATTAATTACATAAGTTCATTATATATTAACAGCCTTCCAGTGTACACAGTATCATACATACTCTATAAAAGCGAATGAGCACACCATCAATCTAAAGTTTTGCTTTTCACATTTTTCAACGAAGCCATCATTTCCATAAAACATTTCCATCTTTGCAATAAAGGTTTGGAAGGAGAGAATATACACGTGTTACTATGTGTTACTATGTGGCGCGGTTTGGCACGATTTGGCATTATTTTTTTAATGAGAATAGTAATTTTATTAGATTAACAATAAATTAGAACATTTTGAGGAAGAATTAAATATACTTTTATATTGACTTTCCGTCTATTAAGACATTATTTAGTACGGATTCAGAAAATAAAGTTACTCCCACGAAAGTTCCCATTATTTTTAATTTCAAGAATTTTTGTGAGTTTCAGAAATTGCTCATCAGACCGGAAATTCATGATTTGAATGCAATTTTTTGCTTCATCGAGTTAACACTGCAATGAAACTAGATTATAGTCTACAAATATACAAATAAGGTTTACTTTCGGGGATGAATATTTTCACATTATTTATTTTGGTACGTGGCACCAACTTTCTATTTACTTCTAGTATATAATTATTTGAAATATGATAAGACGTTCTAGAACTTGCCGCATGGTGGTCACCAGCAGGCTTGTACGATGAACTCGGTGCGCGGCGATCCTGTGTACAAGCTATTACTCATCGTCTCCTATCATTTTGTAAGAAAAGCCAATCAAAGACGCATATTATTCCACGCTTTAAGCGGTGGGCCCTAAGTGGGTTGTCAAAGGGATTGGTTTTGCGTGTGTTTTCCGTTCCCTTTTTGCGTNGGTCATATTACACTTTTTTTAGAATTTTTCGTATACTGCCAAAAAAAATAGGTGATGAAAAATTTTTTGCAGACGTTCAGACAATTAAAAATAAATAAAATTGACCCACAATTGTTAGCCCAAAATCGAATGGTACACCGCTAGCCATATTATAGCAGAGGACGTTTGAAATAAGAAATTTCAAAACTTCAAAAATGGGTATCGATGTTTTTCAACCTATCTTGTTAGAGAATTTTTTTCTGTCATTTTAAGAACTAGGATTTTTTTTTATGGAAAAAGTTCAAAAAAATCGATTTTTAAGGTCATTTTTCGTGATTTTACAGGTAAATTGTGATCCAGTTCTAGCGAAGCCGTATAAAGTGCTTAGGAAGGCTGATTTTGCCAGCTGAAATTAAGCGTTTTTCGGCTACCCATTTTTTTAATTGAGGTCGGGCGACCCATATTTGACCTCTAATGACCGGTCAAAGTTCAAGGTCATCTCAAGTTCATCGTATAGACTTGTAAGTTACCCCAAAAGAATCGAAAGGGTCCACTTTCCAATGAACGTATTAGGAACTATGGGTCATGGAATGTATGAGAGGTCGCTAGAGAGCAAAAAACTGGTCAACACCCAAGTCACCTCAAGTTCATCGTATAGACGTGTTTAGTACCCCTTAAATAATCGGGAGGGTCCGACTTTCTGATGAACGTATTAGCCAACTATGGTCCAATAATGTACTGAAGGTCGCTAGAGAGCAAAAAGTTTTGCTCGTCTTAGCGACCTTTCAGACCATTAGTTTGACCCATAGTTCTTAATACGTTCATTAGAAAGGTGACCCTTCCGTTCTTTTTGAGGTACTTACAAGTCCAGACCGAATGAACTTGAAAGTTGACCTTGAACTTTGACCGGTCATAGATGTCCAAATATTGGTCGCCGACCCTCAATTAAAAAAACTGCGTAGCCGAAAAACGCTTATTTTCACTGGCCCTAAAAAATCAGCCTTTCTAGCACTTCATACCGGCGTCGCTAGAACTTGGATCACATTACCTGTAAATCACGAAAATTGACCTTTAAATCGATTTTTTTTTTAAAATTTTTTTATAAAAAAATAAAATCCTACGTCCTAAAATGACCAGAAAAAAATTCTCTACAATATAGGTTGAAACAGCGTACCCATTTTGAGTTTTTGAATTTCGTTATTTCAAATCGTCAGCATGTTCTTGAACAAAAACAAATCAATACATTCGCTACTATGGGGTTCTTGTGGACCAACTAGTTGGTCTTAACGAAAAAAAACGTTTCAAAAGGGACACGTTAACTGGGGGTTTTTTTGTTTGAGGGCTGTTGAGTGCTAATATTTTTGATAAATGTTTATCAAACATGTACAAAATCGCAGCTTGACAAATTGGTTGGTTGACGTTTCATTCGTCGTCCTATTTTTGGGCTAGTAATACTAGAGGACAGTGGTTCTGAAATGAAATTAGTTTTTAATCCTGGCTCCGTCCTGATTCATGATCTCCGTTTTTTTAATTATGTTAACCTGAATCCCGAGCGGTCCCCGGTCCCAAACCTAACTTGAAAATGTCAATTCCCGATCCCGTCCCTACCCGACCTGGACGTGATGATTTGGATCCCGACTCGGGATCCTGTTCCAAAACACTGCTAAGAGACGTTCATGACACTGTTTTATGAGATGAGGTTATAACTTGAATCACCTTTTTCTCATTTGAAAGGCTTTTTGAACCATTGCATTATAATTTTAAATTTCTCCATTTTTGTATTTTTTATTAAATATACATATAAAAATGATTGCATATAAAAATCTTATCATGCAGCAGACTTCAATCACGTTTTCAAATTTTTTGATATCTTTACTGAATTTCTGAGATATATTACAGGGGGGGCAATATCATCGAAAGTTCTTCAACTTAAAAATTTCGGCGTCAATTGGCAAATTGTTCGATATTGGCACATTCGGCATATGGGAACGCGAAATTTAATTTTTTTTTCAAAAATAAAAAAAACGCGTAGGCGTTCGAAAGACTCATATGTTTATTTTTTTTCATTTTATAAGGAGTTTTACATAGTATCGAATGAAATTGACCAACAATACGCTAAATTTAAAGTTCTTCACCGAACGCAACCGAATAAAAGTTAAAAAAGGTTAAAAATGGGAAATTAATCTTGCAATTGACGTCATCATACTCCACAAGTAATTTGTAATGAAATCTGAAAAAAATATCGGGCGATATTGGTGCAAATTCGGCGTATTGGCAAAATTCGGCAATATTGGGCAAATTCGGCGATATTGCACTCCGGCGAAATTAGCACTAGCAGTATTTTAGCTATAAATCCTGAAATTGCGTAGGTTTTCGGCAATTTCGGCGATATTGGGCCGGCGTTATCGGCCCCCCTGTACTAAGTAATAACTTTGGTGAATTTGATGAAATTCAGTTAAATTGGAAAAGCCGAAGTTGTCATATTTGACTTTTATAAAAATTCTCGTTTAACCCAAAAATAATTTATACACAGACATGAAATGTAAGAAAGGTTTTTGACCCGACTGGTTTAACCCGGTCCAGAGGGTTTTGATTAAGTTACACCCTGTTGCATGAATACTCTTATTCTGTCATGACAAAAGTTTAAATTTAATATTTTATTTTGACCATCTGGCAGAAAATATTTCGACAAGGACACGCTATCAGCGCATTTTTAACTGCGCGAAAGTTTATTAAATGTGATGATTTAAAAAATGCAGTATGAAAATAAAAAAAATGATTCTGATTTAAAATTTCGAATGATAAACATATTAAGGTAGTTAGTGAGAAACAGTAAATTTTAAAACAAGCTAAACTTTGTATTTTTTTTAACTGTAATCAAAGTACTTAATCGCTAGTAAATAAATAGCTTCCAAATAGTACACAAATATGGTTTTTTTTTAAATTAGACCGACTATCTTAAATTCGGGGAATCCTGGACGACAAAAAGTTTCCAAAGCGCGGCACGGATTAAGATGATCAGTGTTTTTCGTCCAAAAAAGGCGTTTCTTGGAAATTTTTCTTACAAACGCAAAAACCAATCGAGAAATTTGAAAAAAAGTTCGTTCTGTCAAATATAGTTTGTGAAATTCAGATTCGAAAATAAACAAAAAAATAATTCATTCAAATTTCAATTAAAGTTTTCACCCAACCTTCACATCCCTACAACAATTTTTGGTGGGTTCGAATTTTACCTTTGTTTGTCAAAAATACTAGTGATTTTTTCTGCCACAAATCTTTCAAATGAAGTTTTATTTATATTGAAAAAAAACGTATTATCGGCAGTAAGTTTTGATTGGTCGATTCAACTCCAACAGGCTAACGACACCAACCAATCAGAATCAAGATAAAAAATATTCACAAGATTATATTGACGTGAGCCAATTCATTAATGTATCTATCCCGGCTGTTTTTGAACTGTAATGGCTATCTTAAATCGACATATAATACTGTCCCATTATAATTCACATTATAATCACATTTTAAGGGGTTTGTGGGTGTAGAATTTGGAATTGCTGAGGGGAAATAGCCTCTCCTCCAGCTGGACTGAAAGGGTCGATATACGGGCAATAAGCATAAATGAGAAAAAAAATACGGGAGACTAAAACCTTTTCTGTCAACTGCAAGTAAATTTTTTTAATTCTTGGTAAAGATGGCTCACCGGTGCGGCATCGAAAAAACTTGGTTAAAAAATATGTTCTCAATTCACACAAAAAATTGTAAAATCTCGAATCAATTTGGCTCGTTAAATTTGAAATAAAACAGAAATGTATGATGAAACCTAGAAATATGTCATATTTTACCACGTACTTCGGTTGAAAAAATTATTCTCTGTTTGATTTTATACGCTAAAATAAGTTCATACGATATAATTTCTCTGTGTTGGTGAAGATAGTTGCAGGAGTCAGTTTTTTCAACGCGTGGTGTCCCGCATCGCCTCAATATACCACAATAGACTCAACCAAAAATACGCAAATATGATTAGTTAAAAATATTCGTTTCATTCTGATTTTTTCTTTATCAGCTTGGAATTCTGGAATAAACAAAAAGGTTTCTTTCAACGCTTGTTCCATATATACACCCACAACCCCTTAAACAATACTCTAGAAAGATTTTCGTTCCAAAACAACACCGATTTAATGCTGAAGCTTTCTTTATCAGAATGAATCGGACGAAATTAAACAAACAGGAAGAACTGTTCGTTCTTCCAACTCTTTTGATTATTCGACATGTTTATTTTTTGATTTAAAAATGCCTATTTTTTCAAAATTCGTCTTCACTCTTGTTTTCTTATCACACGATTCTAGATTCCATAGTTCAAAGTTTTCCGCGAATTATTTCTGTCGAAATTGGCTTTCTATAGGGTTGGAAAATGAATAAACACGAAAACGTTACCAATTTAAGTTTTTAATTATATCATATATATCTGATATGTCTGATCTATTTGGTTATATATTGTACTGTGTATTTGCTACAGAAAAAATAACGTTAGTTACAAATTACTGTTACGTAACGCTATTATTCAAACAAGGCAAATCGAATTGATTTGGAATTTATTTCACTAGGAAACAAAAGTTGCAACGCGAAAAATGACTTTAAACTAACGTTGTGGGCACATTGATGAGTTAATAAGTCGATTGAAAATTACCCAAAGTGACTCTATATCCCTTTATCACTTTTTGGTTAGAATGCGTAGCCACCAACGTTAAAATCACACGGTTAAAAGGTGTAGTGGCTACGCATTCTAACCAAAAAGTGATAAAGGGATATATCAAAATTAATAATTTTAATTATCAATTTTATTAAAAATATATAATTGGTGAGGTTTCGTTTTATTGAATTTCAACCCAACAATTTTGTTCAAATGAAGCAAATCTTGTACGAAGTATGCACAAAACTGGACATGAAGTCCTAGAGCAAAACATTTCTATCAAATGTAATTAAGGAGAAATTGGGCATAAAATTAACTGAAATATACATTTTTTTAAAGAATTTCATTAATATTTTTAATTTAAGGAGCCTTGTTGGAGGACCCGAGGAGAGAAAGATTAGGAAAGGAAATAACATTTGGCTGTACTCGTATTTTTTGATCCGGTTCCTTTGGTGCATTATCTGTCGTTGTACTAGCCCAGTTTATAAAAAAAATAATTAGCCCAGAAGTAAACCATCTTTAGCTGAGATTATTCTCGGGAGAACTGAATTATGAGAGACATGGATTTAGAGAATAGCGTTAAAGATGACAGTAATCTACAGAATCAAACTATTCAAAGAACTTGGAATTTATACGATGGATGTCAATCGAAATATTAATTAATGCTCAAAATGGCCACTAAAATCCCAAAAGGTCAAAAAATGTTATAATTGTAAGTAATCAATTTATAATATACTTCTTAGCATCCTACTATTTACCATGTGTACACTTCTAACTGGTACGCACCGTTCTGACTGGTACACTGTTTAGGGTCAGTCACAAGTGTCTCAACAGGTACACTGCAAAGAAAAGATTTTTTTTCAATTTAGGCTTAGTATTTGTGAGAGCCCTCAATGCAGAATTGCCAAAAAAACTTCGTCCAAAAACGGTACTTTTTAATATGGTTTAAACCATAGTTTCACAGATTTTTTCGAATTATTATGGTTTAAGACATCTAGGAGTGGCATTAAATAATATAATAATAAAAAATAATTATAAACGCCAGCAGATTGGTACATTTTTTCAGAGCAATATATAACTGATATTATATAAGGGATATGAAAAGAAAAAAATGTGTGAAATTGATTTTTTTTATTTTGATCTTCAATAAAGTGTTCATTTCTTACAAACGTTCTACATTTTTATTTTCTAAACATAACTAACTATAAGTTAAAAAATACAAAAAAAACACTTTTTCACTTGTTGCATCTTTCCAACTTTAATAGAATTTTTTAAAGACGATATTAATAAACTTCAGACATTGGCGGGTGTTTCTCCGCTTAATTTAGTTCCCTAATCACTCTGCACTCGAAAAATTTCTAAATGTCAAAGTTTTTTTCCATGAAAAAACGTAAAAATTGGCGAAAAGTAGAGAAAAACAGCTTTTTTTGAGATAACAAATTGACCTTTAAATTACCGTTTTTGATATTAAAAAAATGTCCTGACTAAAACAAAATGGCGCCATTTACACACACCATTTTATTTGAAATTTTTCACAACCATAAATTTTTAAAGGATTCAAGTGCGAATGGCACTTATCGAGTGGCACAGTCAAGGTGTTAAAAAATTCATCAACAGTTTCAAAATGATAATCGCCGCGACCTAACGACTAGTTGGACATGCTCGGGGCGGATTAATAAGATGCAAAACATTTAATTTTATATGTGATTCTGCATGATTTTTTATAGAGCGTTCAAAAACTACGAATAAAAATTTTGGACTTGATTTAGGAAAATTATTCATAATTTTTTCTGGAAAAGTCGATAAAAAGGGTGTGAAAAATTAAAAAAGTTTTATGTATTTTTCAAACAGCGGCAGAAAATATGTAGGAATCCATGAAAAAAAGTTAAAGTGGCTATTTTTGGTTTTTACCACAGATTTTCAGTTTATTAAAGCAAAAAAAAAAAATTTGGACAAAAAATGCGAAAATTTCATAATGCTTCGATTGTTTTTTTCAAATTTTACGATTTCAAAGATGAAAACCCGAACTCAAATCTTTCCTAAAATGGATTAAAAATGATTTTATGAAAGCTGAAACTATTTAAATCGGTTTCATCTAACTATAATAAAGCATGAAAAAATATACTGACTTACTATTTTCGTAAGTTATATTGACTCCAGGATTCCGGGTTTATTGCCAGCCCTAAAGAGTACACAGTTGAGAACTTTTATGATTTTTACATTTTGAGAATTACTTGATCTTAACAAAACCAAAGTTGAATTATACTTAATGGATACTTGGGGGCGCGAAAATTTCATTATATTGAAAAAATTATAAAATTCATTATGTATTAATTACATAAGTTCATTAGCTATATTAAACAAGCCTTCCAGATAGTAAACAACAGTTATCATACATACCTACTCTATAAAGCGAATGAGCACACCATCAATCTAAAGTTTTGCTTTTCACATTATTCAACGAAGCATCATTCCAAAAACATTATCCATCTTTGCAATATAGGTTTGGAAGGAGGAATATACACGTGTCCACTATGTGGTAACTATGTTGGCGTCGGTTTGGCACGATTTGGCATATTTTTTTTAATGAGATGTAATTTTATTAGATTAACAAAAATTAGAACATTTTGGGAAGAATTTAAATATACTTTTATTATTGATTTCCGTCTATTAAGACATTATTTGTATGGATCAGAAAATAAAGTTACTCCCACGAAAGTTCCCATTATTTTAATTTCAAGAATTTTTGTTGAGCTTTCAGAATTGCTCATAGACCGGAAATTCATGATTTTTGAATGCAATTTTTTTGCTTTCATCGAATTAACACTGCAATATGAACACTATTTATTAGTCTACCAAAATAAAAATTAAGGTTACTTTCGGGGAATGAATATTTTCACATTATTTATTGTTGCGGTACGTGCCACCAAACTTTCTATTATATAAATTATTTGAAATATGATAAACGGTTCTAGAACTTGGCCGCATGGTGCACCAGCAGGCCTTGGGACGTGAACTCGGTGCGCGGCGATCCTGTGTACAAAAAGCTATTACTCATCGTCTCCTATCATTTTTGTTAAGAAAGGAGCCAATCAAAAGACGCATATTATTCCACGCTTAAGCGGTGGGCCGTAAGTGGTTGTCAAAGAGATTGGGTTTTGCGTTGTGTTTTCCGTTTCCCTTTTGCGTGGGTGTGAAGCAAAAAATAAGGGGAAAATAGGATGGGGATAGAAAATGCTGTCGGATGCATCCTTTAAGGATCCTTATAGATTTAAAGAAAAGATCTACTAAATGGCCTTGCTCAAAAGTTTTTGTTCCCTGATAGATGAAGTTACAAAGTAACATTTTTACCACCGCTATAGCGCGCGACCTCCTTAAACTGAACCTTTTTTACCTCAATATCTTTTTCCAACGGAACTCAATCTCAAAAACGTTTATTTTCTATTTTAGCGCGTGTTAGAATTCCCACTATTGTTGTCTTGTGACTTTCTGAGTATTCAGTTATTAGGCAAGGTGCTTGATATTGAATCGCCTAATTTGACCGGTGTTGAATCACTAAGCAATCACTAAGACTTTATAAGTGATTCGGAACTCGCGCTATAGAGGATAGTTAACTTTAAGAGATGGAGTAAATTATCATGATCCCACTTTCACTCGTCATCTGCTGTTCTCAATTAAACCCTTGGAAAAATAATTCAGGTGATAAAAAGTTGAGTACTGAGTTAATTCTGTTAATTCGGCTTGTCGAATTTAAACGACACATAAACGTGAAAAAGTTAATCGAGGCTTTACTGTTTTCCCATTTCTAAAGTTTATCTTATAAAGTTAGTCTAAATGAGTTTTCTGAATTAAGTAATCCAAGATGTCTATCTATATTACACTTAAACAATTAGAGATGAATGAAGCGAATCAACCCGGACCCTTTGACAAGCGCTGGAATTGTTGAACCATCACGCCCACAACGACACGAGTTATATCTCTCTTCCAAAGTCATATTGCAAAGTCGGAACTGCACCTTTGTAGGAATGTGTAAAGAAAACTTTCGGTTTATGGTTGCGGCCCTTTTCATTCCATTTATAGAGTTACGTATGTATCATATATATAACAGTTTCTGTAACTAGAAGGCTTTTAATATTTAATGAAATCCTTGTCGTGGTGATCTGCGATCTGGCCCGTTGTAGGTCGTCATCACGCTTTCCACTTCCGCATATACCGTATAGGCTTTACCGCGGTATTCGCATGTCTTTTAAAAACACTAAAAAAAATTATTTTGAAAAAACAACGTTATTAATTTTGGGCAGGGGTTTTTTAACAAAAAAGTTTTTACAAAAAAAAGTTTTTAATAAAAATTTTTAACAAAACATTTGTTTACAAAACATTTTTTAACAAAACATTTTTTAACAAACAGCATTTTTTAACAAAAAAGTTTTTTTAACAAAAAAGTTTTTAACAAAAAAAGTTTTTTAACAAAAAAAATGCATTTTTAAAAAACAATTTTATTAACAAAAACCATTAATAACAAAAAAAAAATTTTTGAACAAAAAAAATCATTTTTTAACAAGAAATCATTTTTAACAAAAAAATTCATTTTTAACAAAAAAATCATTTTTTAACAAAAAACATTTTTTTACAAAAAAACATATTTTCCGCATATAAAATTTTGAACTTTTGAAGAGCATTTTTGCGTTTATTTTGCTTACAGTTAATAATTATGATCAGAAGACGCCTCAAACATGGTGATGGACTCAGAAAATTAGGATTAAAAAAGTGCGGCTAAAATTATTTATCAAGCAGGCAAAGCTCAAGAATTCTACATTTAAATTTTTTCGCAATTTGTGCTTGTGACCTTATAAATGTCGATTTATTTTTACAAAATGACCTAAAATAGATTTATTCAAATTTAAATTCAACATGTTTCGCTGTTTTATTTTAGCATCGACGGGGAGGGGAAAGTGAAGCAAAATGGTTCAGAATTGTTTTCGAACGAATTTAGCGAAAAGAACATCTGATTATGAGTCACTGAGAGTTAAAAGCGAGAATTTGGGCGTGTTCGATTTTTTAAAAAAAGTCCCACTTAGAATAGTTATGTAAAAAGCCAGTGGTGTTTTGGTCGCTTAGATTCCGAGTCTAAGGTCTGAGAAGAAAGGTCTGCTGTTACGGCGTTCATAGTAAGACCTGAAGCTTTTGCCGCAGTACTCTAATTGTTGCATGAAAGGGTTAAGCCTTTAGTGCGTCGACAAAGCCGCGCACTAGAGAGCAAAACACGCGCCGCGCCATGCTGCAGCTCAAATTTTTTTTTTTGTGCTGTTCATAGAAAGAATAACGGTATAGTTGTACACTCGTCGATGGCAACACTTTTCCTCGGAAAAGTCTATGTTATTGTTAAAAATGCTATGGTCGTTTGTTCCTGCGGAACACGACCCTATTTTTAACCCTAACCCTAGGCTTTCCCAAGAAACAGCTTGCGTCGTTCTATACCCGTGTACACTGGACACCGGAGTTTTACCTACCCCCCAGTTTTCTAAATTTTTAAAACTTTCAAGATAGGGATGATATTCAGTTCTACACATGAAAATTATATAGGAAACTCGGGGCATGGCAAACTTTTGTCAACAAAAAACTAGGGTTGGTGCAGAGAACGGGATTTCACGGACCTATACATATATCACCCACAACCCTATTTTTTCCTGACAAGAGTTTGCACGGTTTTATCCCGTTTATATGAGGCAAGAGTTTTTCAAAATTTTTGTTAGAAAATGTTTTTCCTTCATTCTGTACTTTATTAATAAAGCATAATTAAGATTATTTTTTCAAAACACTAATAAATGCAACCGAGATATATTTTTGTGTGGGATTTTCACCTTCCAACAAATGTGTGTTCTTTGGATGAGTTTGAAAATTCAAAAATGTTTTTTTTCGTTAAAAAATGTTTACTTGGTTGAAAAATGTTTTTTTGTGAAAAATGGTTTTTTTGTTAAAATGTATTTTTTGTTAGAAAAATGTTTTTTTTTGTTAAAAAATCTTTTTTTTTGTTATAAAATATTTTGGTTTGAAAAAATGTTTTTCTTTTGTTAAAAAATGTTTTCTTTTGTTAAAAATGTTTTTTTTGTTAAAAAATGTTTTTTTTTGTTAAAAAAGTGTTTTTTTTTAAAAAATGTGTTTTTTGTTTAAAAATGTTGGTAGAAATGTTTTGTTAAATAAATGTTTTTTGTTAAAAAATTGTTTTCCCATAATTTTGATTCTAATACTAAAATAGCTAAATTGTTAAGTTTTTGATAATTTATAAAAAAAACCACATACTGAAAATTATTGATCATTTTTTTGTATGAATAATTATCGGAGTATGCGGAAATTGAAATTTCGAACATATGCCACATTAATAATGTGACATTATGTATTCATACATAAGCAAAATTAAGTATTTCAACATTCCCCACATTATGTGTTAATATATAATGTATCTAGTTTTTCATAAAAAAAAACGTACACTTTTTTTAGGTCGGTAGGTGTACCAGTTAGGGAGCGAGTACTGTATAATAATATTATCATTGAACCAGTGAAAAAATTATCAGGTTTCGATTCGAAACCGAAATTCTGTCCACGGAAAAAATATCAAGAACATTTGGATCAAAAATAAGTTTGACAGTTAAGAGTGATCTATCGGTTGATTAACCTGGTGTGAAACTGGTATCTTTTAGAATCAGCAGATCGAAAATGGATTAAAAGAATGGGATATCTCTTGGGATGGATCGTTTTGTATAATGAAGAACAAGGCAGATTACAAGACCCTAGATATAAGGCAAAAGGACATTCACTAAAACATCAATAATGCATGAGCTGACAGTTTCAATCATTTTTAACGATTCATTTTCCTAAGGAAAAACTTACAAAATTAGTCAATAAACTTTACCATCTGAGTCACAAGTGGCGTCGAGACAAAAACTGATTCGCTAACGCGTACATACGCCTTAAAAATATTTTCTACTACTGGGCATATCCTTTGAACAATTGAAGTGCCAAAAACGATGAGTTTATATCTTACTTTCAACTAAACTCATGGTTTTTGGCACTTCAAGTCGTAAAAGGATATAGTACAATGCAGTTGAAGTGATCTGGCTTCTAAAAAATCATGTCTTTATTACGTAGGTTATCTGACCAACCAACGCGGCTGATTTTCTTTAGCTTTTTGATGATGTTAAAATCGTGCCTTTATGACTTAATTTAATTTTCGTCAATTTTCTTTGATTTTTCGCACCATAATCGACCATCAGAATTCATTTGTTATTTTAGGTGCGCTTTTCACTTATTTAATTAAATTTTTGAAAGGATTTCATTTAAAAAAAAGGAAATATCAAGCGCGCTCATTGGTCAACTTTAAGCGCACGCCTAAAAATAAATTAACCAATCATGTGTCCGTTCTCTCTATTTCACTAGATATTGTTGTTCTCGATAAATTACTTTACATACTGTAGAATATATTTTTCAAATATTTTTTGAAGAATAGGATCATTCAATCCGGTTGAGAATTATTTGTCTTTCTCAACTTGCAAAATAGACCTTAGGAGGTGGTCAACACAAATCTGGAAAAAAACGTGTAATGAGGTTATGTTCCCTAGAACGGTCAAAACTTCATATTTTCTGTATTTAAAATAAATAAGTGGTATTTTTAGAGTCCTCACCCCCCTCAAAAGTACTATTCTAGAAAAATTTAATAACAACATTATTTTTTTCCGACCAAAATTTAATTTTGACATGTGACTACGACCTCTCAGGAGGACAAATAAGAGGTGTCATCAAAATTAGTTGAGTTAAGTTTTATGGACGAGTGTTTGAACTTTGCAAAGATAATAGTCGGAACAATGAATTTGGAAAATTAAGGGCTCAGTTACGTTTTGAAAACCCATGATTTTAAGGCCAAAATAACCGTTTTTCGAGATTTCAAGCGCTATGGTTTTTTTTCGAAAGTTCTTTGAGTTAAGTTTTGTAGGTACTATTAATTCTGCCATTTAAAAAAAATCAAGTCCATGCGGCATGAAATATTTGAGTCAATAGGCGTCGAGTAAGGGTCAAAGTTGATCGCACTGATAGTCATTTCCGGCGGAGATGACGTTTGAAAATTTTCTCTCTGAAAAATCAAAAATGTAACTGAGCCTTGAGTTTAAGAGGCATGGNCCATGCCTCTTAAACTCAAGGCTCAGTTACATTTTTGATTTTTCAGAGAGAAAATTTTCAAACGTCATCTCCGCCGGAAATGACTATCAGTGCGATCAATTTTGACCCTTACTCGACGCCTATTGACTCAAATATTTCATATCTGGTGGTTTCATATCTTTCTTGTTACTAATTTCAGCGTGAAAATGACGACAAAACTACGTGTTTGTGTTGACCACCCCCTTAAAGGGCTCTGAAAGCGCCTTAATCGGATTTAGACCAACAAATCGCTTTTTGTTTCGACACCACTTCAAACTCACAAGGTCATTTATGGAGAAATTGCGTTATGATATAATTATAAATATCCTTTCATTAGTTCTGAAGCCAACGGAATCACTTCAAAGCTTGATATATCTCGAAAGGTGTCCTGGGCTCAATTTGGGTAAGTGATTACAAAATTGGCGGCAAAATCAAAAAAGATTTCGGTTATGGGATTTATTACTAAGTATTTAATTAGATCAAAATCGTCACAAATAATCTATATCGGTGATGGCAAATTATTTTACAGAAAACGTCTTCAAGATCAAAATGGGTACGACGAGGTGCTTCTTTCAAATTCAAATTCAGCGGTTATAGCGTCGCTAATATTTCATCGTAAGTATTTTAACAAATTCTAGTTCATAAAAATAGTTGCTTTCGAATTCTGTGGAAATAATTAAAATTTTTAAAGTTTTTTTTTTCGGCTATATAATGATATTGGCAATATTTTTCGGCATATATTTTTTTCGGCTATATTTTTTTCGGGCTATATTTGTTTTCGGCTTTATTATATCTGAAATATAATATATTCTATTGCTAATCGGGGTATATGGTGGCAATTTGGTGATTATTGTTCCAGCGATATCGGCCGGCCGGATTCGCCCCCTGTATTAAATGTAATAATATTTGTTGTCATGAACAATTTAGACGAAAAATTTAAGAAACAAAATTTAAAAAAAAATTCCGAAAATTTTTCCAAATTATTTGAAATCAGAAAATGTGATTATCTTGAACAATTCATAAAAAATCAAATTTTACCTGTGTTTATAATTAAACCGACCGCGAAGATTTCAAAAATATTAGGTAAAACTTTTTATGACCTTGGGAAAGCCGAAATAGGCTGTTACAGGCTGAAAATCTTGTAACACCCTAAGCCGATATTCAAATTTCGTATTTTTTTCAAATCAAGCTAAGCAGCGCCACCATTCAAAATTGTAGTTTGGTTCAGCTCGGTTGACCAAATGGATGAGGCAGATAACAATGTCACGTATCAGATATTTACTGCTCAAAGTTCTGATATTCTACAATATGTAACTGAATTGTTTATATCATAGGTATATTAAAAGTTATAGGCGTTGCAAAATGTCAAATATTGAATTTGAAGATACTACAACCTCCTTAAAATTTTTTTTGCTCGAAACTTAATTTTAAAAGGCCCTCATAATCGATAGCCTTCTGAAACTTTTAATAAATACACTATTTTCTGGTTAACAATTTTTTAATTAACCTTTCGCAAACGTAGCACTTATATCGCCAAATTTTCACGTCTTCAGACTTTTACGTATCATCTACGTAAGAATTCCGCTGGATAATTTAAAACTACTATAGTACTAAGTATAACTTCTCGAGAAACTCGTGGCTGAAATGACAAATAATCATTAATTTATCGAACTTTTTCCGAAATCATGACAAAATAGTTTAAAAAATAACTTTCAGATAGTTTAAAGAAAAAAGCTTTTAGAAATTTTAAGATAAGGTTGAAGATTTTAAAAAATGTATAAGGTATTTCTTTTTGATTTAAAAATATATTTTTTTACAACATTAAAAATTCTACATCCAAGATGTAACATCTTTAAAATTTTCAATTAAGTCATTTTGGACCAAATTTATTTGAACCATACTAAATGTTTTCCTTCCAAAAATAGGGATGGTATATTTTTAACCCCTCCCCCACGGGAATTATTTAAGAGATTTTTTTGGACACTTTTTTAAATTACAGTATTTTTTCGTCAGCTATAGGCACATTTAAATAAAAAAGTGGACTTGCGATAGGAAGCTCTATCTCAGCCAGTCTAGCAACGATATTTGTTAATCTCATGGAAGAAACTACAGTCAAAAAATATCTCGATGAAGGTAAAGTCATAAGTCACCAGAGATATGATGAGGATTGTCTTGTTATCATATTTCTTGATTGTAAAATTTTCATCCAAAATAACACTTTCGAGTTCATAAAATATAGAAAAAAGGGACTTTTTACAATTATCTCTAACTAAAAGCACAGTTTGATGAGCTACAGCTTGATGAGGGTATAAATATTGAAAAGGAGGAATTTTCACGTCTTTGCACGAGGAACGCAATGCATGTTCTTCAAATGAGATTTTTCTCGAAAGTTTAGAAGAACTAAAAGAGGTTTTTTATAGATGCTCCTGTCCACCGTGGTTGATTAAAGACAAAATAAAAACATTTTTACAAAATGACAAAAAATCAGATAGGCCAGATTCTGGCCGCCAGAAACCACAATGTCAATTTGTTTCAATTATACCTCTAGAAATATAAAACAATATATTTATAAATTAACAAAAAAATGACAAAATTTGTACCTAGCTTTTGAGTTAATGTGTGCTTTCGTAACATTAAGGTCACAAAACTATTCTCCCGTCATGCTAAGGCAGAAACAGACCTTTTCTATAGGTCAAATTGCGTGCACAACTATAACAGTGTATGTCTAGATAATTATATTGGTGAAACCAAAAGATGTGTTGGTGTACGGGGGTACCGGTCCACTGATATAACCCAACTAGGTTCTATTGTATTCTGAAGCCCTTCCTTAATCTCAACAAACAAAAAACAGGTGAAACGAGTTTTCGAACTTTTAACGCGAAAGACTAAAATCATGCAAACAAATCTCAAGTGAGAAATATAATCAGCATTTATAGCTGAACTAAATTTTCGGACTTTGACCCCAAAATGGTAAGCCTGTTTAAAAATAAAAAAATAGAAAATGAGAACAAACCGGATGTCCCCTTTAGTGGTTAAATCAAACCTCAAATTTTCTATTTAAGCTCAGAACTTTATATCATAAAATTAAAAAAAGTAGATATTTCATATTAATTGTTCTGAAATATTTAAAAAATGCGGAGTTTTGAGAGATACACAATCGACTTTAGTCATAAAACTGAACCANTCACACGGTCTGAGAATTCTACAATATGTAACGGAATTGTTTATAGTCATAGGTATATTAAAAGTATAGGCGTTGCAAAATGTCAATATTGAAGGTGAAGATTACTTACAACCTCCATTTAAAATTTTTTTTGCTCGAAACTTATTTTAAAAGGCCTCTATCGATAGCTGGTGCAAATTTAATAATTACACTATTTTCTGGTTAACAATTTAATTAACTTTGCGCAAACGTAGCACTACTTAATATCGCCAAATTTTCAGTTCTCGTCAGACGTTTTACGATTTCATCTACTAAGAATATCCGCTGGGACTAGATTATAAATTACTATAGTACTAAGTATAACTTCTCGAGAAACTCGTGGATGAAAGGTGACAAAATAATCATTCATTTATCGAACTTTTTCCGGAAATCATGACAGAAATGTTTAAAAATATTTCAGATAGTTTAAGAAATGCTTTTAGGAAATTTTTGGATAAGGGTTAAAGATTTTTAAAAAATGTATAAGTATTTCTTTTTTGATTTAATTATATTTTTTTACAACATTAAATAATTCTAATCCAGGATGGTATACATCTGTTACAAGTTTTCAATTCAAGTCATTTTGGTACCAATTTATTGAACCATACTAATGTTTTCCTCCCCCAAAAAATGGATGTATATTTTAACCCCTCCCCCACGGGAATTATTTAAGAGTTTTTTGGACACTTTTTTAATTTACAGTTATTTTTTTTCGTCCGCTATAGGCACATTTAATAAAAGTGGCTTGCGATAGGAGCTCTATCTACCGCCAGGTTCTAGGCAACGTATTTTGTTAATCTCTGGAAGAAACTACAGTTTCAACAATACAATATCTCGATTGAAGGTAAAGTCATAAGTCCACGCAGGATATGATAGGATTGTCTTGTTATCATATTTCTTGATTGTAAATTTTCATCCAAATAACACTTTTCGAGTTCATAATATAGAAAAGATTTTACATTATCTCTATAAAAGCACAGTTTGATGAGCGAACGCTTGACTGGTATAAATATTGAAGGAGGAATTTTCACGTCTTGAGAGGACGCAATGCATGTTCTTCAAATGAGATTTTTCTCGAAGTTTAGGAGAACTATACAAGAGGTTTTTTATAGATTGCTCGGTCCACGTGGTTGATTAAGACAAACATAAAAACATGTTTAACAAAATGACCAAAAAGTCAGCTAGGCCAGAAACCCAATGTCAATTTGTTTCAATTATACCTTAGAAATATAAACAATATATTAATAAATTAACCAAACAATGACAGAATTTGTACCTAGCTTTTGGTCTAATGTGTGCTTCTGTGACTTCAGGTCACAAATATTCTCCCGTCATCTAAGGTCATACAACGACCTTTTCTATAGGTCAAATTATGCGTGCACAACTATAACAGTGTATGTCGTAGATACTTATATTGCCCTCACCACACCAGGGGGCGCCAGGTGTGGTAATTATTTAGAGTCAAGATGGACGCTCTCAGTCAGGAGCTAACCAATTATAATGGTGAAACCAAAAGATGTGTTGGTGTACGGATATCTGAACACCAACAAAACTCTAAAAAGTCGAACATTAATTATCACATCCAGAGTTGCACAGAGTTCATTGAAAAGTCTAAGGATTTTTAAATCCAAAACAAAAAAAACTTCACCAGTTTTTCTAAAGCTAAATTTGATTTTTTCAAATCTCTTTTTCAATTATACAACAAGGCTTCAGATACAAAAGGGAAAGATGAAAATGTGAGGCATACGGTATGCCGCATACCATATACGAATAAAAAGACCTAAATTAAACCATCAAATTGATCACAAAGCTTTCAAATTTTTCTAGCCCTGTTGTACCTTAGTCTAGCCACCATGCTTCACAGCCAAAAATCTCTCAATTTTTTTTTTCGAATTTGCTTTCACTGCTTCATATTTTCTCACGCTATATTTTTTCGCATTTATTATCATCATCACCTTGAAAATGTTTTAATAATAAAACGAAACTAGTCGGATAATCCAATGTTACAATTTTTAGCTGAAATTCAAAATTTTTGAAATCAATTTTCAGTTTTCGTAATTAAATTTTCCTGTTCAAATGACCGGTTTCAAAATAAATTTGAAGGGCATAATAATTGGCATTGTAATTGAGCATTGTAATTTTTTTTAATTTCAGTCTAGATTGCCAAACTTATTTGAATAACGGAAAAAAATAATCTTCGGTCACATTTTGTTATTGAAAATTATTAATTGGCCACCTGGGTGAGATACGACCACGAGACTTCTTAAAAATTCAGAATATTCGGAAATTGAGATATTAAACTGAAAAAGTACTTTTTTACTTCATTATGATTTTTCGTAATCATTTTATTTCACCCAGGCAGTTGTGTTATTGGTAAAACCAGGTCAAGCCAACTCAACTGACGTCAAGCCAGAAATTGTGGCTTGATTTCAAAGCCAGGTCAAGCCAAGGGTATCTTGGCTTGATTTGACTTGGCTTGACTCAATCCAAGTCAAGTCAAGCCACCATAGCCAAGCCAGTGGATGCCGAGGCCTGCCCCACCTGCGCACGATGTCCAAGTGCCCACCTGCGCATGAGTGTTTTAAAACACAGATTGAAATGCAAAGCCCAAAAAATTGATTGTTAACTTGTAGACTCGATTTCCGGCAAGTAGTGACCATTCACCATTAAATCGCATTTTACGGACGCTATAAACTTGATGACCAGATCGTTATAAACTTATCGATATTTTGAAGACAAAATGAACGTTTGTGCGTTTTTTTTTGGAAATTTTCACCTGTATTCGAGTACGTCTGAATTTTTTTGATCCCAATAAAAACTGTCATTGTATCAGAAAAAAAAAATCTAAAGACTTTTTTTTCCATTGAACTAGAGCCCAAAATGATCACGTGACGGTATACAGTCAAGAAATAAGGTCGTCAAATAGTTACTGTTTGTTTTTCAAAAAATTCTAAATCCGTTTTGAAATAGTGAAGATGTCTTTAGGTGTTTTTGTAATATTTTTCTAATTACACTAAAGTCCAAAAACTATCCACGTGACGCCTCAAATTTAAACAAATAAGGTTGTTTGGCCTCAAGTCAACATCAAATAGTACGCAATTACGCGAAGAAAATTGTGGGTAATAAACCCTAATTTTCGAAGTTTTGAAGCTAATGATATTTTCCAAAAGGTCACGTGATCTTATTTTTCAAGAAATAGGATTTAATTTATGACTATTTTAAACCTTATTTTGGAATTATTTTCGTCACGTGATTTTTTATTCAGACTTCCCATTTATATGAGAAGTTCTAAAAACGTTTTGAAGTTGACCCTGGGATTTTTTTGACGTAATCTTTGGTACTTTTTCCAAATATATTAGGCTACTCAATATTTTTTTTCAAAAGTTACTCAAATCATGCGGAAGACCTGTAAAAGAATCGTAAGAAATTGTCTAGACTTTAATTCATTACGTTGCGGCCTCGCGGTTTAAATAGAATTTCCTAAAAGTCAGAACTTATGGGAAAATGAATAACATGAGCGCCTACGCATGAAGATATATATTTCACAACAAAATTATATTTCACACAAATTGTAAGTGACATTTACTAAGAATTTTTGTAGAGAAAATGTAATTATGTTTAGACAGACGATTAGAAAATCTTTAAGTTTTATATGAGGTAGTTTCAAATATTAAAATTAAGGTTTATTTCCGTCTCATTATTGCCTTTGATAGTTCGAGTGACAGTATAGTTCTGCACCTTTGGTTCTATCTCATTAAGGGGTAGGCTGTCGTAATTTTGAGCCCCTATAGAATTAAATTTATGATAAATTAATAATCGTCATGACTAAAGGTTTGAGCCCAAGACTCGTTGTGGCAATCAATTTTTTTCAAAAAACAGATCTAGAACATTAGTAGTATCAAGACATTGATTATTTTTGGCTTTAAACTTCGCATAAAACCGGTATTCCCACCTATGATCATGAACAATTTTTTATTAGTGAATATGGACCCCCGAAAACGATGCAATGACATTAAATTATCGGAATGTCTTAATCAATTCTAGAAATCTTCAATGTATTTTTTAAGGCCAGAAATGTTAAACTAATTATCGATTTGAACGCTGATTGGTTAAAAATTCTTGATTACTGTACGCCAACTTTTTGATCAGGTGGAAATCTCAGCTTTAATTTGGTGGTAAACTTTGTTTCGAATCAGACGAACTTTTTTTCGAAGCTTTTCATTCCGGTCACTTTCATTCCATTTTATAGAATTCTAGAATTTTATTCAAAAATTCCTTCTCATCACTTTAACCAACAGTTACTATTTATCTACCTAGTTGAACAATTGGCTTCATTCTAAAACATTCGTTCTAAAGAAGATAGAGTTTGAAGTCAAAAAACTGGCAAAATCGGCGTTCAAGTGAGATTCTAGAAAAAGAAGTCAAAAACTCGAAAAAATTCCTTCTCATCGCTTTTTTGGCTCTCATTTTATCGCTACTTTGTGTAGATTTTTGAGACGCTTTGTAGTGGGGTCCTAAAAGAAGATAGATTTTTAAAAAAACGTTTAGTGCTCTAGAATAGACTCAACCACCTGTGGTGTGATGTAACAAGATTGACTTTTGAGATGTGTGATCGTTTAGACGAAAGGCCTTAGATCTACAAACGAGTATTCTCAGAATTTTTACAAACTGCCAGATTGTTCTGAGGCGTGATGGAAAGGTACCAGATTACGACACCTACCGACCCCTTAAATGCCTTTTAATCTCGTTTAAATATTTTGTTTTTGTTTTTTAAATTGTATAGCAAATTGGGCTGAATATTTATGTTAAGCTATTGAAAATTGTATTTAATAAAATGAAACTTGCTTATATGGCTCGATTATAAAAATGGTCACATAAGTTGCCGGAAATCGAGTCTGGTAACCAGATCATGTCTAAAGTCTACGAGTTAAAGTGTCTAGATTTAAAAAACGTCCTACTCACACCCCCCCTGTGTCGAGTGTCAAAAAATGATGCTTAAAATTTTACCCTCAAAAATTTCCCCAATTAGTATATTCATAGGTTCAAATTTAGTCCCTGTGTTGAGATACAAGCAAGTGCTCTTTGAACCACCAGGTGGTGTTGGGTGTAAAAATAAATAATACCAAATTTTTTTTCATGAAAACTTACTCCAAGTGCTGTTTTAACTGCATATAACAAAAACTTGCATTGAAATAATGCATTTTCGGTCTGATAAGACATTTTTAAAAGTCACCAAATTTCCTAAAATTCGAAATAAGGGGAACTTTCAGGGGTCTGTTCCGATATTCCACGGGCCAAAATTATACTTCCCCATAATATTTTTGGTCTCTGTGTTTCAAAACACTGTTGCGCAGGTGGAAGTTAATGAAATAAGGTTGACAGTGGCATGTGATTTATAGATAAAATTAAATTATAAATAATGCAATTTTAGTGGGTAATGAAACCAGCCGTTTTAGTCACTAAAAAATAGGTACCTTTAAAAACAAAACGTCTTTCCAAGAAATAAGTCAACTTTGTATTATTTATTGCACCTGCTAATGGCAATAAATAAGCATAAATTTGAAACTGTTAATATAACAAGGTTTTATTTGTAATAAAAATCAGAATGATTCTCAGTGAAAATGTTTTCACTGAGGTACAGATTTTGTAGTATATTGTAAAATAACTTCGGGATTAGAATCACTACAACTTACTAGGAGAGGTTTTCGACTCAAAACCGAGTCTCTGGTGGAATGAAGAAGGCACAAAAGTTGCTTTTACCGAATTCATTTACAAATCTGTCCCGAAAGTTAAACTTGCTAAACTTTATGTCGACTCCAAGGTAAATTTCCAATGGCCAAATACAGAAAATGAAGTTTTGTATCCCGTCACAAGCGATGGCCTTCCAAAAATATCCTTAAAAGTTATTGACCTCCGCTTCGACGATAATTTCGACCTTTCAAAAAATACACTCAGCAAAAACATGGCATCTACAAGGATAGTTATTTATGATCACAAAGAAAATTCTTCGATGCTAAATTTTTTCGTTGGATCGCAGTATGCGATTCCATAAATCTCACCTGATCGGAGCGGTTAACCAGATAAATATGTGGTCATCTCGAAGTTAACAAAATACAAAAGAATTTTGAAATTTTTTCGCGCACATGTTTAAATAAAACGTTGGTTCATAATTTTTTATGTTTCTCACATTTTCAAATTAAACAGAAAAAGTATTTTTAACCAAAAAAATAGCATTATTTCTTATACAGTCTATGACTCCTTAAAAGTAGTCTTCTTAAAGCCAGTACCACTCGGAACATCAGATGATTAAACCTACGCTTAGAAAATGAGTTTTACTAGGCTTCCCGAAAAGTACTAAAAATCCTTCTCCTTATTTTATAAAAGTTTTTTCTGAAACTTGGCATTCGGCTTATTTAGATGAAAACTAAATTTCTCTCGGGTCAACTTTTTAAATTTATAGTGGTCAAAATTGTCAATTTGGGACGCTCACTAAAAAACCTACTCGTCCCTCAATTTTCATGTAGATTTGAAAATGAGAGCTTTATACTTGAGAGTATTAACAACAAGCCTGGCTTAATAATCTCTCGGGCCAACTTTTTGAATTTCTGCCTGAGGGTCTCTGGACAGAGTTCTCAATTTCGCTTTTTTGATGGATATTTTCCATAATTTTTGGAACTAAAAAAATTAAAACTTGAATTTACTGGTTTTTTGGCAGTATCAGGTGTTAAACTGTCTTTATGTACAAGAAAAATAGTTTGAAAAAAATTCTAGATAGAAATTGGTGCGTTTAATATCGAATCCTCTTTTATTTTACCTTCAATTTCAACCTCCAAAAAACCGACTTTTCTTTAAAAAATCTCAAAACAAAAGAATATCTTATATCCCTTTATCACTTTTTGGTTAGAATGCGTAGCCACTACTAGTTTTAACGTGTGATTTTAACGTTGTGGCTACGCATTCTAACCAAAAAGTGATAAAGGGATATGTCAAAAAACTTGGCAGAAAATTCTCTACAAAATACGTCTATCAAAAAGTATTATATTTGAAGTTGAGATATCGACGCCCACTCCCTTTAGTCTCCATTTTCTTGTTCTTCATTGACATTTAACGAAATTTTTTAAAGAGAGAACCAGCATTTTTAAGAGATGTAAACAAATATTTATGTTTGAAACACAAAAACAATCCAAATGACAAAATAACTTTTTGAGTTTGGAGTATTTCCTGGATGATCAAAATTTGACAGTCACATGCGATAATAAGTTGAAATTATTGAATAAATTTTTAAATCTATCGATCATGTATGAAATGTCATCTTCGATGTTCTAGAAAAATTCTTTTGTATGTGTAGCAAATTTTGCGTCCCATTTTCTTGCGTTTCAATTACTTTCTCTTTAATAAATTTAGTTCTACTTTCTATTCCATCAATCAAATTTTTACTTCTTTTTATATAATTCATTGTATCGATTTGACGCACATAAATTCGTGTGTCCTTAAATCAGTTGAATTTTTAAAAATTTTAGATTATTAATCAGTAATTCTGTTCATGCCCAAAACGACAGTTGAGATTTAACTCATGTTTCAAACATTGTATAGTGCAGGAATGTAAAAGGGATGATCCCCGACTAGATTTCCTATCCCCATCTCCATTTTTCACTATCTTTTGCTTAAACCGACGCAAAAAGGGGATGGAAAACCCACGCAAAAACCATCCCTTTTACAAGCCTGGTATAGTGTATAACCTCTTATCGCCAAATCGTTAAGATTCCGTTCCTCAAAAACGCGTGGTCGAGAAAACAACGCGGCTTACAAAAACGACTTAGCCGATTAAGTTCTAAGATAGCTCAAACTGGGCACAAATATCGAGTGAAAACTACAATATAAAAATTGTTGTTTTATCATACCCGATTTTTTTGGGGACAGAATCTTTACGAAAGGACAATAAGGGGATATGACTATAACGAACCCGAAAATGCAAAATAATAAAGGTTGTATTTTTACTTAAAAATTGTAATTCACTATAATTGGCTACACATTAGTGCACAATTGTTTTTTAAGCAAAAACGGCACAGGCATTTTATATTTGCTTAATTGTTTAACTGTTACCGGGTAAATTCTTGGGACTAGGTTTGAAATTTCATCCAGCTTATAAAGTTGGAGAATTTCTTTTTATTTCTGGCTCCTTCATCGTATTCTTTACGTACGAAATCCTTTTTAGAAGTCAAAAACTATTTTCAATCAAACTCAGCCATAATTTTTTACTTTTTTCAAACCGAAAGGAAAAACAAGAAATTTGTCTTTATTTTGGTCACTCCGAGGACACTCAAAATTTCAATACAAGTATCAAAAAAATTTTTAACGAAAAATACAGAAAAAGTTTCATAATGTTTTGAATTTTTTTGACATTTTTCCGAATTCAAAAATTAAAATTCGAACTCAAATATTTCCTTAACCCTCCGAGGCATATAGCCTTTTGAAAGGCTGAAGCCACTTTAAATCAAAATCAGCCATAAATGATGAAAAAAATGATGCAGAACTTGATCATTATAATCATTTTAAAATTCAACAATGTGAATCTAAAATATTTCCTAAATTTTTTTCGGATATAGGTCTCAATATTTTGATCAAATTGAGTGAAAGGCGATTTTTTCGCTTTAAGTTTTCTTCGTTCGGAAGAAATACTTTTTGATCCGAATCGTAATTTCAAATAAGCTGTTTTAAGAGAAGTGTTTTGAGTAAAGTTTGCAATAACAATTGCCTTCAGGACATATCTGGAGCAAATAATTATTCTTGGGGTGAAATTTGCAAATATCTTTCTTTTGGATTAGTATAGAAGAAATGATTGTTTTGAAAAATATATAATTTGTGAAAAACATGCCAGAGTGGTACTTTTAATACATATTTGCGCCTTAATATTGTAATATATCAAATATTTCATCAAGAACGAGAAACTAACATTTTTTCGCTAAAAATAACGTGATTTTCATGAATTATTTTGAACTGTTTTGAAAATCTTTTTTAATTCCCAACAGAATATAGTCTCAGACAACAAGTAATGAGTAAAAAAAGCATGCGCAGTATTTAGATAAACTTTCCTGGAGGTAACCATGAGGTAGTATGCACGTGGGTTTAATTAACCTTGCTTTTCGAACGTTTTTTTCCTAGAATTAAACATAAATTTTAGAAATATGAATTTTTTTAAATCAAGCTCTTCAGAGTTGAGAGAAGGAAGAAATTGAAGGTTTATTTCTTTAAGAGTTTTCTGTAAACAATGCCAAGATAGTACCCTGAATCGATAACTTAAATTTTAATATGCTTCGGAGGGTTAATGAGATATCTTTAATAGATAAAAAATGATTTCGAAGAGCTGATACACATTCATTCTGATTCAGCCTAACGAAATGGAACAACAAAATTAACTGCCTAACTTTAACTTTCCGTAAATTATGAACTCGACAAATCCTGCCAAGTATATACCATTTTATGCCGGGTCTTTTAAAATTATTGCTGTAAAGAATAGGGAATAAGTTTTTAAAGTGACCGGGAAATAATAATGGATCATGCCACCTCTTAAACGGAGTTATAGTGATTTAGGTGGTTCTTATCGACCAATTTGCGGTGGCCTTTTTTTCGAGGCGGGGCATTTTGCACTACGCGCGGCAAAGTGGCTTTTTCTAAAAAGGCTTTTGCACAGCGGCGACTAAGAGGTCAAACGACTAGAAACAAAATATTTTGTTTGAGGGATTTATTTTCCTAAAATTATTTTAAACTGGTTGATGAAGATAATCCGTAAATTGACATATGTTTATATATTTTCTGTAAAACAAGCTTAATTCGCACAAACAAATTGACCATAAATGAAAAATATAATTAATTTAGAAAATAAATAAAAATATAATTATTATGCAAATGAATTAAAAAAACAATAAATGTCAAAATTTTTTTAAGTATTATCATAAAAAAATAAAATTACTTTTCAAAATAAATACAACTTTTCAATTTGAAGAAAATGGAAAAAACAGTTAACTATTTTGAAATGAATAAAACAATATCTTTATGTATCTTTATGTTTTTTCGATTCTTGAATAATTCTTTACAAAATAAGATTGTACGACTACAATTTGTAGTTTTTGTCAATTTCTAATTTCGAGACTTAAGGGAGTGGGTGTCGCAGATTTGTAACAGTTTCCGAGTTTTTTGGAAAACTTGCAGAGCGGAATCCAAAAATTTTGCATCTGAAGAACAACTCTTCACGTGATTTGTTAACTTACAGTAATCTGATACAACTTCACCTACGCTACACTTACGCGCTTTTTAAAAAAGCTCCTAAAAAATACTCAGATGGAATTTCTTCTTTCAATGTTTCACCATTCTTCTCATTTATTTTTTGTGTCAGGCTCCAAAGAAGCCTCACACATAATTGCATATTGTCTTTAATTGGGAATTTTTGCTTTGGCGGCCAAAAAAGCAAAAAAACAAAAACAAAAATTATTGATTTATTTATGATTGAATTAAAAGTGCGCTAATTGTTTTCTTTTGACATTACGAGTTAAAAATTGCATCAAAATTATTAAAAGTGTTTGTATTTACTAACAAAAAATTTTGAAGTCATTTTTTCTGGTTCTAATTTTGTCAAAATTAAGGCTCAAAATGGAAATTGACATGGCCAAGAGCGCCGATCAAATTTCATAAAACTCNAATGAAATACAAATTTAATTTTTAAAAATTTTGAAATTAATTAAAAAGACATAAAAAACTGGAAAAAAGTGAAATTTTTTTAAGAATAAAAACCTCAAGATTAAAAAATGAGATCACTATCATACTATGTTGTGAACTCCTGGAGTCACAAAAAAAATCCGCCGATGCACCAGAGTCTGGTTTTCTTATGATGCAATTAAAAAGTCAAATTGAAGAATTAAACATAAATACAGTATGTGTTTTTTTACTTGCGAAATGAAAATTGTCATTTAGTTATGACGGCAATTAAAAATGGTATTAGGCGGATTTTATTTGAAAGCCAAGCTATAGCCGATGTCAAGGGTTTGGAAATATAATCCACCTAGTGACCGTTTTTTATTGGCCGTAGTTACCTAAATGACAATTTTGATTTCGCAAGTAAAAAAAAACACATACTGTAGTCGCAAAATTTTTTATTTAATATCCGCACAAGTGTCTTAAACCAGGGATAAGGAAATTTTATTTCGGATCGGAAAAATTCTAATCCGTTCCAATTTCAAATTACAATAATAGATCGGATCGATTGTTCCCGATCCGATTTGATAAGGTGCACTTTTTTGTGGTCATTCGTGCCGATTAGCGATCAGATCGGATTGGTTTTTTTTTTGATGACAATCCGATTTCCGTTTTGAACCACTTTAAGGGGGTAGCAGCGATGTGGCAGATTGGTACATTTTTTTTGATTGTATATGAAAGAAAAATTGTGAAAATTTAATTTTTATCTTCAATAAAAGTGTCCATTCTTGCAAATGTTTATACTTTTAATCTCTTAACATAAATAACTTTATGTAAAAATATCAAAAACCACTTTTCATTGGAAATCCATTTCCAACTAAACCCGATGTACGAATACATATACATGTAGGTACATATGTAGGTTTTTCTACCGCGTGAGTTTGAAGTGGCGAAGACGTTTGTGCTGAAATGAAAACCCTTCTCTTTGTGTTATCAAACAAAATTAATTGAGCGTGAACTGATGATGCATAAATTCGCGTAGGTTGATATTGTCATCACGAAGTGCCCTAGATTCGATCTGCTAAAATGCAAAAAAATGGTCCCAAACCTATTTTTTCCAGTCTGATTTCAAACTAAAACTATTCATCAAAATATCAATTTTGTTAACAAAACCCCGTTTTTTTGTTTCACTCAAACAGGCTTCATTTCAATTTTTGTGTCTTCGCTACTTGAAACTCACGCGGTATTGAATATCAATTTTGACGTTTTAAGTCCGTCATTATCCACATGATAAAATTTCCTTGATATTTCCTAGATTGATTTCCTTGATGAAAGTTTTTTCCTGAAAAATGGCGAAAAACAGCTTTTCAGGAATAAAAATTGACCTTCAATTGGTTAAATAATAAAAAATCTCCTTACTTTTGAAAGAAATGACTAAGAAATGATAAAATTTTATTAAATTGCGTGCCAAATGGCACGAACCGGTGTCATAAGCAAGTGTTGTAAAGCTTGACCCTTCCATCGGTTGAAATACGGAAACCAAATCGATACCACAAAAATTTCACAAGTGATTTGGCCTGATTGTTAAGGAGATTTCAAAAAACCAGTGATACTAATTTTTCGACTTGATTTGCGGAAAAAATGACAAATAAACATTTTATGATTTTTTAAACAGCGGTCAGAAAATATGAAGACATGCATGAAAAAAATTAAAGTGGCTATTTCTTCGTTTTTATTCACAGATTTTGAAACAAAAATATAAACAATTTTGGACGAAAAATGCTTGAAATTATTTAAATGCTTTGAATTTTTGGGAAATTTTTACGAGTTCAATAAAAAAAGTTCGAACTCAAAATTTTCCGATAATAGATGAAAAATGATTTGAATGAGCTGATACACATTCATTCTGGTTCAGCTAACGATAATGCGCACAAAAAAATTAACCAACTGTTAATTTCCGTAAATTAAATTGACTCCAATCTGCCACATCGCTGCTTCCCCCTTGAACTTTCGTTTTATCGCGCATTTTTGCCAACTATTGATGAACCCTTTCAATGTGCTTAGTTAAAAATCGTGAAAACAAGTTTTAATAATTTTTCTTGAAATAACCACGACAATTTAATTATTTGAGGTCGACTTGAGTCACTTGATAAGCTTTTACCTCCAAGGGTTATATAATTATTCACAATTTTTTTTTGAGAATTGTTCTTTTTTTAATTTTATTTCAATCATCGTGTTTCGCACCCCTTAGCTATCATGAAAATCAGGTCCCGCTACAACAGCTCCAAATAATTCTATAGGATTATTTTCTGGATTATAAAACCACGGACATCCACACGCTTCTGACCACTCCGGACAAATTGATCCAGAATGTAAAGGTTTTCGCGGATAATTATTTCCATAGCCGATGAGATACGAAAATTTGGAGGGATTGTCTCCGATTGTATACCAAACTTGACTTTGCGCCCATTTTATTCTATTTTGCTTCTCTGTCGGATCATCTTCTAGGTTTTTAGCAGATAAAAGTGCTAAAAAAGCTGCATTGTTTGCAAATCTCAGGGGGCCGAGTTCTCCCACATGAATACCATCATATTTTCCCCAGTTTTCATATATCAATAATTAAGGATGAACACTGATAAATTGAATAGAAAATGTACTTTATAAACAAATTTTTCATAAAAATAAAAATTTATGGTTTTTGGAAAAACGACAAGGTACCGTTTTTTCTCGACTGTAAACTTTTTGTTTTTTTTTGATTTAAAAAATGTAACGTTTAAATGAAGTTGCGATCCCCTGAGCTTATTTTGTTGAATTTTATTTTTTCAAATAATTTTTTTAACCTTTCGAATTTTGCTATTCTAAAACACTCTAAAAATGGTTAGCAAAAAATGACATAATTGAAATTAAATAATTTTTTTAATTATTTTATTTCGAGGCAAGTTCGATGCGACCACCGAATTCACTTTATACAATTTGTTTAAGTCGATTTTTACGCTAAAATCATGACTTTGGGAAATTCGAAGAAACAAAATTTGAAATGAAAGAAATCAATTGAATTCGATGGTTGCAAAAACAATTAATCAGAGTTTAAAGAAAAACGCAAAAAGTCACAGTGACCATTCTCAATGTTTAAACCGATAATTTAAAAAAATTGATTCGATTAATTTTCTTATAGAAATGTGGAAAATTTTCAAAATATCTTTTGAAAAAAATCACGAAATAATGTTTTATGTGCATCCCTGCCAATAATCCGCCATGTGTTCTGGCTGGGCTTGAAGCAGCAAAGAGATCATGTCCATCTAAATACTGAAACCATTCTCCGATTTTCGAAGCAAAATATTGTTTGTTAGTCATTGAGCCTAAAAGTGTCATTATTGCTGGTTGCTTTTCGTCATAAGAAAAAACTTCCTCACATTTGGTCATAATTAATATTCCACCATTCTTCGTCAGTGGTGCTGAAACAATCGGCGGGTTTTTTGGTGTAATAAATTTCACAAAACATCTTTTTTGAGAGCTCAAGACTTTGTATATTTGAGGTTTCTAAGTTTGATACGATTTTGCTATCCAAGCACTGCCCCAAACTGGTTCTTCCCAATATGATGAGACTGAATATTCATAATTAATAAAAGTGCATAGAAATTCCTATTTCCTCTTCCAAATTGTGAAACAAAACTTTATTATTTTACCCCCCACACCAAGTTTTTTAAGCTTTTTAAACAAACAGTTTCGCACAGTTTGCCGATATCACAAATTAAAATCACCTTATTTTTATATTGTCAAAAAGGATTAATTTTGTGTACACAGCAAACTATTGTGTACACTTAAGGCATGGCAAAACTTTTTTGTTCTTTCTAAATTTTTTTTTTATTTACTTTACGTAGTCACAGATAATTTTGGCAATTTACTGTAAATTGTTTGAGTGTTTATGAGAATTTTCCCGATTGACAACTATAACTACTGGATCAGCAATTTGATATTGTATGTATCTCGAATGATTATGATAAATTCCCGGATTATCAATCGCAAATTAAGAAATTGTTGAGGACACGATTATATGGGGGGGAAACCCCAACCCCCTAGGTGTGTTCGATGTGGGCTTCGCCCACGTTAGGGGGAGACCCCTAAACCCCCAATTGTATGGTTGTTAGGGCACGATTATATGGGGGGAACCCCCAAACCCCTAGGTGTGTTCGATGTGGGCTTCGCCCACTTGGGGGAACCCCCTAAACCCCCCCAAATTGTATGGTTGTTTAGGGCACGATTATATGGGGGGATTTATCTACATCGTTTGAAAGTAAATCAACTTCATATTCGATATAATTAAATCGCTTTTGCATCTCAGCCGATGCGGTCACATCCTCGAAATCAACATCTCCCTGAAAGGGTCAATTTTTTAGTAGTGTTTTTATCATTTTTGGCTTCCAAAAATGCTCCTGAATATTTTTAAAATTTCCGAAGACTTGATGATTAAATGGCGCTCTTACTCAATTTTTGATACATTTGTAATAAACTGTCTTTTATTTCTTTGAAGATTCGAAATTAAAAATTTTTAAAGTAAAAAAATATGTATCGAGCGAATATTTAAGCGGTTATTTCAAACCTCAAGATTCTCAGCCCTTCTTCAAAATACCTTTTTCAGACAACCTATGGTTGCGAATCTTTTGAAAGATTTAAATCATTGAAATATCACTCAAGGTAGGGAAAGCTGTACTTCACCGGTGAATTTGGACCAATTAGTACATCTGATAAAGTCAATTGAAAAGAAGTGTTTCGAAAAAGTTGTTCATTTTCGAGTCAGCTTGTTTGATTTTTATTACCGTATTTTAACCTTCATGAAAACACGTGGACTTAAAAGTTACTTTTCACAACTTTTAACCGATTTTTTAAAAACAAAAATTCCTAGGGCTTCAAATGACCGCAAAAAAANCTCCCAAATTGTCATGGTTTGTTTAGGGCACGATTATATGGGGAACCCCCCCAAACCCCCCTAGGTGAGTTCGCATGTGGGCTTCGCCGCGCGTTAGGGGAAGACCCCTTCACAACCCTCAATATGTATGGTTGTTTAGGGCACGATTATAATGCGGGGGGAAACGCCCCTCCTCGGGTGAGTTTGATATTGTGGCTTCGACCACGCTAGGGGGAGACCCCTAAAACTCCCCCCAAATTGTATGGTCTGTTTAGGGCACGATGTGTAATGAGAATTATTCCCGATTGACAACTATTTACTTACTGGTATTCAGCAATTTTGATATTGTATGTACTCGAATAGAATTCATGCCCTAAATTCCGATTCATCAATCGCACAATTATAGAAATTGGTTTAGGGCAGCGATTTAATATGGGGGGAAACCCCCCAATACCCCCCTAGGTGAGTCGATGTTTGGCTTTCGCCCACGTTAAGGGGGGGACCCCCTAAAACCCCAATATTGTATGGTTGGTTTAGGGCACTGATTGTGCAGAGAAATATTCCACCGAATTGACAACCTATGACCATTACTTGTATCAGCAATTTCTGATAATTGTATGTAATCTTCGAATAGATTTCCATATAAATTCCGGGATTATCATCCAACACTTAAGAAATTGTTTAGGGCACGAATTATATGGGGGGAGAAACGCCCACAAACCCCTAGGCGAGTTCGAATGTGGCTTCGCAACCCCAGGTTAGGGGAGACCCCCTAAAAGCCCTCCCAAGATTGTAATGGGTTGTTTAGTGGCAAACGATTATATGGGGGGGAACCCCCAAACCCCTCCTAGGTGAGTTCGATTGTGGGGCCTTCGCCCACGTTAGGGGAAGAACCCCCTAAAAACCCCCCCAATTATATGGTTGTTTGGGCACGATTGGTGTCATGAGAATATTCCGAATTGACAACTATACTTTACTAGTATCAGCAATTTTGAATATTATATGTTCTCCGAATAAGATTCCAGATAAAATTCCCGGAATTATCAAATCGCAAAATTAAGAAAATTGGTTTAGGGCACGATTATATTGGGGGGGAAACCCCCAAACCCCATAGGTGTGTTCGATGTGGGCTTCGCCACGTTTAGGGGAGACCCCCTAAACCCCTCCAATTGTAGGTTGTTATAGGCACGATTATATGGGGGGGGAAAAACGCCCCTAAAACCCCCTATGGTGAGTTCGAATGTGGGGCTTCGCCCACGTTAGGGGAGAACCCCCTACAAACCCCCAAATATATGGTTGTTTAGGGCACGAATTGTGTCATGAGAATATTCCGATTGACAACATTCTTACTGTTTCAGCAATTTTTTGATAATTGTAATGACTCTCGAATAGATTCATGATAAATTCCCGAATTATCAATCTTCAAACATTAGAAATTGTTTAGGGCACGAATTATATGTGGGGAAACCCCCAAACCCCCCTAGGTGAGGTTCGATTGTGGGCTTCGCCACGTTAGGGGGAGGACCCCCATAAAAACCCCAAATTGTATGGTTTTTAGGGCACGAACAATTAATGGGGGGAACCCCCAAACCCCCTAGGTGAAGTTCGATGTGGGCTTCCGCCACGGTTAGGGGAGACCCCCTAAAACCCCCCAACATTATATGGTTGTTAGGGCACATTGTGTCATGGAGAATATCCCGATTGACAACTATTACTTACTGTATTCAGCAATTTTGATATTAATATGTATCGTCGAATAGATTCATGATAAATTCCGGATTATCAATTCGGCAAAATAAAGAAATTGGTTTTAGTGCGCTGATAGGGAGCAGGCGGTATTTGATCATATGGAGGGGGTGTCGAAACACATCCTCCAATTAATTTTGACAGCTGATACCGATGAGATGTTAAGTTGTCTCGATATGTTATGTGTACTCCTTCGAGCGGCTACAGATTAACGGTAATTGAGGTTTAGAACTGTACTCACTATCTATTATATATCTACTCACTCAAATTGTATGGTTGTCAAGGTCTTATAGGTTTGTCAATCGATTCAACTATACGTGGGGGGGGAAACCCCTAGGAGTTATAAATTCTTCGCGCCCTAGGTTTGAGTTCGATGTGGCTCGCCCACGTTAGGGGGAACGACCCCCTAAAACCCCCAAATTATATGGTTGTTTTAGGGCACGATTGGTCATGAAATATTCGCCGGATTGACAACTATTACTTATGTATCAGCAATTTTGATATTGTATGTATCTCGCAATAGGATTACGATCAAATTCCCGGATTATCAATCGCAAAATTAAGAAATTGTTTTAAGGGCACGATTATATGGGGGGGAACCCCCCACCCCTAGTGAGTTTCGAGTGGGCTTCGCCCCACAGTTAGGGGGAGGCCCCCTAAAACCCCTCAAATTATATGGTTGTTAGGGCACGATTGTCAATAGAATATTCCCGATTGACAACTATTACTTACTGGTATCAGCAATTTTGATATTGTCATTATCCTCGAATAGATTTCATGATAAATTCCCCCGGATTATCAATCGCATAAATTACGAAATTTGTTTTAGGGCAAGCCACTTATATGGGGGGGGGAAACCCCCCAAACCCCCCTAGTGAAGTTCGATGTGGGCTTCGCCACGTTAGGGGACCAGACCCCCTAACCCCAAATTATAATTGGTTGTTTAGGGCACGAATTGGTGCATAGAATTTCCCGATTGACAACTATTACTTACTGATCAGCATTTTGATATGTAATGTTATCTCGAAATAGAATCATTATAAATTTCCCGGAATTATCATCGCAAAATAAGAAATGTTTAGGGGCACGAAATTATATGGGGGGAACCCCCAAACCCCCTAGGTGAGTTCGATGTGGGCTTCGCCACGTTAGGGGGAGCCCCCCTAAAACCCTCAAATTATATGGTTGTTTAGGGCACGATTGTGTCATAAAATATTCCCGATGACAAACTATTACTTACTGTATCAGCAATTTTGGATATTGTATGTATCTCGAACATAGATTCATGATAAATTTCCCGGATTATCAATCGCAAAATGAAGAAATTGTTTAGGGCACGATTATATTTGGGGGGAAACGCCCCAAATCCCCTAGGTGTAGTTCGATGTGGGCTTCGCCCGTTAGGGGGAGACCCCTAAACACCCCCAGAATATATGGTTGTTGTTTGGGCCGATTGTGTCATGAGAATATTCCCGATTTGACAATCTATCTTAACTCGTTCGCAATTTTGTATTGTATTTCTCGAATGAATTCATGATAAATTCCACATTTCATATCGCAAAATTAAGAATTGTTATTTAGGCACGAATTATCAATGGGGAGGAAACCCCCACCCCTGGTGAGTCGATGTGGGCTTCCCACTTAGGGGAGCACCCACCTAACCCCCCAATTAATGGTTGAATTTTAGGGCACGATTGTATGTCATGAGCAACATATTCCCGAATTGAAACAACTACATACTACTGTCAGTCAGCAATTATTGATATTGTGCCATAACTGATACACCAAGTAGATCTCATGATAAATCCCCGATTCATTCAATCGCAAAATTATGAATTGGTTTAGGACGAATTATATGGGGGGAAACCCCAACCCCCCAGCGTGAGTTCGAATTGTGGCTTGCCCCGTAGGGGAGACCCCTAAAACCCCCAATTATATGTGTTTAGGCGACGAATGTTCATGAAGATATTCCCTGATTGCACAACTATTACTTAACTGTATCAGCAAATTGTTGATTTGTATGGTATCTCGAATAGATTCATGATAATTCCCGGATTATCAATCGCAAAATTAAGAAATTTTTGGCAATTTCGAGTTTTTTAAGTGAATCTGCGATGTTTATTTTTCCATTTTTATACAAAGCTGCCACTGATGCTGCTACGACTGCTGCTAATTCTCCAGCTAGATCTGAGGCCCATACATCTTTTATGGTATAATTTGTCTCGAATGAACAATGTTTTTCGCTCTTGTCCAAGACGAGAAGTCTGAAATAGGATGTCCGAGGTTATTCTCATCATGGCTTCAAGCCATTGGCTTGGCAATCCGAAATTTGATAGACGCAAAATAGATCATTTTGAGGCGTTGAATTTTATAAAATTATTAAAAAATCAAAACTTTTTCGGAATACTTTTTTCTAAATAGTAAAAAATGTGTCAATTAAAATTTTTGCTCTGTTTACTGACTGCCTTCATAATCTCCACTAAAGGTTTATGCATTTTTTTCAGTCAAGCTGATTTTCAAAATTAAACAACTTCAAAAAATGCATCAATGTAGAATTTTACTTGCTGCCAAAATGAGCTTCATTATGAAAGCTGAATTATGATAAGTACAATTTCAAACCAATCAGAATTTTAAAAATGAACCGTAGCTTTCAAGCCGTTTGTTTTGCTAATATTCTAGAATATATTTCAGTAATACTGATGATACTACTGATAATTAATTTATTATATTTAATTGAATATAATAAATTTACCAATAACACCAAAAAAAACTTACACAATCTCACGATTTTAGGTTGATTCCTGCCAGTGCCAAAATCACTGAATGTGCCAATATCGACGAAATTGCGTGGATTTTTAAAGGTTTTTCCAAAAATTACTTAGATAAAGTCAAAATGACGTTTCAAAATTATATTTTCCTAAATCTACAATTTGATTTTTCATTTGATGGCGCGCCATGGCGTGTGGTGGCTTTGAAGTACGTAAGCCTAAATATTTTGATATTTAAGCCTATTATTAGACTTCTAATAAAACTGAAGACTTTTCAAATTATGACGTCAATCACAGAACGGCCACGCGTTTTTCATTATTTGACGAAATAATTCATTTCTGTCCACATATCGCCAAAAGTGCCAATACCACCAAATTCTCATGGAGAAAAACTTTCGGCGATATCAGGCTCCACCTGTTGAAGTTTTGTCCTTTTTTCCCTTTGATTATTTTGATATCATTGAATATCGAAATACCAGATAAATGCGTTAACGGGGTTGTGGGTGTAGAATGTTGGAATTGCTGAGGAAAAACCCTCTCCTCCAGCTGGACTGGAAGGGTCGATAACGGGCAGATAAGAATAATGAGAATAAAAAATCCTCGAGACTAAAACCTTTCTATGAACTGAAGTAAATTTTTTTGATTCTGGTAAAGGGTGGCTCACTGGTGGCGAGTAAAACCGGTAAAATATGTTCTCAATTCACTTAATTAGTTAATTCTACGTCAATTTTTTGCTTGAATTGAACCAAACAAAGATGTTGCGGAAAAGTACGAAGTCTTAAAATAGGTAATGCGCCGTCCTGTTTTCAAAAATTGCCTTCGTTTTTAGGCGTAGAAAATGAAATTCAGAAAATCTGATTAAATTCTCATTTACTCGGTCAATTTTGTTTCAAATTAAATAAAACTGACTTTATTATGAAACGTATGATAATTACGAATATATGTTGCCAAGCTCGTAAAAATAATATTCTCTGTTGTTTTTATACGTAAAATGAGTTCATTAGTATAATGCCTGTGTATGTTGCAGGAGTCATGTGTTCGAGGCGTGGTGTCCTCTCGCCTCATTCCGCGACCTCGCTCAACCAATCAAAATATTAATTTTTTTAAAATTTTTTGTTAAAAGGATTCTAGAAAATTTTAAACTATTTTATTTCACTAATGTATTCTTTACACCCACAACCCCAATTTATAGTGCCGCTGCGATATTACCTTATTTTCATTTACATTAAAAAAAAATTCGAATTGAAAATGAAGAAAATGCTAAGCATTGAAATTATTAGTGGTGAAAATGAGAATCAATCAAAATCGACCATTATGTACATAATAATCCTCAATCGATGATCATGGTTGTTTCTGTAAGTTATTATATTTATATATATTATAAGATTTATGATCTCGGCCAGCCTAATCTTTATATTTTATTTCTTCAGCGATATGTGCAACGATGCTATTCACATTTTCTCCAGATGCAGGAATCCAACATTTTACCCAAAAGTTAAGACCATGTTCAATTATATCAAGAGCATTGGTTAATTCATTCGCAAAATGATATCCTTCGGAGAATTCTAGAACTCCCCAAGCCAATAACGTCATAGATGCAGCATCTTTGAAAATAAATTTTGAAGAACCGTCAGCACTATTGAACCCACCTGCCAAATCTAGCTCATCTGATTAGGATCAACGTTTGGATTGATAAAAGTTGTACAAAAGATTTTTGATAAAAAAAACGGGTGCAAAATATAAGCCGTTTTTATTTAAATCACAATTTGAGAGGTCCAACACTCCGATTCATTCTCAACAGTTTGGCTAAGTTTCGTGATATGAATACTGGGCATTAGTTTACTTTAGTTACACTAAGGTAGTTTTATTTAAAGGGTCACCCCTACTCATGATATCACGGAAAAAATCATAGACAATATCGATAAACGGTTTTTGCATGCAACTTCCAACTAAACATATGAACGTTGAATTTTATTTTTTTAATTGAATCAGTTTCCATTCGACAGGAACCATAAACCAACCCTTGTGTACACTCAAAAAAGGCCAAATAGTTTCCCCGACAAAAAGTTTTGCATATTTTGAGGAAGATAATTTTTGGCGCATATTGTTTCGACGAAATCATTTTTTGGTCGGTCACGTGATCAAATTCAATAAATTTTGCCAATAAGGGGGATAGTAGCAAAATTGGCCTCACAATTTTTGTAAAAGCAATCGAATAAATCAATTGCATTCTGCATAACAAAATGTTTTGAGGGTGAGCGCTTAAGTACTCCGTTGTCGCAAACAAATAGTGCTTCAACTTATGTGTGCTTGAATCACTCTCCAACTTTGAAGATTATTTTTTTTATGTCTTTATACAGTCACTTGGCTTAAAATATTGATCCCGTCACAATATGATTTTCGTGTTGACATCCATCTTTCAAGTTGGAATGCCCAAGCCATGGAACTCGATTTTCGACCTTTTTGAAATTCCTCCAGATCTCATACTATCAAAAATAAAGTACCAGGGATAAAGCTTTTGTATAATCGTGGCCGTCACCAAATTTTCCATCAAAATTCCTCAGAAAGTCCTTGATGTAACTGTAGAATTTTTGAATGAATTATAATTTTTATATCCATTGTGAAACAGTATCAGAACACCGATTTTCACGCCAAACAGACGGAATCACAGTAGATTCATCTGGTAACGCATACGTTCCTCTCGATTCCTCATTATCACTCGAGCAGTCACAAATAGTTCCACAATCATGAGTATATTTCTCGACAACCATACATTGGCAAAGGTTTTTCAAACCAACATATTTTCCCACCACGTTTTATAAGGAAGAGTAGTTGTCGTGATGAGTGTTGTGGTCGTTGTTTGTGGTGGTTTTTGCGATGGTTTGTGTGATGGTTGCCGTGGTGAACGCTGTGGTGGTTGTTGTTTTGATGTTGTTGTAGGGTTTTTTGTGGTGGTTGTTGTTGTGGTGGTTGCTGTGGTGGTTGTTAAGGGGGTGGTTGTGTGTGGTTGTGTTTAATGGTTGTCGTGGAAGTTTTGTGGTGGTTGTTGTTGTGGTGGTTGTTGTGGTGGTGGTTGTTGCGGTGGTTGGTGTGGCGATGATTGTTGTGGTGGTTGTTGTGGTAGTTAGTATGTGTTGGTGGATGTTGTTGGCGGTGGTTGCTAAGTTTTTGTTGTGGTGGTGATGTGTATCTTGGTGGTAGTTGTAGTGGGTCTGGTTGTTTTGAAGTATTTATTGGTGTGGGAGTTGTTGTTGTGATGGTAGTTGTTGTCGGGCTGGTAGTTGTTGTGGTGCTTGTTGTTTTTTTTGTGGTGTTGTGGTTAAAGTTGTGTTACTGATTGTTTTGATGGTGGTTTCGTTGGTGTCGTTTTAAGTGTGGTATTTCTGTTTTTTTTGGTAATATGTTATGTTTATTGTTTTTGTGTTGTGACAGTTGTTTTTGTGGTAGTGGTGGTTGCCGGTTTGGATGCTTCAGCTTCACTGTGACTGAAAATTCTTAAGTTTTAAATTTGAAATTAATTTTCAACGGAACTTGATTGATGTCAAAGGGCATTTGACCGTCGAAATAATCGTGGATATTTCATCTGGAAAATTTTCAAACTTTTTATTCTCTGTTGTATACGCGTTTTTTGGTGGCTCACCGTTCCATGGATTTTGTTTCTGTTCTTGAGGGAACCCAAAAAGTTGCATCATCCATTCTTGCATACCAGCTAAAATTTGAAAACATTTTATTGAAAGAAAATAAATTATGCTCATCTTCATGGGTCGCTTAATGAGTCGCGAGAGAAAAACAGCTGATTTTATGGAGATGTTTTACGAAAACATTGACATTAATAAAAATTGATCAACAGTTAAAAAATCAAACCAACGTGCAAAAGAACATTAACAACCAAATGAATCTTTAGGCATTTTGGAGCAAATCTCAACTTGCGAAAATTTAACACAGGAAAAACTTTTTCACGAAAAATTATAAAATTTGCCAAAATTTTTAAAACTGACAGAATTGCATAAATAAATAAGTTTTATAAATTGCATTTCTCAATCGTTCAGGAAAACTTTCGGAATATTTATGATCTGAAAAAAGGTTTTTAAACGTATGTTAAGACAACATTGAACATTCAAACAAACACGGTATTGAAATACCCGAAGTCTTTCCAGTCATTTTGAAATGTCTTTAATTTTTTTTTAAAAGAGGCCCTATTTTTAAATTACATTTTTTTTGATTGAGCTGAATTTGACTCTGTGTTCTGTATCGATTTAAAATTTTATACAGGGGCGGGGGGCAATATCATTGAAAGTTTTTGCCAATAAATTTTCGTGATATTGGACCTTTTGACGATATTGGCACATTCAGCGATATGAGGACGAAATTATTTCTCTGTTGAAAGATGAAAAACGCGTAGGCGTTAGAAATGACGTCAAATGTCAACAAATTTTTCAATTTTGAAGAGTTTTAACAGTAAGTTCGAATGAACTGAATCATCAAAATGCGTAGAATTTGAAACTCCCTAAACGGAATTCAAATTAAAATTGAAAAGAGTAGATTTGGGTAATTTATCCAAAAAATGACGTCATTCATGAAGCCTACAAAGTAATTTGTAATACGAATCTGAAAAAAAATCGGCGATACTCGGGCATTTTTGGCGATACGGCACTGAAAATATTTATGCTAAAAAACGTGAATTTGCGAGGGTTTTTTCGGCCATTCCTGCAAATTCGCGTTATCAGGCCTCTCTTGTATGTCAGATATCCTTGGAGAATGGTAATTATGAACGAAAATTTAAAAAAAATAAAAAGAGATGAATTATAAAATAATCAAACATTAAATCACTATACTTTAGTTTTCGAGGTTGTTGCAAACCAATTTGGCGTTTTGTCACATTTTTAAAGACTCATACTTTGATTCATACCTTTTTGTTGATGAAGGATTTGGTGGAAATTTTTTGATATATTTTCGATCAGAGCGGCGGGAATCAGTTGATGAGCAATTTTCTTCGTCTTCCATAATACAGCAAGCTTTGTCATAGAATTTGGTGTAAAGTCCAAGAGAATCTTAAAAAAATAATTATATTTTTCAAATCTTGTGGAAATATACTTGGTTCAAGTGAAACCAGTAATTCTAAGTTTTTCTTGAATAAATTAATGAATTATTGAGGTTAACCAGTTACATGCTTTTCTTATCATAAGACGGTTATCTGGTTGTAAATCAGTAAAAAATAACACAGCGAGTTATTCAAAAGATGGCGCACAGGTTCTTCGATACATTAGTTAACAATAAATAAAATTCAAACAAAAACTTGCTGGACTTATTGCGCTGATTTTGTGTACTGACAATTTTGGAATCTATAAATGGGGTTTTGTTAAGGGGTGGCACTATCTGGCAGAATGGTACAAGTTTTCAGAGCGATATATCCCCTTATTGCCCTATCCTAAAAATTGATCCCTAAAAAATTCGGGGAGGAGATAACGACTCTTCGTCGAAAACGAGTCATCCGATATGTTTTTTAGATAGCTCAAACTGAGCACAGTTATTTGATAAATATAAACTTTCAAAATTGATTTAAATCGCACCAATTGTTCTATTTTTTAAGATAACTAAAATTGAAACTCGAATATTTCCTTTAATAGACAAAATTGGATTTCAATTGGCTGAAACACATTAAATCTGGTTGAACTAACGATAAATAACACTAAAAAATAAACTTAATTTGTATTCAAGTTGAATAATAAATACTTGACTTACAATCTCTAGATCCAAGCGTCGTCCAATCAATGTCTTCAACTAAAAACGTTAAAGCTAACAAGTCAACCCCTTGATCGTATTTTAGAAAAGGTTTCGGCGTAAATGAAATAACTTTTTGTCCTTTCGACATTAAAAACATTGTTTCAAAGAGAAAGAAAGGTCACGTGTTTGTCCGATCAAAAATATGACAAATGTCCAATCTGCAGGAAAATAAGCCACAGATTAGAGGCAGAATACATTGAATCAAGGAAGCAGAGATTCAGTATTTTCACCATAACAGAAATCACTCAAAGAATTTATAATATTGCCAAAAAAAAATTATATTATATTAATAGAACGTTTTGGCATTATCACGACTTATTTTGTCATGAGAATAGTCATGGTCAGGAGAAGTAGCTTTTGTGATAACGATTCAAATCTCTCGTTAGTTAAAGGAGTGACATATCTAGACAGTGCGTCGTGTTATCAGCTGCGGTCTCTTCCACACATCTTACATTAATTTATCGTCCACTCGACAAACTAATCAACTGTCAAAAATAAGCATATATCTATACTCAAACAAAAAATGACGCCTTAATTCAATCGGAAATGGCCAAAACATTCAATTTACAGTGTATATTCAAAAAATATATCAGATATCTTTTTTCAAGCAAAGCTAACGCCAAACAACCCTCGGGTTGACCTGCCTGGATAATCAAGCCATTTATGAATTGAGTTGAGTTTTTGTGTCTTTACATATGCATTTATTATTTTATAAAATTGTGCAGTCGTTATCCTTTATTTACACTTTTGTAAATATCTCGGCCTGATTAGGAAACTTAGTGTGTTTTTTAGTAGGAGGGCCAGGATATTTACAAAGTTTGAAAAGGGATATGATGATAAGCACATACATCAAATAAATTTAATCTTTCAAAATCGTATATGTCAACTAAAATATCTGAGCCCCAAAGGCCTCATAAAACCAGCGACTAGTACCCCCTTAAGAGCACTTCAGGTGTTTTTTCTGAAAATTGAACCCTTAATCATTTATTTTTATAAAATATGGCGACATCGTTCGATATTTTGACAAACTAAGAATTATATTTGCTCACTTTTCTCAACCCTTAGGCACGCGTTTGTAACGTCACTCATTAAGAAAAAAATAAGCCCGCAGAATTTCGAAATAAATGAAGAAAAATTCAGGCCTGTTAGAGTTTCTTATTCAACTGTAAATAAATGGATTGGAATTTAAAATCTAGCTTCAATCAGTTGATCTTTGGGTCCAAACCACTGATCCGGCATTTCGCAAGGACCACACACATTTGAAATTAAAAGTGATTCCCAGAACAAACTCCTCCTGTGCAGTCACATTGAATTGAAGCGAAATCGCTATTTCGTCGATCGCAATTGAAGGTGAAAATGATCATCACTACGACACTAAAATAAAAAAATATAGTTAATGAACGTGAGATAATTAAGCCATAATAATATGAAAACATATATTAATTTATATCCATTATTATCCCGGGTCACTTTAAAACTTATTTGCCTGTTAAAAGAATAGGGAAAAGTTTTTTAAATAGGACCCGGGCATGATAATGGATTTGGCTTAATGATCTCGCATTCAATAATCTCGGGAAAAAATATAATGTTATATGAATTCCATATAAATAATATGAATATGATTTCATTGAAACTTATTATAGTGCATCTGCCAACATTTTTTTATAAACCTTAAATTTTTTTTCAAATTTTTTAAAAAACACTTTGTGGTTTATTAGCGGCACTCGGAAACCAAATGAATTTCCCAGGTGCAATCGAAACTTTCACGAAAAATGGTCTTCAAGATAAATATTGTTTAAACAAATAGTCGAGAAATCTAGACTTTGGACTGCATGATTTTCTTTCAACCTACAGGAAGTAGTATGAATATGAATTTCAAGTTATGAAATTTCGAATACTACATTAATCTTGGTGAAAACATGTCATACAAAAATAAATAAAGTTTAATATAATTAACAATATTATTTAGTTAATCATTTTCTGTTTTATTTTAGATGATAATATGTTTTATCGACCTGAATCTTGTTTTCACAAAATTAAACATTTAATATACTGAAATTTTACGTATGTTCACTTTATAGTTCGATTTCAGTTTTCATGATTGTATGAAGTTGTGAAATAAAAAAAAATTTATCACAGATTTTATACGATTATGAAAATGAAAGCTAAAAAGTCAACAAATGTAAAATTCCATTCGATTCGAAAATTTTGACGCAAGAGCTTGGATGATAACTGACTGAGTGAGCTGGAATCTTTAAATTGTCAGCAATTTTTGAGTGAATCGATGAAACCGCTGTCAATTTCCCGAATGACAATGGGTAGTGAGTCTGGCTACTGGATTTGGGATATTTAAATTGTAATATTTCTCAAAAATTTGTGTGTNTACAAAAAAAAATTATTTCTATTTAATTACGAAAAAAAATACTTTTTTCTCATTGAATATTTTTCTATTTAATTACAAAAAAATACTTTTTTTCCATTAAATAGTGAAAAAAAAATATATTTAAGTCCAAAAATACTTAATGGAGATTAAGCCTTGATTTAAGTTTTAAAGATCATTAAGTTCTCAAAAAAAACCGTACTTAATGATGTTTAAGTAGAAAATGATTAACCTCCATTAAGAGTTACTGTATAATGAAAATAAAATCCGAAATTAAAAATAAATCTGCCTGTGCAGGTTTTTCAGATTTCATCTGCTCGGCCAGTGATCGACCGTCACGTAGTCTTAAATTTTAGATACATCATACATGTATATTTTTTCATACCAAAAGATATACTCATCTTTATAAATTTAAAATTTATTTTAGTCTGACATGCTTCGAATTTAAGGTAATTCATTTTCAAAGTGTTTTATACAATAAGCAACACTGGAAAATAAACGGATACAGCAAAATATATTCGTTCAGTATTTAACAACCACAAAAATTTTGGTTGAAATTTAGGCGTATAAAGCAGTCATCCATATAACTGGAAAGTTTTATGGTCAAATTTATTATTTATTAGAGGGTTATCTCTTAACCCTCATGTAAAAAGCTTCTAATTTTTCTCGGTCTCTACAAGATCGAGGTCCTCTAGAAATTATTTTAAACAAAGACGCGAAAAATGCATAAATTGCTTTCGGTTTACTAGTGAAATTTTCAATATTTTCATTAGCAAATTCTTCTGCAGATTTTTTGAAACAATTACATGTTTCAATATGTTGAAAAATATTTGTGTTTCTGCTAGGAGTTTGATGATCTCTGATTCGCACATCAAGAGCTCGTTTTGTTTCCCCTATATTATATAGGCTATATAAAATTCTAGACATCAATCATATAATATGATGATAATATGATGATAATATGATGATAATATGATGATAATATGATGATAATATGATGATAATATGTTGATAATGAAACTTTGCTTATATATATGGTTCAATTTATGATAATGGCAGCTAGATGGCAGAAATTAAGTCTGGGTACAGACTCACTTCAAAAGTCTACGAGTTAAAGTCACAAAGTTATTTTCTGGTTCTGCCAAAGCAGAAATTGACAAACTAGAAAATTCAAACGTGGTTTATGAATATGATTCATAAGCAAAGTTTCATTATCAACATATATTTTTTATTATTTAAAATTACAATTCAGCCAATTTGCTATACAATAAAAAAATTTAAACAAATAAAAAGGCATTTAATGGGGATTAGAAAAAAAAATCGTGAAATGACCTCCAGTTACAAACAAAAGGGCAATAATAATATGAATTTAAACGTGTATTTATATTTGAAACTACGTCATAGTAAACTTCAAATGATTTTCTATCGCTCTGTTTTTTCCATTGAGAGCAAACCGACCACCTGGTCAAACACAGTGACTAGTCAAAGTTCAAGGTCAATTTCAAGGTCATCGTAGAGACTTGAAAGTACCCTCAAAATACTCGGAAGGGTCGACTTTTTAATGAAAATATTAGCAACTATGGGTCAATTATGTACTGAAAGGTCACTAGAGATCAAAAAATGGTCAAATTTTTGAGATTTCACAGGGGGATTTTTGCTCTTTGGCGCCTTTTTAGTAAATGATTGACCCATAGTTGCTAATATTTTCATCAGAAAGTCGACCCTTGCGATTTTTTTGAAGGTACTTACAAGTTTCTACGATAAACTTTGAAATTGACGGTAATTTATATACGGTATACCATATACGATATACGGTAATTTGAAAAAGTACTCAAATTACGTCGAAAAAATTTCTTGATAAACTGGAAACGTTTTTACGATTTTTTTCTCATTACAGCAAAGTCCGAATGAAATTACGTGACGAAATAATTGAAAAATAAGGTTTGAAATATGTCATAAATTAATCCTTATTTCTTAAAAAATAAGATCACATGACGTTTTTGGAGAATGCCGTTATGTTCAAAATTCTTTGATTATGTGTTTATTCGCCCTCAAAAATTTTCGGCGTAAGTAATTTGTGTACTTGACCCAAAACCTTATTTCTTAATTTGAAGGTCACGTGATTGTTTTTTGACTTTGATGTAATGAAAAAATTCTTAAAAACTTTTAAAGATGCTCCTCACTTTTTTCAAAAAGTTTTTTAAGCAATTTTTGAAAAAAAACAGTACTATTTTGGCCAACCTTATTACTTGAATATACGGCACGTGATCATTTTTGAGCTATGGTGTAATGGACAATAAGTCTTAGAATTTTTTTTTTAATTTAAAAAAAAAACGCACCAACGTCATTTTGTTTTTAAGTTTATTGATAACTTTATAACTGATCTGGTCATTAATGATTAAGGGTCGTAAAATGCGATCAAATGGTGAATGGCAGCAAGATGGCAGAAATCAAGTCTACGAGTTAATCGATCTGAATATGCAACATTCACGCGATAATTTGGGATAGTTTGAGACATTTATTGTGTTAAATTACATACATGTATATATTGTTCTATATCGTGTGATGTGTAATCTAAAGTAATTTTATGATTAGATGGTAATCGGGCAAGTTTTTCTTTATCATCTAAAAATATTTTTAATTTTGATTTAATTATACGCAGGCTTCCAAAAGGGATGCATCCTGGCCGATTTTCCATCCCTATCTCGTTTTTTCTTGAACTCGCAGGTGACGGAAATGATATCAAATTTCGAGCCCGCTTCCTCTTAAACTCGAGCCCACTCCCCTTTAAATTCAAGCCCACTCCCCTTTAAATTCGAGCCAACTCCCCCTTAATAACGAGCCCATTTCCCCCTTAATATCGAGCCCACTCCTCCTTAATATCGAGCCCACTTTCTCTTAAACTCGAGCCCACTTCCCTTTAAATTTGAGCCCACTCCCCTTTAAATTCGAGCCAACTCTCCCTTAATATCGACCCCATTTCCTCCTTAATATCGAGCGTACTCCTCCTTAATATCGAGCCCACTTCCCCTTAAACTCGAGCCCACTTCCCTTTAAATTCGAGCCCACTCCCCTTTAAATTCGAGCCAACTCCCCATTAATATCGAGCCCATTTCCCCCTTAATATCGAGCCCACTCCTCGTTTAATATCGAGCCCATTTCCCTTTTAACTCAAACTGGAAAGGGATAGAAAAAGGGATAAAAGCGGATAGGGATAGAAACGGGATAAAAAGGGATGGGGATAGAAAAAGAGATAAAAGGGGGATGGGATTTCCATCCATATCCCTCTATGGCTCTGAATTTTCCATCCCTATCCCATCCCTATCCCCCCTCTATCCCCCTTGGTTTATCCTTTCTATCCCTATCCCTTTTGGAAGCCTGATTATACGTTCATAATTTTAGCAAAGCGAATTTATTTTGTGTTATATATAAACAGTTTGGCGGTCAAATTATTTTGGAAATTTTCCGTCGAGAAGTTTCCAACTATATTTTTGATTTTTTTTTCATTTATTATCTTATCAGTTTTGTTGTTGACAACGCAATCGGATTTTTAGTTTGATAGTTCAACTATATAAAAAATATATAATATCATGTGTTATGTAGAATCTACATAATGTACAATTTGTAGATAGTGTTTTCAAAAACCTCGATTTTTTTATAAATTTCAGATAGAATTTTCTACATTTGGTTTTCTGTATTTGTTTTAATGGCTTATTAACTGGTTCTTCTAAAATTTTGATGCCATTTTGTATCTTTCTTTTGTTAAAAAAATAGTTCATGTTATTGGCATTATTTTTGGGGATAAAATTCGCTCGGGTTTTCAAATGACAGCAATTGGAACTTCCGATTCGGAAGTCTAGTCATTATATCATTTATACAATTTGTATTTGAGCGTCAATTTAACTTGAGGTTAACCTTAATGACTCAAATACAAATACATAAAAACTCATGGCTAGACGTTAATTACTCGTAGACTTGATTTCTGCCATCCAGCTGCCATTCACCATTTAATTGCATTTTACGACGCTTAATATTAAATGACAAGAGGATGGGTGAACCCAGCGTGTCAAATGAAGGATTTCTATATGCTCAATGCTTCAATTTGAGAAAAATCCAAGAGAGCCATTTTGTGTCAAATTTTAGGGAGATTATTTTTTTGATTTTTGGACATAAATTTCGAAAATTTGGTGCTTTCTGATTGGCTGAAATTTTAAGTAGATTTTTCTTTCAAATTCACTTATCTATCGATCCCATAGGTCGTTTTGGTCATTTAGAGACCTTCAAAATCCTCGTTTCTCAGGTTCACCCATCCTAAATGACAAGATGAGTTATAAAGTTATCGATGAACTTTAAAACAAAATGATATTTGTGCGTTTTTTTCTGAAAATTTTTACTGTATTACAGTACTTAATTTTTGCAAATTTTTTTTACATTACACCATAGCCCGAAAATAATCACGTGACCGTATATTCAAGAAAGAAATAGGTCGGCCAAAATAGTACTGTTTTTTTCAAAAATTGCTTAACCCGTGTGAGCACAGAAAAAAAAGTTCCGCCAAGGCACCGACACCTTTATAAAGGTGACTGTTCAAGCGCGTATTACAGAAAGCCCAAGGTAGTTAGAGTTTAATTTTTTTTTGCATAAGGAAGTTCAACGATAATTTTTGCATACGACATTTGAAATTCTAGAATTTGATTTTTAGTTCTAGAAAATTTACTGATAGAGCAAGGTACAGCATATCACGTGATACAAGCTCACAGTGGGTGTTCACAAACTATTTTGGTATTGGAATCGATGCACAAGGATCTGACCTATGTCATCGTTTTTTCTGATTTGATTTATATATAATCAATCAAAAATTATTTTTAAATAGGTTTAAAATTTTGATGAAAAAATCACAATTTTTCATAAAAAATGGTTATTTTCCCCTATAAAAGCAGATTAGTACACTTCTGATATTATTTCTGGGTCGATATACTAATCAAGTGACTCTGTGGACAATATTTAATTGCTCGAATTAATTTTTAATAATTAAAATATTTTCGTGAAATACTTAAAATTGAAAATTTTGAAATATCACTTTTGAAAAAAAATATCTGTTCCTGTATACCAATTAATCTTTGTCTTGAGTGTCAACCATGGACAAAACACTTTCCTAAAAACTGGCTATTTTCAAATTTTAATTGACGCAATAGGTCGCATTTAATTTTTTTAGAGGTAAAAGATTGGAAAAAAAATCTCAAAAAATCAAACCTCCGTAAAATTTGAACAAAATTTCCCAAAAAAAAATAAGTCACTTTTTTGAAATCCTTGCAAAATTCTTTATAATGTATTCGAAGGAGACAATTCTACGATGGTTTTTAGCATATTTTAGATGACTTTAAATATGCAGTCACCTTTATAAAGGTGTTGTGCTCACACGGGTTAAATCACTTTTTGAAAAAAGTAAAAAGGTCTCTTAAAAGTTTTTAAGACTCTTTTTCCATTACATCAAAGTCCAAAAAACAATCACGTGACTTTCAAATTAAGAAATAAGGTTTTGGTTCCAGTACACAAATATACTCAAATTACGCCGAAAAATTTTGAGTACTAATAAACTTATAATCTAAGAATTTTGAACATAACGGCATTTTCCAAAAACGTCACGTGATCTTATTTTTTCAAGAAATAAGGATTTATTTATGACATATTTCAAACCTTATTTTTCGATTATTTCGTCACTTGATTTTATTCGGACTTTGGGTTAATGAGAAAAAGTCTTAAAAACGTTTCAAGTTCATCAACAAATGTTTTTGACGTAATTTGAGTACTTTTTCAAATTACCGTATATCATATACGGTATATTGTGTATCGTATATCAAATTACCATTTATCTAAGAGACTTGTAAGTACCCTCAAAAGAATCGGGTCGACTTTTTGATGAAAATATTAGCAACTATGGGTCAATTATGTACTAAAAGGGCGCCAGAGAGCAAAAATCCCCTGTGAAATCTGACCATTTTTGCTCTCTTGTGACATTTAAGTACATAATTACCCATAGTTGCTGATATTTTCATAAGAAAGTCGACCTTTCCGATTATTGTGGTGGTACTTTCAAGTTTATACGATGAACTTGAAATTGACCTTGAACAAGAAATAAAATTTGCACAACATTTAAAAGCCATTTTACTAAAGAATTTTGTAAAAAACTTATAATTATTTTTAGACAGAGCGATAGCAAATCATTCTAAGTTTAATATGAAGTAGTTCAAATATAAATAAAGTTTAATTTCATCTTATATTGCACTTTTGTGTGTAACTGGAGGTCATTTCGCAACTTTTTATTTTCTTATCCCCATTAAATGGGTTTAAAAAATTTGTTTTTTAATTGTATAGCAAATTGGCTGAATTGTATTTAAAGATAATAAAAAAAAATATGTTAATAATGGAACTTTGCTTATATGGCTCGATTTTTAGAATGGCAGCTAGGTGGCAGGAATCAAATCTGGGTACAGACTCACTTCTAAAGTCTACGAGTTAACTGTTTTCATACAATAAGCGGTCAGAAAAAAAGGTAACATGAGTTTTTAAACTTCAAAATGAAATTAAAAAGCTTTCAGTTGGAATAAAAATTTCTGGCTCAACATTTTAGAGCTTTCAAATAAATCTATTATGCTGCATAATTTATGAACTAACGTTTTGGGGAACTTAAGGGGGGGGTGTCGTTATTTGGTACCTTTCAATCACGCCTCAGAATAATTCTAGAGCAGTTGTGAAGAATCTGAGTATACTCGTTTGTAGATCTAGCCTTCGTCTAACGATTCCATATCTATATTCAAAATTTTACACCACACCACCAGGTGCTGAGTCTATTCTAGAACACCTAAGTGTTTTTTCAAAATCTATCTTCTTTTAGGGCCCACATACAAACGCGTCTGAAAAACACTCAGAGTACGGGATGAATGAGTAGACAATATGTTCGGCCCACTTTTTTAAATTTCTTGCATTGCCTAGAATGTCACTTGACCGCCGATTTTAACAATTTTCGACTTCTAACTTTATTTTCTTCAAAACGGATATTCAGAATAAGGCTTAATTTTTGACAAAGGTAGACAAATACCATGTCGTCAATATATTTGGCCCAGATTCTTTATATTTTCTTCTAGAATTCTAGAAATTTCATTTAACGTGAACCGAAATGAAAAGTTCGAAAAAAAGTTCGTATGATCGGAACAAAGTACCATCAAATTGAAGCTGATATTCACTGATCAAAGAATCTTCAAACAGCTAATCGAAATTTTGAACCAATCAGTGTCAAATTCGAGAATTAGGTTTATATTTTTGCTTAAAAATAATTGAAATTTCTAGAATTCGATTAAGACATCTTCGATAATTTAATGTCATGTATCGGTTTTGATGGGTCATATCCACCAATAAAAATGATCATATCATGGTGAAATGCCGGTTTAATGCGGGTTAACGCAAAAAATATTCAAATTTTGAAAATTCTAAATTTGTTCTAAATTGTTTTGGAAAAAATGATTGCCACTATGAGATTCCTTGGGTCAACTCTAGTGATAATCTATATAAATGTATCATAAACTAATTCTATAAAGGGCTCAAAAATTAGGACACCCACCCCTTAAATATGATTTTTGAAATCAGGTGGCCAGATATGACAACCTTCTGAGTCCGTCACTGATATAAACGAAATACTTTTATATCGTCGACTAAATGTGTTTCCCACAGCACGCTTTTGAACCCGCGCCTGTGATTGGTTGGCCTTAGTTAAGTTATAGGTGTGGAGGCGCGCAAAGTGCACAGTGGTACAAGACAATATGGAGCGTTATTTGTATTTGCTAGAAAATATTATATTTCAATATTTTAGAAAGTACAAAACATTTTCCGATAAAGCTAATGACCTAACTATTCTATAAACTAAACTAAAGTTTTTCTCTTATTGATTAAAGTCTATTTGCTTAATTTATACTGTATGAATTTACAGGAAGTAAGCTATAAATAGTACCGACTCACTTTATATTCCACGTAATATTTTTTGCTGTCTGAAAAATAAGTAACACGAAGTTCTACAATTTAACCCGTGTACTCAGACAGTCCGATTGGCACTGAGTGTTATTAAGCGCGCTCGTTCTTAAAGTAAACTACACACGAATTTCATGTTTTTTTAATGCTAAATTTTTTCACAATTCTTTCATATTTGGTCCAAGAATTATTATTCCAACTTATTTGGTTCGTAAATTATAGCGATTTGATTTAAGTTGAATTTGTATAATTCAAAAATGAATTGTTTTTGAACTTGAAAGATATTTTTTTTTTGAAAGGCTCTTCTTAATAAAGAATTACAATATATATCTTTCTAAAAAGGATGCTAATATTTGACGGTCCAATCGAAAAATATTTTCAAAAACTGGTTTGGCTTAACAAAAAATGGAGAAATAAACATACTCGCAGTACATAGACTTATAATTCAAACTTGAATTGAATGAGGTTTCAGTAGTAATTAAATCT
>SCLH01000105.1:137430-158279 GCA_004367855.1 Oikopleura vanhoeffeni
AGGGCACTTATTCATATGGGGGGAAACCCCCCAAAACCCCCCTAGGACCTCGATATATTACACTCAATGTAAAACTATTTTCTGTTCTGCTTGGTTTTTTCATATAAATTATTTTTGAATGATTCATGACATCTCAGGCCGTCTTCAACAAGTATCATGTATTTCCTCTCAGTTCTCATAATAAATATTTTTGTTTGATAATCATACATGTTTTGGAATAAAAATGTTTAGGGCACGATTATATGGGGGGAAACCCCCAAACCCCCCTAGGTTAGTTCGATGTGGGCTTCGCCCAGTTAGGGGAGACCCCCTTAAACCCCCCAAATTGTATGGTTGTTTAGGGCACTATTATATGGGGGGAAACCCCCCAAACCCCCTAGATCTCGATATATTACACTCAATGTAAAACTATTTTCTGTTTTGCTTGGTTTCTCATATAAATTATTTTTGAATGATTCATGAATCTCAGGCCGTCTTCAACAAGTATCAGTATCATGTATTTCCTCTCAGTTCTCATAATAAATATTTTTGTTTGATAATCATACATGTTTTGGAATAAAAATACTATTTTTAATTCTATTAAATAACAAATTGCATGTTAAAGAATTATTTACAAAGCAAAATTGGTTTGTTGAAAGTTGCACAGGTAATTTTTTTGTACAATATGATTCTGAGGTAACTATTTATCAATTTTACTTTGAGAGAATTTTTTTGATTTTCAACAGTATTGAAGGAGTAGGCTCAAATTGAGCCGCTCAATATCGCCGAAAGTTTTTGTTCAAAACATTTCGGCGATATTGAGCAATTTCGGCGATATTGGCACTTTCACCGTTGTTGGATCAGAGATAAAGTTTTTTTATGAGAAAGAAACCCGCCTGGGTTTCCTGAATTACGTTATAATTTGACAAGAAATTGAACTTTAAAAAGAGTTTTAATGGGTTCAAATGAAGTTGAATACCAATTCGGCGCTTTCGGCGATACGAGCCCTGATAGATATTCAGCTGAAAATCATGTGACTGCGTTGTTTTTTCGACTATATTGGTGAATTTGGCGAAATTCTTTGAAGAATGAACAACTGAATGAGAAAAGGCAACAAAATATTGTCCAGTACTATTTTTGACTCGGTTGTTCATTCTTCAAGGGATATTGGGCCGGTTATATATATAGGGCACCCGTCTGTATTATTCTTTATTATCATCTTTGTTTTTTAGATTTTGCTTTCACTTGTATCATGGGGCATTATTGGATCGGTTAAATATGGAAAGATCCCTGGCCTGTCAATCTTACTTGTCCTTGAGTTTTCAATGATTTTATCGTAAGTCACCTCTTATTAGAAAATCATATTGAGGCGATTACCGAGTAGGCTAGTCAAGGCTTTAAAAAAAACAGAAAATTCTGAAATTTTAACAAAATCTTTGCATATCAAATTTAAAGTTGAATTTTCTAAAAGTTCTTTATTTTGTTGCATTTTCTTACATTACATCAGTGACTTTTTCGACCTCTCAGGACTGCTTTATAGGTCAGAGATTCAAAGTGCGACAAATTTTGATTTTTCAAATTTTTTTCTCGTGCTTTAAAATGCTAAAAATTAAGACGATTTCTAAACTTATGAAAAATTATTTTTCGCGCAGAGAATAAGAATTCAAATACTTCAAGTTTGTTTTAAATTGTTAATATTTTTTCAGCAAAAACAGCCATAAAAATAAAATTATGAACATTTTTTGTTTGCTTTTTAATTCATGAGGAGTACCTCCTTAAAGAAAATCGCAATTGCGAGAAACCAACTTTCTGCAACTTGTGAAAATCCTTGATCAGTCTATTAGGTCACCGGCTTCTTTTTTCCGAATTGCTTAGAACAAAAAATTAAACAAAATTTAAAGCTCTTTTACTGGAATTGTTTCCATCATCATGTTTGGTTTTGCTATTGACAAAAAATATGTTCATTATAATTTGAAATATACTGAATTTGCTTGGTATTGTTTTATGATACTTTTAACTGTTTTAAGGGAGGTTATTAAGTCGAAAAAAAAATACTTTTGTTCGATGTAAAAATGACTGAAAGTAAGTTTCACAATTTTGGAAGACTCTATTTTCAAAAATAAAAGTAATTATAACTCTACGATTGAAATGACCGTCCAAGTATAATCTTAGATATAACGGGTTCTATAATACAATTTATATTATTTAACAAAATATATGTTTTACATGTTTCATAAATTATGTTGATATATTTTATAACATTATATAAATTGTATCATCAAACCCGTTTAATCATCAAAATCAGACGACGCTCTCAGAAAAGTGTAGTTTTATCAGAATATCATTTTTCCAACCTAAGTGGATCTTGAGAATGAGGGCTATCTTTATAGCGCGTGTTCGAATCCCACTCATGTTGTCTTAGTGACTATTTTCAGTATTATTATAAGCAAGGATGTTTGATATTGGGAGCGCCAAAATTAATTGTTTCGTAATCACTAGAACAATCATTTAGCCGATATAAATTGGATGAGAACACGCGCTATAGAGATGCCCCTCATTTTCAAGATCCACTTAGGTTGCAAAGTAGATATATTTTATATACAGTATGTCACCAAGTTAATACCCTATACGATATGTTCAAGCTGACAAGGAGAAGTTCAGCATGTCCCTGATCATATGCAGGCTGATTAACTCGCATTCAATATTCTTGACGATTTGAAATAAATAATTTAAAATATCACAAATGGTTATTGATTTCATTTGCTCATCTTAAAGAGAATTTTTTTTCTTGTTATTTAAACGTTGGTGGGACCAGATTATAAAAATAGCCCAGCCGTCCGTACGCTCCTGTGGGACCAAATCATAAATTGCTAATTATCTATCGTTTTTTATTCAAAAACCTGTCCAATTAAGTCTTCGGTGTGAAAATTCAGAAAACTTTCTCGCTGATGGTTAAAAAACGTTCAAAAGTTGAACATAAATTATAATAATTAAACGATGATAAGGTACTTAATCTTAATGTGAAGCATGATTTGTATGGCTAATCAGCGCACTGAAGACTCAACAACATTGATTTCGTAAAGATCCAATATTGAACGTTCTGAAGCAGATAAATTTCACTTAATTCAAACTTTATTAGAAAATTATTTGACTTGAATTTTCAAATCAGTAAAAGTTTCTATAGCAAAAACAAGCAATGAAATCAACACGTTTAATTTCACAAAATAATTTATGACCAAGTTTTCGTTATCAGAGGGCAATTGAACGTACGGAGTTTCTCTGAATAAGTTCCAGGTATATATTTTCAGGCCTTTTGAAGCATATATTTAATTCATTTATACGGTCACGTAATTATTTTCGACTATACCGTAAGTTACGGTTAATTTCGGTTAATTACGGTCCGTAACGGAAATCTAAATTAAGTTTGTCTGTAGATTAGACTAACATGTTTTGAAAAGAGATTTGAGGTTTTTCTTGCCAAAATAAGTACTGTAATTAAGTACTGTATTACAGTAACTGTAATTTCTAGAGAAAAAACGAACAAACAAATTTTTGAAAAACATTTAATCGTTCATTCGGTCGACGATGATCCAATCATGTTTAAAGATCGGAAAACGTATTTTAAGTCGATCCGGTCCTACAGTATCGTACGGGCGTCTAAGAGTTACCAACCAAGATTTTTTTGTTAAATATTTTAGAAAAAAATTGATTTTAACGTCAAATTTGAAGGCTTAAAGTGTGTCTTAATGAGTGCTTAATGAGTGTCTTTTCTAGATTTATAGCGATATGCCCTTCAATCGAAAATTCTTTGAGTATACAGCTCAAGATACGATCATTACGGTGATTTTTTTAAATAAATAAAGTCGATTCCCTCAAAAACTCAGGGAGGAGAAAGACTTTCAATTTTCCGAAGAGAAATTTTTGAACGTCATTTCTGGCGGTAGTGAAAATTATGGCAACTAACTTCGGACCTGAAGCGACGCCAATTGACCCACATATTGTAATTCTTGTAAAATCATATCCTTCGCGTATGTATATCGAGCGTGAAATAAACTTCAAAACTAGGTTTTTGGCCAATTTTGCGTTGACCACCCCCTTAAGTCAATATATGACTGACTGAATAATATGATTAATTGATAGTAAAATAATATTATAAAAGAGTAATTTACGACGTTTCGGATATTCTATTTTATATATTTATGAACCTGTTTAAAAAAAACAGATCAGGCTGAAGTATGTGTACATTATTTCAAAATTTATCAACAGTTTTATTATTTTTTTAATTTGCCTTGTCTTTATAACCTTTATCAGTGGAGTTTGTGGATATCTGACAGTCGCGTTGAATTACGAAGAATCTTATTCACATATACTTGTTTTAATTTCTTGTACTTTAACAATTCTTTCAATGGTTTTATTGCAATTATCATTATATTGACTGATACTTATCAATTAATAAATAAGCAGCATGAAAAACTTGTATATCGCATAACTGTAGTCGAATTGTATGGTTGTTATGGGCACAATTTATGGGGGAACCCCCAAACCCCCCTAGTGTGTCGAGTGGGCTTCGCCACGTTAGGGAGATCCCCCTAAACACCCCGAATTGTATGGTTGTTTAGGGACGATATAATGGGGAGGAACCCCCAAACCCCCCTAGTGGTTTGATGTGGTTCGCCCCGTTAGGGGAGACCCCACAAACCCCCCGATTGTATGGGTTGTTAAGGGCAGATTATATGGTGGGGAAACCCAACCCTTGTGTGTCGATGTGGTCGCCCACGTTGGGGAGCCCCAAACCGAATGTATGGTTTATAGGCGATTATATGGGGGGAACCCCCCAAACCCCCTAGGTGTGTTCGATTGTGGTTCTGCCACGTGGGGGCCCTTACCCCCCGAATTGTATGGTTTTAAGGCACATTATATGGGGGGGAAACCCCCAACTAGGTGTGTTCGATGTGGGCTTCGTCCACGTTAGGTGGAGACCCCCAAAACCCCCCGAATTGTATGGTTGTTGGGCACATATATGGGGGGATACCCAAACCCCCCTAGTGTGTTCGATGTGGCTTCGCCACGTTAGGGGAGACCCAAACCCCCCAAATTGTTATGGGTTTAGGACACAAAATATGGGGGGAAACCCCACAACACACTAAGTTGTTACTAGTGGCTCCCATTAGGGGGACCCTGACCCCCAATTTGGATGTTAGGACAGATTATATGGAGAGACCCCCAACCCCAAGTGTGTTCTTGTGGCTTCGCCACGTTAGGGAACCCCCTAAACCCCCGAATTGTATGTTTTAGGCACGATATATGGGGGACCCCCAAACCCCCTAGGTTGTTCGATGTGGGCTTCGCCCACGTTAGGGGAGACCCCTAAACCCCCGATTGTATGGTTTAAGGCATTGATTAATGGGGGGAAACCCCCCAAACTCATAGTGTTGTTCGATGTGGGCTTCGCCACGTTAGGGAGACCCCTAAACCCGAATTGTATGGTTGTTTAGGCACGATTATATGGGGGGAACCCAAACCTAGGTTGTGATGTGGGCTCGCCACTTAGGGAAGACCCCTAAAACCCAAATTGTATGATGTTTAGGACACGAAAATATGGGGGACCCCCAACCCCCTAGTGTGTTCTATGTGGCTTCCCGCGTTAGGGGACCCGAAACCCCCATTGTATGGTGTTTAGAACGATATATGGGGAGAAACCCCCAACCCCCTAAGTGTGTTCTATGGCTTCATATAGGAGACCTAAACACCGAATTGTATGGTTGTTAAGGGCACGATTTATGGGGGAACCCCCAAACCCCCTAGGTGTGTTCGCATTGGCCTCGAAATCTATTCACATATACTTGTTTAATTTCTTGTAATTACAATTCTTTCATCTTCCAATGGTTATATGCAATTAATCATTATATTGAAGATATTATAATTAATAAATATAGCAGATGAACATTGTATACTAGCATAACGTATCGAATTGTATGGTTGTTTAGGGCACGATATATGGGGAGGAACCCCCCCGTGTGTTCGATTGGTTCGCCCACGTTAGGGGAGACCCTAAAACCCCGAATTGTATCGTTGTTTAGGCCACGATTATATGGAGGGGGAAACCCCCCAAACCCCCTAGGTGTGTTGTTGGCTTCGCCACGTCAGGGGAGACCCCCTAAAACCCCAAATGTTGGTTTGTTAGGGCACGAATATGGGGGAACCCCCAAACCCCCTAGTGTGGTTCGATGTGGCTTCTCGAGATTCTTATTCACATATACTTGTTTTAATTCTTGACTTAACAATCTTTCAGTCTTTCCAATGGTTTTTATTGCAATTAATCATTATATTGACGATACTTCATTAAATAATAGCAGCATGAAACTTGTAATAGCAAACTGTAGTCGAATTGTATGGTTGTTTAGGGCCAATTATATGGGGGAACCCCCAACCCCTAGTGTGTTCGATGGGCTTCGCCCACGTTAGGGGAGACCCCTAAAACCCCCGAATTGTATGGTTGTTTAGGGCACGATTATATGGGGGGAACCCCCCCTAGGTGTTCGATTGGGCTTCGCCACTTAGGGGAGACCCTTAACCCCCGAATTGTATGTTTAAGGAGATTATAGGGGAAACCCCCAAACCCCCTAGGTGTGTTCGATGTGGGTTCGCCCACGTTAGGGGAGACCCCTAAAACCCCCGAATTGTATGGTTTGTTAGGCACGATTATATGGGGGAAACCCCCAACCCCCCTAGGTGTGTTCGATGTGGCTTCGCCCACGTGGGGGAACCCCTAAAACCCCAAATTGTATGGTGTTTAGAACGATATATGGGGAAACCCCCCAAACCCCCTAGTGTGTTCTATGTGGCTTCGCCCACGTTAGGGGGACCCCTAACCCCCAAATTGTATGGTGTTAGGACGATTATATGGGGGGAAACCCAAATCCCTAAGTGGTTCTATGTGGGCTTCGCCCACGTTAGGGAGACTAAACCCCCGAATTGTATGGTTGTTTAGGCAGATTATATGGGGGGAACCCCCAAACCCCTAGGTGTGTTCGATGTGGCTCTCGAAGATTCTTATTCACATATACTTGTTTTAATTTCTTGTACTTTAACAATTCTTTCAGTCTTCAATGTTTTATTGCAATTAATCATTATATTGCGATACTTATCAATTAATAATATGCAGCATGAAAACTTGTATATCAGCATAATTGTAGTCCGAATCGGACTGTCCGATGATGCAAAAGCCAAACGTTGCGAAAATTAAAAATTTCAGCACACAATGATAACAATTGCATTTGGTTTTATCTATATAAAAACTATTGTTATTGATTCTGTTTGTACACGTTTATTTTTCACGCAATTCTTCGAATACCCCTTTATCACTTTTTGGTTAGAATGCGTAGCCACAACGTTAAATCACAGCTTAAAAAGGAGTGGTGGCTACGCATTCTAACAAAAAGTGGATAAAGGGATACATATAATTTTACAAAAATTTAAGGACACCAATAACAAATTTCTAATTTTTGAAAGTTTTCGGAAAACCAGAGTTATTATTTGGCAAAAATCGACATAATTTTGATTAAGAATTCTGGTGAACTAAAAATTTTCAAATTTCATTAAATTTGTGTGTGTTAAAGAAGAGCGCCCACTCAGTGCAAATTGTGGTAAGTAAACTGGTGTCAAAGCAAAATTTTTAAATTTTTTCTCAATATATATCTAGAGGCGCGAACTTAAAAATTTTTGAAAAAAATGGTCAATGTTTTGAAAAAGTAGGGTCATCTTGAGGTTTATTTTTTGGTTGTTAAAAAAGTGAATAAGTTTCGGTTTTGTCAATTATCAGGTCAACAAACAATTTTGATTTATTGTGAGAAAAACAATTAATTTGTTCGTTCGCAACAAAGAGAAATATGGGATAGAGTCCCTGCGCACCCTAGTTAGTGTTCAATTTAGCGAAAATTACAGATGAAAAAATAATTCAACCATTGATAAAACGATTTCGAGTTATCATGGGGCTAACAGATTAACACCATTGAATTGGTAATGATCAGTTAATTCGATAGAAGGTCCAAAAAGTATTTTACGAAATTTCAAAATCGAATTTATTTTAGTTGTTTCATGCTGTTGGGAACCTCGTTAAGTCGGATCGATATTTTCCATTATCTACGATTCCACTGATCCGATCGGATTGTTTCGACCCCGTTCAAATTGCTTGTCCAGGTTTCAATTGATATGTCTAAACCAGGGGTCGGCACATCTGAAAATTTTTTTGGATCGGATCGGGATCGGATCGGTCGCCTTTTGAAAAGATTGGATCGGATCGGGATCGGATCGGTCGCCTTTTGAAAAAATTGGATCGGATCGGAAACCGATCCCGATCCGATCCACCGATCCGATTCCGATCCGATCCAATTGTGCCGACCCCTGGTCTAAACAACTTAATTTTTGAAATAAAATTGGCTAAAATTTTCAAAAACATATTTCGGAGTTTTTTTAAATTTTTGGAATGTTTTTTTCCATTTTTTTAATGTCTTATACTTTTTTGTCACTGATAATTAGCGTGACCACCATTAGTATGGCCCAATGAAAATACAAAGTATATTGTTTTGAAATTTCTTTGAGGCAAATAATATACCGAATTAAAGAAAAAAAATAATGAAAAAATCAGTCTTCACGTGATCAAAATATAACGTTTTTTCGTATTTTAACCCCAACCTGCACGAGATGTCCTACCCTCTCACCTGCACGAGAGTGTTTTAGAACACACACATAGTTAAGGTGTCCAATGGACACTGTCCATCATTAATATCGACTAATAAAAAAAAATTGGGTGGGTTTTTGCGAAATTTCTTGGAGGTTAATTATATATGGGAAAATGGGGAATAAAATTACGAAAAAAAATTTTGGTCGTCACGTGATCAAAATATATCGATTTCTCAAATATAGCGTAATAGCTCTTTACACCACCAGGTGGCATCGAGTGTTAAAATTAATAATGCCAAAGTTTTCCCCCTTCAAAAGTCACCGTAGTTAGTATATTTGTAGATCATTTTCCTGTTCCAGTACTGTTTTAACTGCATTAAACAAAAAATTGCATCCAAATAATGCATTTCCGGTCTTATGAGAGAAAATTTCTAGATCTCCCCAAATTCTTGAAATTGAAAAAAAAAAGGGAACATCGGGGTCTGTTCGATATTCCGCCGGCCAAAATGACTCTCCCCAAAATATTTTGGTCTCTGTGTTCTGAAACACTCGCGTGCAGGTGGGGGTTAAGATATTGAATTATTCAAACAAATGCCGAATTGATATTTTGAGTTAACGTCAACTATTAGTGAAATGACCCAGCAACTAGAAAAATGTATTTCGTCACATCTGACATGTCATGACACGCCTCTATTAATCCTTAAATATTAACGATTTTAAGTGGATTGTTTCGGTAATTCAAATATAACGCTTAATTCTAGAGCAGTACGACTTTTGGAGAAGATTATGGTCCTTGTGTAATTTTTTAACCAAACAAACATTTGTCATCAAACAAAAATCGTGATCGAAAAAATATTCGAAAAGTCACAAAATCGTTTTTTTCGGAAAATAAAAATATGCCAGAGACCGTCATTTTAGCATATTCGGGGGTTTGGACACAAGTTGTATTTTAGTCTGGTTGTGCAACAAGGTTACAGAGTTGTGCATGTCTATGTAATGTGTGACAGGAGAAGTTTTCAAATTGGGAAGTGNTTACACCACCAGGTGGCATCGAGTGTTAAAATTAATAATGCCAAAGTTTTCCCCCTTCAAAAGTCACCGTAGTTAGTATATTTGTAGATCATTTTCCTGTTCCAGTACTGTTTTACTGCATTAAACAAAAAATTGCACCAAATAATGCATTTCCCGGTCTTTGAGAATTTCTAGATCTCCCCAAAATTCTTGAAATTGAAAAAAAAGGGAACTATCGGGGTCTGTTCCGATATTCCGCCGGCCAAAATGATCCTTCCCCAAAATATTTTTGGTCTCTGTGTTCTGAAACACTCGCGTGCAGGTGGGGGTTAAGTATTGAATTATTTCAAAACAAATGCCGAATTGATAGTTTTTGAGTTAACGTCAACTATTAGTGAAATTGACCCAGCAACTAGAAAAATGTATTTCGTCCACATCTGACATGTCATGACACGCCTCTATTAGATCCTTAAATATTAACGATTTTAAGTGGATTGTTTCGGTAATTCAAATATAACGCTTAATTCATAGGCAGTACGACTTGTTTGGAGAAGATTTATGGTCCTTGTGTAATTTTTATAACCAAACAAACATTTGTCATCAAACAAAAATCGTGATCGAAAAAAATATTCGAAAAGTCACAAAATCGTTTTTTTTCGGAAAATAAAAATATGCCAGAGACCGTCATTTTAGCATATTCGGGAGGTTTGGACACAAGTTGTATTTTAGTCTGGCTTGTGCAACAAGGTTACAGAGTTGTTGCATGTCTATGTGATGTTGGACAGGAGAAGTATTTCAAATTGAAAGAAAATGCAAATTTAAGGGGGGGGGGATTCTGGTTGCCGATTTGAATTTTCGTAAGTAATCGAATGCTCTTTTAAAATTTCCTGAAATTCTGTTGAATTCTTCAAAATAAAAATAATTTTTTAACCAATTACAGCGATATTCAGGAAAATTACCGAAAAAAACAATATTTTTAATATTTATGAAATATTTTATGTGATTTAAGGTGTTCTACCGAATAATTTGTAAATTAATGTTTATTCGAGATGTTCGGTTCGAATAATTTCTCGTAGGACCTTTTTCCGTTATTTTATTTGAAAAATTGTTCAAGAATGATAATAAATGACTGACGTCAACTAAAAACAAAACCGTGAAAAATTCTAAGGTTCTCAGGAAAACGATATGCAAAATTAAATTTTTTGAGAAAAAAATTTATTGGACTTTTTGACACAGTTAAAAATTAAGATTTTTTCACCCGGCAACGCCCAAAATATCTCATCAAAAAATACATATTTTCGAATGAATTAATTTTTTTGAATACTTTTGCAGAACGAAGATTTTGAAGCAGCCCGAATCAAAGCGACAAAGATCGGAGCATCAGCCGTTTACATTGAAGATAACAAAGAAGAATTCGTCAAGGTTTTCGTTAATTCAAAATAAAAAATCTAAAAATTTGAAACTAAGAACCAATAATTTTGACCAAAATTTTTCTCACGCCATCTTTAGTTAAAGTATTATGCTTGTTCATGAATTTATTTCATTGAAATTGTTTTAGCAAATTAATTTATATTTTTAGTTTTAGTATCTGAAAGGCCCGAGTGAATTCTAGACAGCGAATAGGCGACGAATGTGTAGCGAATAAGTGGCCGATTTCTTTCGCTGCCTAGATTTACGTTAGTGTAAAAAAAGGAAACTGGACGCAATTTAGCATGAATTAACTTCAACGTTAGCATTTTTAAAATGTAAAGTAAAATTAAAATTTTATAATTCCAGAGTCTTTTATTTTCTATGGTCTTCGAAAATAACTATTTAATTTCAGGATTATATCTGGCCATGGGTTCAAAGTAATGCAATTTATGAAGATCAATATCTTCTTGGCACTGCATTGGCCCGCCCATTGATTTCAAAGACCTTGGTTAAAGTAGCAAAACTTGAAAATGCAAAATATATTTCACATGGGCTAAGATCTCACAATTATATTTAAAATACTACATGAGTCAAATCAATTGTCCCAGGAAAAGTGGGTCTATACAATTAATCTACAGAGTTCAATCTGATAAATATAATCAGATTTTCTCGAGAGAAGTGTCAACGACAGATACTTAAAGTTTTAGGCTTTCAAGATTTCGAAATGATATTCGAATGATATCGATATAGATTACCGCCCTCAGAGTACAATCCTAAATATTTGAATGATACAAACAACGCAAGATATTAGCACCAATACAAAACCCTTGATTGCGGAATAGGCCCATTTCATTGGTCAGATTAAAAAAAGATAACCAATCAATGCTCAGATTTCGCATTTTTTCAAATATTTAAATGGATTTGTAACTCTGGATTTGTACTAAGGATTGTGATTCTGAGGGCGTTAATCCCTTTAACCCTTGAGTCTTATCTGAGATATGTGGGTTGAGGGAGCCTAATCCTAACACTCCGTAAGAACCTCATAGCCACTCATGAGGCCGCTTTCAGCCCACATCTCTCAGATTAAGCAAAAGGTGTTAAAGGGATATAGTAGATTTTGTACTTTAGTAAGGCCGAAACGGCAAATTATTTAAAAACTTTTTTCAAATATTTTCAAATTGAAGGCATAAAAATAAATCACATTCAAAATAAAATTGTGTTTCAAAAATTATTAGCTACTGCTAAAAAATGAAAAAAACATTTTGAAGTTGCGAAATCCTGCCTTTACGTCGAAATTTATCACCACGTAACAAGAATAGAAAGTAACCAATGAAATCCCTGGATTCTCGAGAAGTGACCAATCAAATCACTCGATTTCCCTTTTTGTGATGTAGTGATAAAATTCGACGCATAGGCAAGATTTTCTATATTAAGCGTGAAGTGATAATGTTTTTTCGAAAAAGGTTTCAAGAAAAATTTCAAGCTGTGACAAAGACAAATTAAAAATGATTTTAATTTTTGAGCACCCGCTGAGATTTAGTATAATTTTTGTCTTACTGAACATTATATTATTTCAAGGGCTACGATTAAAATATAATCAGAGAATGTTAAGAAAAAATCAATTTTGCCATACCAACCTCATTCTTGAGGTTGATCTGGAATCGAAATAAACTAATTATTGTCCGAGTTTACGAGTTGTTTCAATCTTTTTAGAGAAAAGTTTGAGAGAGTTGTCATTATTGTTTTTTAATTTTTTTGCTAAGCATTTAAAACTCAGAAATACCTTAGCGGCTAAGGCTTAGCCGTTTTGATTAAGCTTTAAAATTTGATCAGTTGGTGGTTAAGACCAATATGTCAAATATAGAGGAAAATAAAGTTATAAGGATGACAATGGGCAAAATTTTTCTCCCTATAAGTTTATCTTACTGAATTTTGATGAAAACTTATTTGTTTTGTAGACGTGGACCACGTGGTGGACCTACAATCTTGCCTTATGGCCGATAATATATGACCACATAAGTTATGGGCATAGCTTTTATGGCAGTAATGGCATAATTTTAAAATTCTAATAATATCAAATCGTGAATTTTAAAATCACCGGAAAACTGTTACATTTTTTTGGAAATTAATAAATATGAAAATGTTGTGTCTAAAGCTAAAAATTATAAGATTCAATCATTTTAAGAAAATCATTTAATTGATTAAAGAAAAATTTAGTGCTACCGGGAAAGGAAATGATCAAGTGAGATTCGAATTATCGGTGGCTGCGCTGGATCCAACAATCAACATTATTGCTCCTTGGAGAGATGATATTTTTATCCAAAAATTTGTAGGCAGAAATGATTTGTTTGAATTTGCCGAAAAACACAATATTCCGCTTCCAATTGACAAGTGAGTTGATTAATAACACATAAGTGTTTCCCACTACTTCTTCTTTGTTTGAAGATTGCATTTATTTTATGACTTTTTCCAGGGAAAACGGTTAACATAAAAATTTAAATATACAGGGAAACATAATTTATTGATATAATATTATATTTTGAGCTCGAAATTTGATCACGTGATTTATTATTAGAAACTCACCTTGGTCAATGGATGCGAATTTAATGCATATCAGTTACGAAGCCGGAATTTTAGAAGACCCCGCAGTCATTCCTCCAAAACGAATGTGGCTCATGACTACAGGTAAACTCATACTTTTTAACGATTTGTTTGCTTTTGAAATTTTTTCGATAATTTATGTTTTTGAAGGTGCCAAAACCAACCGGATACTGCGAGAACTCTTGTAACATCTTAAAAACTGACTGATGAAAATCTTAGTTTTTTCAGCTTTATTTCTTTTGATATATCATGTTCTTGCTGGTTAGAATAAACCGGTTAAGTTTACTTCCCAGTTACCGGAGACTGGTACTTAAAGTAAAATTGGTTGTTCGAAATATCCTAGCAAACTATAATCTGTCATGAAAAGTTTGAGGATAGCTTATAAGTTATACCTGTTCATGGCGCATACTTTATGCCGCATAAACCGTTTTGTAATAATCTGAAGATATATTATGATATATCGAAAATGATCCTTACTGCGCATTTTACACCAGTAGGCGTGACTATGAGCCAGTGTCCAATCAGAATATTCGATTGTCGACTTAATTCAAGAATCCCGCAATTACATCGGTCACTTACGCTTACTGGTGTAAAAGGCACAGTAGGCCCTACTGAGTCGGAATCATTTTCAATATAAGATATAATATATGTACGGTTTGATTTTCACATTCGCTTAACCCTTGGAGGCTCCAAAGCCGATTTTTCGGTCCGACTTTGAGCGCTCATTACGGGAAAAGTGAAAGTGCTGGCAACTTTATTGTTCTCTAGTCCTCGAGATTAAGGATTGACTTAAACTTTAATAGTTTGTAATTCACATTTTGACTTTATTAAGGGAGTCCCCCTCGCGAAATTAAATTCTCTGAAATTTTGACCAATAGTTAATTCAGCAAAAAAAATGACAATGGACATGTCCTCGCGGTCCAGAAACCACCAGGTGGCGCGCTAGGGATAAAAAACCAGTAAACACTTTCGATAAAATGTTTCTGACCATTTATTATGAATATCATTTATTTTACGTAGGACTCACCGTTGATACAGTACGCAAATGAATTTTTTTTTGTTATTTGATTTTTCTCTAAAAATACAGTAGATAACGTCTAAAACCTCGTTTTAAAGTCACTCAAATCAAAATTTCTCGAAATCCGCTCGAAAACTTTTTTTTGTTTTCACATATATTATACAATGAAACCTTGCCTTGATTTAGTATGTAGTGATTTCCCGGAAATTTGCTTAGAACAAAAGTGACAGCGCCAGAAGCGAGGGGTGCGCCACGTTAATCGTGTTTTTTCACTAGCAAAAACCTGTAAAAANAATAATTGCCACCATGAGATTCCTTAGGTCAACTTTAGTCATAACCGATATGAATTTATCATAAATTAATTCTATAAGAGGCTCAAAAAATTACGACACCTACCCCCTTAACCCGTTCGGTTCAATCTATAACATTTGCCTCCGGCGGAGATAAAACTTATCGCGGCCAGTCCATCTCTTTGTCAAGTTTTCATCAGCCAAGTTTGTAACTCCCACCGGATTTCAGTGCAAGACATTCGAAAATACCCTTCATACCGTTGAGAACCCTCTTAAGGGAAATAAGATTTTTCAAAATTTAGTTTTCAATTCTAGAAAATCGCATTTTTGTAAACCGGAAGTGAAACTCGAAAATAAAAGTCGTCGGATTTAGTCGAAAATACCATCAAATTAAAGCTTGGGTTATGCCGAGAAGAAAATCTGCCAAGAGCTTTTTGTGAGTTTGAGTTTTTCTGGTCGAGAATTGGGTGTCAATGTTTTACAAGAAAAATTACTCGAAAAATGAAAAATTTCGAACTTTTTTTTGGTTTTTTTTCATTAAATTTATGCTTTCTGAGTGTTCCCTAGTAATTCCGTGCTATTTTTACACCTCAAAGTACCCTAAAAAAGTACGACCGCTACCCCCTTAACCTGTACGCACCAATAATTTCTTACCTCGGTACGCACCACTCGTACATACTTGTACGAGCACTTTTCAAAAAATCATGAAAGTAGTGCCACTCAGCTGCTTTAAAAATTAAGGCTGAGGCACAAAGTTCAAACAATTATCTTCAACCTTATTTTTATTTCATAGCAATATATCGATTTTAAAGTAGTCAAACACCACACTATTGCGCCCCCGGCAGAGTCATTTTCGACATTTTTGTCTATATTTCAAAACCCAGACATTTTCAAAATATATATTTTAATCACATATAAAGTATTGAATAATTTTTTTGACAAACATATTTAAAAAAATGTACGATCATTTTTATTCGAGATTTTTGATATTTTGTAAATTTTTATTTTCGAAAAATTTTCTATTTTTTCCCTAGTCCTCCATTTTTATGTGATAATTATCGCAAAATACAGATTATATAGGGATGGATAAAGAGCAATTGGAATGGATCATTTCCCACGGCGGGACATGTGGGCAGAGCGTCCATATCCCGCAGTGCCCAAATATCAGGGCGAGGTGTTCATTGAAAAACAGTTAAAGATAAAAATTTCAAAAAAATAAATAATTAGAGGTAAAACTGTGATTGATTAACTTCAAGAGAAATATATTTATACTATATAAACATTTATCGGTAAGTGGGGTTGATATTTTATCATACCCGAGTTAAAATATATGATTTTTATAATTTACAAGTTAATTTTAAATTTTTTTCGAAATTCAATAAAGTCACCGTAAAAGCGTTCGCGTCGGCAAATTAAAACTCGGATTTAATTTTAAGATGATAGTTCGAATGGCCGAACAATTTCGTATCAGTGATTGGATTCGTCAATAATAATAACTACTCGATAAATTTTTATCGTAAGTTTTGTCCGACAAAAGTGCTCGGAAAAAATCGTTTCTCATTTTTCAAGCGCTATAACTTCATAAAATATCAACTCACAGCATTTTGATCGTGATATTCGGAATTCTCGTACAATTTCGAGTTTTCCCTGATTTTCACAATACAAAATATTAGCTCACTAAAATGTGAGAGGGGTTTGTTTGAGTCGTTTCCTGACTCAAAGAGGAGCACTCAAAATATATTTGTGTTTTGTCTTTCGCGAGGTTTAAGTCAGAGGGTATTAATGCAATCAAGTTTTAAATTTGATATTCAAATTTTTCAGAAAATTTTGTCTGATCATGGTGAATCTTAAAAATAAATTTTCAGCGGTTAAAATTCTACAGACACTTCGTAGGTCAAAAAACGACAATATCGTACAAAAGTGTACGATGAGTGCGTACAGGTTAAAAGGATTCTGGGTGCTGGAAAATTATCTTTCTTTTGGAATTAAATTAAAGAAATAAATGCAATTACCGGGTTAATCGGTCCTGAGAAATCAATTTCGACGAATAAAATTTTGTAATTCGACTTTAAATCTTTTTTTTAAGTTTTTAACCAAAAAATCATATCACATATATATGGAAAAATATAATTTGAATAGCGAAATATAAATTCTTCACCAAAAAACTGAGCAGAAAAGTATGTTTAAAAAGTTTAACATTATTTAACCAAAAATGACTTCGAAGATGTTGCGGTGTTCTTCAGAATCGTCTTTTTAGACCTTTACCGCGTCAATTACCGTAAACCGGACATCCGTCAAAAAATCAAAAAAATTTGGTCTTGGAGTTTTAAATTGTCTGTTGGATGCAAAAATCCGTTGCGAATATCTTGTTCCGTTCTCAATGATCGCGACAAAACTGATTGGGTGTTCTCAAAAAAAAAAGTTTAACATTATTACTAACTGAAATCAGGCCTCTTATTGTTTGTTATGATATTGACATGCTGCTTTTATGTTCATAGCGGTGCGCACTTAATGTTTTATTAAGAAAGATAACTTTAAAATGATAAAAATAAAACCGAACGTTTTATGGATTTTAATGTGTTTAATCAAACTTTTTTTATCAAAAAAAGAATCTAAATGATATAAGACAGTTATATCTCATTTTACGAAAGTCACTTTTTTTCATTTTCACGGATAACCCAAACGTAATCTGTTTTAAAAAATCTGACCCTTTTGTGGTCAACAATGTTTCTGATTTGTTTGAAAAGTTTGAATCAACTTGGAAATAAACTCCGCGAGTTATATCCTGCTGGAAAAAAATTGACGATTGGAAAAAGCGTTTTCGTGAAGTGTTTTACGAGCTTATTAAAATTTTTTGATTTAGATTGACACATCTCAAAATCATAACTTGTGTCCCCGGAATAAAATTTTCTTTAAATTTTTACTTTCCAACATTTCAAACAAAATGTATGAGGCTTCAAAAAGTAGTCAAAAATCCCCAGCAATCGCTGCGTTAGCACCAAGAACCTTCTTAAGGGGGTAGCGGCCGCACACTTTTTAGAATACTTTGAGGTGTAAAAATAGCACGAAATTGTCAGGGAACACTTATAAGCATAAACTTATTAAACAAAAAATACAAAAAAAAGTTCGAAATTTACAGTTTTTTCAGAATTTTTCTGAGTATTTTTATTTGGAACACATTGAAACCCACTTTTCGACCAGAAAAACTCAAAATATCGAATAGCTGTAAGCAGATTTTTTGATCAGTGAAACTCAAGCTTTAATTTGATGGTACCTTCGACTGAATCCGACGACTTTCAATTTCCAAGATTTCACTTTAAAGGTTGACTCAAATTTGATTTTCTAGAATTCTACAAACCATTTAAAATTCTGCACCATCAAAATAACGAAAACATATTTCTCCATCTTTTCTCAAATTTATACTGCATTCTGAAAGGTAACCTAGGAGGAGATAGATTTTAAGAAGCGGAAACCTTGAAATTAGGCGGTTTTTCGCAGTTTTAGAAAGATCTAGATGAAAATTCAAAAATCTAAAACATCAAATTACAACCATGAGTGTTTCCGTGGTTCATGCCAAGTTTGAGTGAAATCATATGCGAACTCTAGGAGGAGATAGATTTTGAAATTTTGATTGGGTGTTCTTGAATTTGCTGCATGGTGGTCACCAGGGTCGGGAAAAATTATTCTGATTAATTATTTTTGTAGATTAGGAATAGATCTACCAAATGGCTATTCTCAAAAATTTCGATGCAGTTAAGTTTTTCAAAAAAAAATGTCTGGGTCCTTAAAAAAATCATATTTCGAGTTTTTGGTTGTAATCTAAAAAAATAACCAAGTTCATTGTTTGTTTTTGTATGGGCTAGCTTAGACAAAAATTAAATGAATTTAAAAATTGTTCCAGGAGATAGTTTTTCCGACGAATGATTGCCGACGAATGATATGCATACAAAAAAAATGAGATTTATTTTCCCCAAGCTGAAAGATAGTTCTACAAGATGGCTGATCTTGACGGGGTATACCATTTTGATCGATAATTTTTTTAGTCGAATTTTTTAAAAAGCCTATCTTTAACTATAGAGAAATGAAAAGGCTTCGTTAAATTTCAAAAACGCCAACAGATGTCACAAGCGTTCCTAAATTTCAAAGTGCCACAGATGTCACAAAAAGCGTTCCTAAATTTTCAAAGTGCCAGCAATGTCACAAAAGCGTTCCTAAATTCAAAGTGCCACAGATGTCACAAAAGCGTTCCTAAATTTGCAAAGTGCACAGATGTCCAAAGCGTTCTTAAACCAAAATCATGTCTCTTCAAGATTACGCTTTTCAAACCAGAATTACCTTGCATGAATGTCAAAAAAGCGTTCTTTATCAATATGTAGGGGCTTTACAGACAGTGTCTGCCAGAGACATCTGAAAAAAAATAAACTGTATGAAAGGTAACAAGTAAAGTATTGATCTTATTTTTTTAAAAGTTTTTGCAATTTGACTACATGTATAGGCTTAACGTATAGCTATACCTGTAGTTAAATTGCAAAACCTAACCCTGAAGCTTAGCCTTTTAAGGGGGAAGCACGATGTGGCAGATTGGTACATTTTTTCTGAGTGAATATATTGAAAGAAAAAAATGTGAAAAATTATTTTTTAATTTTTATCTTCAATAAAAGTGTCGATTCTGCAACGTTTATATTTTAATTTCTTAACATAACTAACTATCTGGAAAAAATATTAAAACCACTTTTCATTGGAACTCCATTTCCAACTAAACCGATGTAAGAAAAATTATTTTAAGACAATATTTATAAACTTCAGGCAATTTCGGATGTTATCCGCTAATTAGTGGGTGATCATTATTCACAGGAAAATTTCCTCGATATGAAAGTTTTTTCCTGAAAAATGACGAAAAACAGCTTTTTAGAATAAAAATTGACCTTCCATTGCGTTTAATATTGAAAATGTCCTGACTTTGTAGAAATGACGGCTTCAACCAGGCTTGTAAAAGGGATGGGTTTTGCGTGAGTTTTCGATCCCTTTTTTGCGGAGGTTTAAGCAAAAGATAGGGAAAAATGGGATGAGGAAGAAAATCCGGTCGGGGATGCATCCCTTTACAAGCTGCCTATAACACCCGACAATTTTATGAAATTTCTTTGCAAAAATAAAAAAATTATAATTGCGTGCCAAATGGCACAAATCGGTTCAAGCAAGAGTTGTATATTTCATCAGTAGTCCAGAAACGATATTCGCTTGACCCTTTCATCGGGTTAATACGGAAACTAAATAGTATACCAAAAATTCACAAGTGATTCGGCTGATTTTTTATAGAGATTTCAAAAACCACTTAATATAAAATTTTGGGCATGATTTGCGGAAATTTTCATGATATTGTTATACATGTATAAGTCGCCAAAAAATGACAATAAACATTTTATGATTTTTCAAACAGAGGTCAGAAAATATGTAGACATGCATAAAAAAGTTAAAGTGGCTTTTTTTTGGTTTTATTTTACGGATTTCAAAAAACGAAATCCAAAAAAATTTTGACGAAAAATGCGTGAAATTTTTCAATGCTTTGATTTTTTTTGAAAATTTTACGAATTCAAAAAAAATTTTTGAACTCAAATCTTTCCTAAAATAGATAAAAAATAATTTTAATGAACTGATACACATTATTCTGGTTCAGCTAACGATAATAAGCACAAAAAATAAACCCAACTAATTATTTTCGTAATTAAATTGATTCCAATCTGCCACATTGCTACTACCCCCTTAAGTTGTATATGAAAGACTTGTGCGTGATTTAGGGATCATTTGGTTTACCTGCTTGTAGACCCTATTAGATAAACTTTCGATTTTTCACTTCTGCA
>SCLH01000105.1:158300-180465 GCA_004367855.1 Oikopleura vanhoeffeni
AAATATTTATTATTTCCAATGCAAATTCTAGAATATATTCTGAATGTTTTGAAATTTTATTTTCGCATTGACAAACAATTGAATTATGAAAGTGTTTTTTCTGAAAAAGTTTGTGATATCAACACACACCTTTCAATTGTATACATTTTCATTCGTTTATAATAAAGTTTGTAACGGCCTACGCAATTTTATTAGCAAAAGATAGAGGGAAAAAGTCGACCAAAAAAATTATCGATGAAATGGTTACCTCAATCTTGACAGTATCTCCTGAAGCCCTGTATGACTAATTTAATCGAGAAAATCAATTCAAGCGACCAGTACGTACTGGCAGTACCCCCTTAAAGGGCTTCTGTATTTGTCCAGGAATCATCAAAAGTTTTCTGCCTAAACTATGCCCAATGCAGTCATCTGCAACTTCAAAACTTATTTATAAATAAACTTTGAGTATTTATTTTTTTTCCACTTTTATCAGATTAAAGCAGTATCAGAATAATTTGAGCTTTCAAATCTAGTTTTTTTACTTTGTTTCTAGGTTCTTGGTGTCTTTCCAATTTTGTTTGGTTTCGAAGTCAGAAAAAACAAAATTTTTGGACGCCATCGAATTAAGCTGCTCATTGATTGTCAAATTTATTAGTTAATTTATAAACAATATTCAAAGAGGAATAAAAATAATGTAAAGAAATAACTTGACGTGTTTGAACATTTCAAATCAAGGCTCAGAAAGAAAAGTCCTTATTAAAAAACGGACGATACTCTATGGGAATTCAGCCTTGTATGTTTCAAAATAACGCACAAATAAGATTTTCGAATTCGAATCCAAAAATTTTCGAGATTAAAACCTAAAAACGACCATCTACTTTTTCACATTGTAAACAAAATAATCTGTATTGTAGAGACAACCATTTATGATTTTCGCTATTGTTAAGCAACAATGACTGACAAAAACTTCAAAGATGATTTTACACATATGTACTTTCTTGACCGATATTTAAACAATTAAAAGTTATTTACTTATTATTAAATAGCAACGTTTTGAAGAGTCATTATCAGGCTAATGAGAGATTTTAAGACTTGTCAGTTTCGAAGCATAAATGAAACGATATTTATACTTTATATGATATGAATGATATCATTTTATGACACTGTTTGAAAATATCTCGTCGCTACTACTTGAAAACACACTCGTGTACTCACTCAGGAACGAGATATTTACAAGAGTGTAATAAGGAGATATCGATTACGAGGATCCTGGTAATTTTTTACTTAGATTTTATTGAGCTTTTGCAAACGATTCATCCAATTTGAATTTTTAGATAGCTAAAACAGAGCACAAATATCTGGTTGATAATTGAATTTGAAAAATTGGTCCGAATCCGACGATTGTCACACAATTTTTTGAGAAAACTTAGTAATTTAACAATTTGAGTGATCTCAGAAAAAGATAATAATAAATTGGTCCGATGAACCATTTTTTTAATTTTATTTTTCACAAGATATATTGTTCTCGTTTGAGCTTTCTAAGAATGTTAATCGGATGAGTTGTTTTTAAAAGCAGAATTTAATCGAAAAATTGGCGTTAAAACTAGTAAAAATGAACAGGAACCCCGTATTGATATACATTTCTAGCTATGTTTAATAAAAAACCTTGTTCTGTTTTCTCCAAGTGCTGCAATTGTATATATATATATCAATTTAGTAAAAACCTGGTGTATAACCTAATGTCAGATAAATTAGTGTGTTTTGAATCATACGTCCGTTGAAGTCATGAGAAGTGTCCAAAAGATCCCATCACCGTCACAAAAAAAAGTTTTCTTGTTTTTGATTTCAAATCCATTGGGTGTACACATAATTGTTTCTGGTTTCCAAGTTGTATTATTTTTGCAGATCATAGTGACATTGTTAATCTTAAAAAGAATGATTATCTTATACAATGTTTACAAAATTCAAGTCGATCAGAATCGTAAAATTTGATCAATTTGGTTGGAGCGGTTTTGATTTGATCATTTTTCTATTTTTATAATATTTTTCAATATAAATATTTAACGTTTCGATCACTCAAATCATCTTTAAAATGAAAGACAAATTTTTTCAACGAAAGACAAGTGTCTTTAAGACACAGTGCACAAAAAATTTTTTTAGATCGGGCTCTCAGATATGATGGCAGCCAACAGTTGGTTGACTGGAGCCCGATTGCAGAATTCATAGATTTTTTTTTCATTACGTCCACCGATTCGATTCAATTGTTTTTGCTAGTCCACCGATCTGATCGATTCTATTTTTTGAACGAAATGACAATCCAAATGTCAAATTTTACCTTTAATAAATTTATATTACATGAAAGTTGTTGTGGCATATCGGTAGCATAATTGGTGCCCAAATCAAAAAGTGCTCCATCAAGTAAACAATGTGTGGGATTATCATCGAAGCTTAAAATAAATGTTTTTTAGATTATTGGCTAGCAAAATGGTGTTGTTGAAAAAATTTTTAGCGATATTTCACGCAGTGTCAAAATTTTTGAGAAATTTATAACACATGGGATCGGAAAATTTGACCGACTTAAGTTGGAATTGGACATTTTTTCTCTAAATAGTGTTTTTAACGAGTTTTTTAACTGCTTTTTTAAAATGCATTATTCAATTACCGTGTATTTTTAATTGATCGAAAATAATTATTTAAAAGACAGAGGATAGTCGCAAATTACGACAAATTTGAACTCACAATAAAAAGTTACACGAAAATAGAAGTATATCTCTATCAATTTTCAGCCTAATCAATCAATTATGGCTAATATAATATAGAAAAAGAGATACAAATTTTGTATCTATCATTTGGAGGAATTCAAAAGTGTGTAAAAAATAACATTTTGCCCGGTGCAGACCAAAACGCCCGTCACTTCTCAGGAAGCGAAGAACCTGGCGCGAGAATTGCGCGAAAAGTAAATAAAGCTCGCCCGTCAATGTCAGAGTGGTATCAAACAGCGCGCGAAACTCAATTTGTTACTAAAATATAATATTTTTAATATATTTAAATATTGAAAATATTTTTATCTGATTTGTGATCGTGAGATTCTGACAATGAAAATAATACCAAAATTTTATGAACTTTTTATAAAAATAATATGTTTCTTAATATATCTTAATTTGTAAATTTTCATTAATTTGTAATACTCATAAAATAAAATCATGGAAATAAATCGTGTCGTTCCATATTTAGCCCGTATAAAACTAGACAAGACACGTGATAAACCGATTTTACTGTATGTCACAAAAGGCGGCAAAGAAAACTCATTAATTTTTCATTTTAAAGAAAATGGTAAACATTACCATACAGAGCAAAGTGCGTTTATAAAAACAGCATTTTACTTGACGTGCATTTACAAAGAAATTACAGATCAAATGATTGGTAAAGTTTTTGTGACCATTACACCAAAATCTAGCCGATTCTTATCATATCTCACTAGAATAGAATCAACTGGTAGAAGAACGGCTGAAAATAGACGACTCAGATATTTTAATTAATTATGAAAAAGAAATTGAATAAATTTCATATACGAATTTCATGTACCGACTGGACCGTCTAATGTCATAAAGTGGAACATTCTGCATTTTTGTCGATCAAGTTCCATTACATGAACGAGAATATTCCCAATTTATTGCTGAAATGGATAACTGGTTTAGAAATTCAGAATGATCGCCGAAAATACGCTCGTTTTGGTCCTGGCCAACCTCTCATGCGCGCTTTTAGGCCCGTCATACAAAGAAATCGGTCATAAGTGGCCATCTTGCGATCGAACAAACTAAATTGGATTTCAATATGGATTAAAGGTAAAATATTTGAAATCATTAAATAAATTATATATTTTTTTGTTAATTAAATTTTAATTTTGAAATTAGTTTTTCAGTTGATGCGACCTCAATAACAAAAAACTCACTAATTTTATTTCTGCTCTTCCATTTCTCTTACACTGAAAATGGCTGTTTAGCTTTAACGTCGAATAAAACATCCTTGAATAGAAAAAATATTATAATTTTATTTTATTGAAGGTGCTGAATTTCTAGCCAAAAATCACGAAACTTCGATGTGAGAAAGAAGCAGCTTATTTATCGATCAGCGAAAGTAAGAAATCGGTTCAAGGTGTTAATTCTGATTTTCTCGAGATTGAGGACACCTGACGATATCACTGCAGATGCAATTCCGGAAACCTTTATACATCTGGATCTACAAACTGAAAATATTGTTCCGTGCTTTCTCAGAAGTGAATCTCAAAATTAAATCACAAAGATTTATACTTGGATGGCACTTTCAGCTTCGTGCGTGATTTGGATTACAGCCAAATATATATAGTTAGTATAGTTTTTCGACCAGTAATCACATCTAGGAGGACTTGAACATGACTGAGTTTGCAAACTTAAGTTTGTGATTCTGACTCAGAAAATGATTCCGACTCGGAATTTTGAAATTTTAACTTACTTTCTGTTTATCTTTCAATCTGTATATTATCTGATAAATAAAATTTCAAAGTTGATAAATATATTATATAGATATATATTGAACTAAAGTCATTGAATTTTCGGGAAAATTTAGGCAAATTAAGCATGAATATAAAAAAAGACACAATTTAGAGAATTTTTCTGATAAATGATATCGACTTTTTGTGATTTTGAAAAACGTGATATGACGTAATTCAATATTGGAGATGCTTTAACGGTTGATTTTTAAATATTTTACAAAAATCAAAAGATTTGATAGGTTCAAAGTTAACGAAACTACAATATTCAATTAAAAAATACAATTTCACTAAATTCTCAAGAAATATATTGAGGTTTAAAAGAGCTTATTTTTTCCCATAACATTCCTGGAAGCACTTGGTTGTAATCCCTATATAAGTATTTACGAGGATTCGTCTCTTATTTTTTGATGATTGAAACCAGGGGTCGCCATAATTGGATTCGGATGGGTTGGATCGGATCGGAAAAATTGATCCGATTCAATTTTTTCTGAGAGGGCTACCGATCCGACCCAATTTTTCTGAGTTGGCTACCGATCCGATCAAATTTTTTCAGAGACGGTCACCGATCCAATCCGATCTGATCCAAATTTTTCAAAAACCGATCAGATCGGTTTGAATAAAACATTTTGTTTCAGCTATTCAGTTTGTGATTTTCTAAATAAATATTTACTTTATTATTTAAAAAAATGAAAAAATGGATTTCAAAAGTTAAGGTGATTTAAAAAAAAATATGTAAAAGTTACATAACGTTATGTAATTAATAGATTGAAATTTTCATAGGTTATTAGATTTAAAATCAAAATTGCAGTTTTATGAACAAATTGGAAATTTTCTGTTAAAATGAAATGAAGTTTGAAATTGAAAATTTTTAATTTAAAGTGGATAAATTGAAAATTTTTATTGATATGTAGTTTTGAATTGAAAATTTATTTAAATCATGCATAAATTCAAAAGTGCACTTAAAAATGGGTCATCACATAAAAAATTTGTATTCCTTTTTATACGGAAACGTAACTATAAAGAATTAAAAATTTCAAAAATGATAAAAAATATTCAAGATAGAAATTTTTTTTGGAAATTTAAATAAATTGAGTTTTTATAACAATAACAATATCGACAGAAATCTTTTCAAAGGTTTGAAATTTATTATATTTCAAAATTAAATGATGAGATTGAAATTGTTAACAAAACTTGGAAAATTAAATTTTCTCTTAAATTTTAGATTTTGAATAAATAACTAATGTTTTAATTTTTCATTTTTTGGAAGTTGTAAAGTATATCACAAAATTAATTCTTGAAGAATATGAAGGAAAAAAATCAAAGAAAGCAAAGTTGGATTTAATTGGATTTTCAAGTAGTTGGAGAGTTTTTAAGTTTGAAGACAAAACAGAAAATTTTAGATCATTAATTTTAGATTCAAATAACTTTTTCCCGAAAAAATGAAACACCAAATTGAATTGAATTTATGTCATAAATATGTGTATAATATGTCATATTAATTTGAAAATTAAAATTCAATTTTTTTGAACATATAAAGGGATTTTTATCCCAAAAACTCAAACAAGGGAGTTATATTCTCAAATTTTCTTGCAAGATTCTCTTATAATTTTTCTTTGTAATTTTTGTCGCCCTCTGGAGTTAAATTTTCTGTCAAAATTGTTCAAATTTTAAATTAAAATCAAATTTAAAGTTTCTTGCTCATGCTCGACTCTATTTTCATAATTGAAAGACTGAGTTTTGAGGTACAAAATTTTCACAAAAATATTTTCTAGATGCTCATGCATTCAGGGATCTTCAAAAAAGTTTTTATAAAGACTTTATATATTTATCAATTTTTTCGGCACAGATATTAAAACAGACGTTTATGATGTTCATCAATTTTTATGAAAACAGGTTCTAAAACACTTTTTCAATTATCTTCATCAGCTCATTTAGTGGCATTTCCATGGCATTACTAAATTTGACACCTTGGTTTAAACGTAGCAATCTCGTCTTAAGAATAAATAATTGTGAAGGTCTTGGAATCGTTTTTTTAATAACGGAAATCATTGCATAAAGTTCTGAAATGTTCAACATTTTCGGTTTCATTCGTTTAACAGGAATCATTTTTATTTCTTGAGGATCTGCAGGAATAGTAATTGCAGGAGTTTTTGTCACAGTTTTCTCATTATTATCAATATATCGATGAATGGCCTCAAGGTCACGCACTTTTGATTGGTTTTGAAAACTAAATAATTTTGTTTCTAGAATTTTGAATCAAAAAAAATGAAAACTTTTGTTTTTGTGCCAAAGATTTTATATTCATTTTTGGCTCAATTCCGGCTGATGATATTAATAGCTCGATATGTTTATTTCTAAAACCGGTTCCTAAAGTTTCTGGTTGTTCAAGCATCGAAGAAAGTTTTAGCAAGTGCTTCATTATTTATCAAAACTGCGAAGGATTTCAGCGCATCAGGATCATTTTTGCCTAAACCATGATGATGTGATTCTTGAACATTTATTTCGTTTGAATGATCTCTTGTATGGTCAAAATTGATAAAAATATTGAATTTGCCAATTAACTTGATTTCATGCCATAATTCAAAAGTAGATGTCAGATTAAAATCCAGACGCACCTTTTATTTCCGACAACAAAATAAAAATCCGTGTTTAGAGGTTTTGTCAGAAAATAAATTATATAAATAGATATTTGATTTGCGATATTTCAATCAAATTCAATTTTTATTTTCGGACAGAATATATGTAGAACTATATTCTTGAAAAATAATTCGTGAAAAATCAAGAAAAAGAACGCAAACTTAATATATAAAAAAAAAAATTTTCCTTACATCCTACTTATTAAAAAAATGTTTTGATTTAGGTAGTATCAGACGGGGTCATACAGTATTACTGTTTGACTCATAACTTGATCCATAAATGATAGAAAGCAAATTTCTTTTGCATTTGATTTTTTAAATTAGTTTTTTTAGAAAATTAAATTTTATTTTTCACAAAAAAATCGGAAATTTCGATTTTTTCGGAATCAAGCTTTATTTTTTTGAATAGACTGATCAGAAGAATTTGATTTCTGTTGCAATAATTGACACGCTATTTGAGCTTCAGAAAATAAAAGTTTTTTTTTTAAACAAAAAAATGGACAAATCTTGTTTTTAGACCAGCACTGGGACGGCAGATCATACAAAAAACTTTCGGTTAAATTTTTCATCAATCTCGGACAAATATCCAGTGAATCCGGAAAATTTGAATACTCGTTCAGATACTCGTTTAAGGTTTAAATTGACAAACTATTATGTATACAAATATTATCGTTTAAATATCATAACAGCATGATAAATATAATACTTTGCAGTCATAAGTAAAAAGAATTATTCATAGGAACTTATATCGATAATAATACCTTGGTAGGTGACCTACCGTAGGTCTAGACACTCATCGCCTATCTTTTAACTAGGGCAGAAGTGTTTAGACCTACCAAGGTACTAAGTATATTTATCGATTTTAACTAATCAAGCTGGTTTTATAAAAAGGTAACGTTTGACCCATTTCCTAACTTTATGGAGTTGAAGGTATTTTATTATATCGATATCTTGAATGTTTATTTTTGAAAATTGGTTTTGACAATGACAAAATGGACAAGACAGATTATTAATAAAAGAAGCTTCATACTTAGTTTACTGAAAGAATGATTTTGATATAGTAATCTTTTTTCTTTTAAAGTACTCGCAATAAATGTCATGACTTATGACAATGTCTCGTGTGCTCCTTGACTTAAATGAGACAGATTTACATTTTGCTCTTGATTCAAATTTTGTCATTAAAAAAATAGTTTCACTTTTATCAATATCAACTTTTGGTTAATCCAACTTTTGGAGCTGAAGGGTGCTTACATTTGTGTTGCGGTGGAAAAGTCGCATATTTTAAACGAAAACTTTTGATCAAAATATGAGAAATGTTTTTAGTCATGTAGCATGATTTTGAGAACAAAACATAAAAATTAAGACAATTGAAATGAACCTCACATATAACTTATAACCAGGTGGCCATTATTGATACATTACTTATATGATATAAGTAATGTATCATATACTGGGCCACCTGGAGATTTTTAGTCACTTATATGTTTATAACAAGGCCGGAATGGCAAATAATCTCCAGGCGCCCGTAATAGATATGATATGAGATCATATGACTTAATCAGCCGATTGAAGACATCACCAAAACTCTTTAATTTGACAGCTCCGGAAAAATACCGGTTCAATATTTTTCTCAAACCATTTTAAGGGGTGGCATCGATCCGGCAGATTGGTACATTTTTTCAGAGCGATATATCCCTTTATCACACTTTGGTTAGAATGCGAGAGCCACACGTTAAAGGGAGTAGTTACGCATTCTAACCAAAGTGTGATAAAGGGATATGAAAAAAATGAGAAAATTATTTTTTAATTTTTTATCTTCAATAAAAGTGGTCATTCTTGCGAACGTTAATATTTTAATTTCGTAACATAACTAATTATTTTGGAAAATATAAAAAACACTTTCCAGTGTACATCCATTTCCAACTAACCCGACTAAGAATTTTTTTGAAGACGATATTAATAAACTTCAGACATTGTCTGGTGAAATGCGCTAAAAGTCTGGTTCCTATTTCGCGTATTAAAAATTTCCTTGTATGAAAGTTTTTTTTCCATGAAAAATGGTCAAAATGCCGAAAAGTAGAGAAAAACAACTTTTTTTGAGATAAAAATTGACTTCAATTGCGTTTTCATATTGAAAATGTTCTTACAATCTAAAGAAATGGCGCTTTTACACTCGCAATTATTGGAATTTTTTACTTGCATAAAATTTTAAAATTAAGTGCAAATGGCACTTATCGAGTGAACAGCCGAGTGGTTAAAAATTTCATCGATAGGTTAGAAATGATAATCCACGACCAACTCAATAGTTGACATACGGATATTTAATTAGATACAAAACATTTAATATGTGACTCTGCCTGATTTTTATGAAGAGTTAAAAAAACCACTAATAAAAAATTTTGGACTTGATTTGCGCGAAAATTTTCATAATTTTTCTAAAAAACGTCGACAAAAAATGACAAATCAACATATATGATTTTCAAACAGCAGTCTTAAAATATGTAGACATGCATGAAAAAAGTTAAGTGGCTATTTTTTTTAGCTTTTATTCACAGGTTTTCAAACAAAACATAAGAAAACGTTTTGGACAAAAAATGCGGAAAATTTTCATAATGCTTTTGTCAATTTTTTTGAAATTTAGCAATTCAAAAAATAAAGTTTGGACTCAATATTTCCTAAAATAGACTAAAAATTATTTTTAAAAGTAGATGCACATTTATTCTTGCTCAGCTAACGATAATAAGCAGAAATAAAGTAAAACAACTAATTAATTTCGTAAGTTAAAATTGACTCCAGTCTGCCGCGTCGACTGCACCCCTTAAGGAATTTCTCTTAAAGGTCAAAGAAGAACTACTTTTTTTCATTTTTTTTCTCTTATGTTCTCTTAGAAGATTTCCCCCTACATTGAAAAAAAATTGTAAAATAACGAAAATAATTGCGGTTTGAAACAATAATATCGGGTTTTTTGAACACATGAGAAAATATTTTCTTGAGATCATTTTTTTTTGTATTTTCGAAATGGTCAAGGACCGGGGATTTTGAAAACTCCCAATTGAAAAAGGCCCCACGACGAAACGACCATTGTTATAGCTTTTTTTACAGCATTTTAAGTCATTGGTTTGTTTGAGAATTATTATTGTTTTCTAATTTCAACACATGGAAAATGTTACTGTTTAAATGCTTTCTGTAATTTTAGCCTTGATTAATCAGAAGTTGGTTTCAAAAAATTTTGAAACATGGAATTATATTTTTTCACAGTTAAAAAAACCAATTCTGAACAATTATATCGAGTTAACCTGATTTCCAAGTGAGGGCTCGTGTGAACAGAACTTTGGTACAGTAAGTTTTTTTGTTCGCAAAATAAGACAAGCAAATTCGTAATCTTTTTAAACATAAACTTTACTAAATAAGTACCCTCGTAATGTACTTCAAAGTGAACCTTATCATGAACATCGCGTAATATTCCCCTAGACTGTGAAGAACCACGTAAAAAGGATCCAAAAAGAAACGTAAAATTGACTCTCGGAATTATGCTTCCTGAGCATAAACGCATAAATGCACGCTTCCTGCCAGTATGTCAGAAAGTTCGGAAGATGAGTCAGCCATCCACTAAGCTTAGGGCTCCGGTCAAGCCCAAGCAGACTTGAATATCCGAGGTTCCATTAGAAGAATGGATCCTCTCTAGCGGCCTTGACCTGAATATTATTGAAAATCAAAAATCGAAAAAGTTAAATTTCTGCAGCACAAAACATTATGAAACAAAAAAACTAAAAGTCCTAAAAACATATCCGAACAAAATCTAGAAGTATAAGTAAAGGAAACAAATGCAAAAATTAAAAACCAAAAATTGAAAACACGTGAATATTTTCTAGGCACTTGTTTAACGTAGAAAAAAACACTATAATTAATAAAAAGACCTATTTCTGGCTAAACAGGTCAACAATTAAATTGAAATAGAAGGTGTCAAAAAAAAAGTACAATCAGTGAGATTAAAAATCTTGATATTTACCATAATTCAATCTGAATCACAAAAACTCTAATTATTTCATCTGAATAACGACCAAAAATTAGTTAAACAATCTAACCATCCCGTACTTTTTTTTATTTATTTAATATTCCTGATTGCATTCCTGTGGTTCAACCTCCTCTACAAAAACTCAAAAACTGACAGCAAAATCAAAAAAGTACACTCCTGCTGGACCAAAATAAAGATAAAGCATGGCGGACAAATCGTGAGAAAATCAAGATGGACAAACAAATCAATCCAAAATGCACACACATTGCAAAATCCGTCAAAACCGAAATCAAACAACGCGGTTACCCGATGGAGAACCAAACAATATGCTAAACAACACCTAATTGATTCTGCCTGCTCTATCCTATCAAAGAAATTTTTTACATCTTTAAATGCTGACCATATAATTGCCTACAAGTAGTTGTAATTTTATCATAATTAAGTACAAAGTCTAAATCTCAAGTTAAATTTTGAATTTAAATCTTTATTTGCTTATATTATTGATATTTTATACAATAATTCTGAACATATTACAATATACTTTTCATTGAATTATTTTTTTATTATTTTCTAAAATCACATCTTTTTATTTTTTTTAACATAGTGCTTAAAAAAAAACATCAAACCAAAGAAAAGAAAGGGATTCTTTTCGTAACATCTTTTCAAAGTAAAAATATTCTCAATACAGCGTAACATGAAGAGTGCTAGTTGCATCATCTTTGTTGTTGACCACCCTCACCACTGGGCTACGGCCCTTTCAAAATTGTAATAGGTGGTTTCTTAGATGCACCGTTTCTTCACGTAACATCTCAGCATCTTCATAACTAAAAATAGAATATAAATTACCAATAATTTTAATAACTTAATAAAATATATATGTCCTTTTTTGAATCTTTAACTTTTAACTTTAACTCTTTACATAGTTCCTATAAAATATTAATTAATTTTGCACTATATCGTTAAACACATTATTTACTGCCGTCTTTCTTATACATGTATATTATAGTATACTTGTTCAAATTACAACTCTGCAGGGCTATTCTTCTAAAAAAATTCTCTAAAACTGCGTTACACCTTTTTTTCATTTGTTTCGTTGGTTAAAAAATGCTTTTTAAAAAATATGCCTTCCCTTACCACAATAAGTTGGTTCAATCTGAACACAAACAACAACCTGTTTCTGACCGAGAGCTCTACCTGATTGAGAATCAGTCCTCAAAACCCTAATTTAATCGATAAAAATTATGGGGCATCAGGTACTGATTAATTGTGGTGGCGAGTTTCCCATAATTTAACTCTTGGACGCGTTCTACCAGTGAAAAATCACAAAACACATCATCGCCATTTCTTATATGGGGGTAGTTTTAGGTGCCTGTAAGCGACTCGGTTTTTGGTCAAAATTTGTGTTTATTCGGGGCAGCTAAGAGTAGTGGGTTTTTTTCTTTTGTTTTATATCCCAAATTATAATTATTTTAAAATTATTTTTATATTTTGCTAATTCATTGTTATTATTCTGTTATACGATATATTAATTAATCTAAATTTTTAACTTTTTAATTTTGGCACGACTGTATCACTCTGGTCTGATTTTTAAAGATATCTTTAAAAATGTATGAGCAGAACAGTTACAGTTTGAATATTCAAGTAATTGGATTCGATGGTCCTCTCCGTTTTCTGCAGGTACTTAGCAAATATAAAAAAAACACATTTTGCCTCAACTTAGACAACCTTCTCTAGCAGTTTGAGTGTTTTTTCAAAAGGCCGCATATAAAAGGTTGAATTTGATGGATCTGAACAATAATTACGTTTAACCCGGTGAGCACAGAGCCATACATAGGCCTCAGTTTGTTTTGGAAATTATGTTCAAACTAATTACGCGAGGTTAATTTTTGAGATTTTTTCCAATGCTTTTACTTTCTAAAAACAAATGCGACCTATTTATCAATTAAAATTAGAAAGTAACAGTTTTTAGGAATAGTGTTTTGTGCATTGATGACACTTAAACAAAAAATTAATAAATATACACGAAATAGATATTTTTTTCGGAAGTAAAATTTCAAAAATTTTCAACGAAAATTTTTTTATTTATTTTAAAAATTAATTTTACACCTATAAACTTTCCACAGAGGTGTCTGATGCTAATATCGACCTTTAAATAATAAGTCAAAAGTGCAACTTCCTGTTTTTATGAGGGGAAAAATAACCATTTTTATGAAAAATCCGTGATTTTTTCATTTTAATTATTAGACACTACTAAAATGATTTTTAAATTATTATATATAGATCAAATACGGACAAACGATGACGTTAGGGCCAGATCCTTGTGCATCGATTCGGAAAAAAATTGTGAAAACCACTGTGAGCTTGTATCACGTGATATGCTATACCTTGCTTTTGTTACTGAATTTTATATAACTAAAAATCAAAATTCTAGAATTTAAAATGTCGGATGCAAAAATTAAACCCTTCAATTTTCTGTAATCAACATCGAAAGAAGAGCCTATATATACTATAAAGTAAACCCTTTGTCATTTTATCATTTTCAATAACTTTTTTTTAAATGAACCGGACCTTAAACTCGGACCTTAGAGCTCATTCTGTTTAACCTTAGGCTCTGGTGCCTTGGCGGAACTTTTTTTTGTGCTCACAGGGGTTAAACATAATGAGCTCTAAGATCCCAGTTTTTATTGAAAAAAAATTATTGAAAATGATAAAATGACAAAGGGTTTACTGTCAAGAGAAAAAATGCAAAACTGTCTTTAAGCACAGACGCCTTTAAGATATCACATTTGTTACATTGATCAATAGATTGATTCGATAAGAAATTTTTTCAAACGTTATTTTTTGAAATGCATGCATAAAAAAATTTCCTGGAAACAATAAAATTTTCTATTCAGTTTAATGATATGGAAAGTCCGCGCTTCATTTTCAATAAAAACCCACCGTCGTGTAGAAGACATGTTTTGGTTGAACTAGTCGTCTAAATTTATATGTCACCCCTTAATATATCGTATACTTTTCATTGAGTCACCGGTTTCAAATGTGAGGAGTAAATTTTCTAAGAATAAGCATTTCGAAATTATCGTCATCGAGTATTACCATAATAATTTGATGACATCGTTGATGACATTTGTATAATGGCAACAGCGCTCTGTAAGACGTGAGAGTAATTATATCCTGTTGCCATTATGGAAATGCCATAAAGATTCAAGCGGTTATTATAGATAGTAACGATGATGAGTGATTCAAGCTTGAGGCGCTATGAACCGCGATCAAATTTAGAATGAAGTTTGATATGAAATGCAGCGGGTGCCTGATATCGCTGAAAAATTTTTGTCAAAAAATTTCAGCGATAATGGGCACTTTCGGCAAAATTGGCACGTTCGGCGATATGGTGACAGAAAATTTTGGGAGATATTTGCCAATTCGGCGATATAAGTCAAGCGAGAGCCCACTTTAGATTTAATCGTACGTATTAATAGGGACCGCCATGGAAAACCGCCACACGGAAAACAAGAAGATCCTTATATAAATGAAAGTTTTTGACGACCCCTAGCGAGAGAACCTGTTTGTAAAACGGATGAGTTTGCAATTCAGGTCCCGTCCTGATCCGGAGTCGATTTTTTTCAACCCCGTCCCTACCCCGAGTCGATTTTTTCAATTCTGGTCCCGTCCTCATCCTGAGTCTCATTTTCTCAATCCCGTCCCTATCCCGAGTCGAGATTCCCGACCCGGGATCCAAATCCCGTTTCAGAACACTGCGCAATACCATTCAAAGTGGTTTTTTCATATCCACGTATCCGAAAATTACATAATGCCGATATTATTTGTCAGAAAAAAATTCTCTACAATATAAACTGCAAGCATATTAAAAAAGATCTGATAACTTTCATCTGAAAATCATTTTTGTCCAAAAACTCAAATGGGATTGATTTAAAAATTATCAACCGAGTTATTTCGAATAATATTTTTGTCAATAGGCCTAAAAATACTAAAAAATAATCAATAGCTATTGATCATTTATTAGTTATGATAATTTAAATCAATTTGAATTATATGCTGCTTTAAATAATTATTACCAGACCCCAGATGGCCGAGTGTTAAGGCGTTGGACTTAAGTTCCAATGGGGGTATCCCGCGTTGGTTCGATAACCCACTTCTGGTTTAACCTTTTTTTTTTGTCTTGAAATTGCAGTAGATAAATAAAACTCTTATTTATGGTCCAAGAAAATTGGCTCACTTTGGGACACAGTTTACTTTTAGAAGATCATAAAATTTTTGTGTACATATTTTGATTGTTAACTCTTATGGCGTATGGATTTTCCGATAAGCAGTTAAAATTCGAATAGCCTTCGTCCCTGAGGGGAAATCAGAAAACAATATAGTTCAAAACAGAGCTTAACCTCGTAACTTTAGAAGATGAGTCTGTACCCAGACCTTGATTTCGGCATGCGAGTGCTGATCTAATCGAGCCTACGGTCTCAACACCGCTTTGCTCCTGTATCCGCAACGCTACATGTACTATCTAAGTGGGTGGCGGGTTAAAACGCCGCCAACTAACAAGACGTTCGGGAATGCGCAATTCCCGCAAAAATATTTTTAAGTCCAATTCTAAATTGCTCTCTAGAGGACGGTGTAGTAACTAACTAGAGTCATACAGAAGAATTAATTTCACGCTTGTGCCCTGGCGCATCGTGTTGAGTGTATATCGGTTTTCCGAACGTGAACTCCATCTCCAAAAACGCTTACTAGTCTCTATAGCGCTTGTTCGAATTCCCACTTGAGTTGTCTAGGATTGTTCTTAGTTGATTTGCTTGAAGTTGATGAACACATTCTGATAAAATTTAGCGGTTCCATATTCAAGACCCTTGCCTATAATCATATTCAAGATAATCACTAAGGCAGTCATGTAGTGGGATTCGAACACGCGCATTAGAGATAGTAAGCGTTTTTGAGAATGGAGTTCCGTTCGGAAAAGGATATAAGCAAAGTTTCATTATCACAATATTGTTTATTATATTCAAATAAAATTTAGCCAATTTGCTTTCAACAATGTAAAAACAATTTTATTTTTTTATGATTATTAAGCAAGCATGACTTAATGAGAGAAAATAAAAGTAGAGCAAAAATTACCTCAAGTTACACACAAAAGTGCTATAATAATATGAATTTAACGTTTATTTATATTTGAAACTACTCAATATTAAACTTCAACTGATTTGCTTTCCCTGTTAAAAAATAATTATATGTTTTCGACAAAATTCTCTAGTAAAATGACTCTTTATTTGTTGTGAAATATTTTTATTTCTCGTGATTAGAAAGACAGAGAAAGATGCGCCTACGCATTCTGTAATCAGTCTTTCTGAAGTTTTGACTTCTAGAAATGCTCTATTTTAACCGGAGGCCATATTAACAAATAATACAAGCAGCAATCTTGAAAGTTAAAAACTCGAACGATACTAATTATGACTAATTATTCATCAACTAATTATCAATTACTGATAACAACAGTACTATTTTATCAACCTTATTTTTTTCAATATCGGTCACGGTGTCATTTTCGGGCTAACTGTAATGGAAAATACTCAGAAAGTCTTAACGATTTTTAAGGAGTCTTCGACGTGATTTAAGTACGTTTTGAAAAAACACAGTACCGATATATGGTAATTTGAAAAAGTTCTTAAATTACAAAGACTTTTTTTCGCATTACCACCAAAGTCAGAATAAAATCAGGTGACGAAATAACTCAAAAATAAGGTTGGGAATATGCCAAATTAATCCTATATTCTTTAAGAATAAGATCACGTGACGTTTTTGAAAAATGTCGTATGCTCAAAATTCTAAGATGAAGTGTTAATTCGGCCTCCAAATTTTTGGCGTAATTTGATATACTATTAGTGTACTCCCAAAACTTTATTTCTTAATTTGAGGGTCACGTGATCGTTATGGACTTTGGTGTAATGGAAAAAATTCTTAAAAACTTCTAAAGAACCTTTTACTATCTTTCAAATAGTATATTTAAGCAATTTTTGAAAAAAAACAGTACTATGTTCAACAGTACTATGTTCTCACGATCAAGATTATTATATGGTAATTACAAAAAATTTTTGCAAAAAAATAAGTACTGTAATACAGTATAAATTTTCATAAAAAACGCACAAACGTAATTTGTTTCAAAGTTATCGATAACTTTGTTAACTGATCTTTTCTTAAATGATTAAGCGCGTAAAATGCGATTAAATGGTGAATGGCGGCTGGATGCAGAAAATCAAGTCTACGAGTTAAACAAATAGGCATTTGTTTCAAAATTTTCTTAAAACGATTCTGAATGAGATCCCTGATTCCCTATAATATAACCCTTATAGTTGTTATAAGTCATTAAACACTTTCGGTACACACATTTTGCAATAAATAAATGTTTTAAATTCATTCCAGCAGGCTTCGCACATTCGAAAAATTTTTTGGGTCGCGTCAAATCGGTGGCCTAAAAAATTGGATCGAATCGATTTTTCCGATCCATCCAATTGTGCCTACCCCTGCATTCACGGATATATTTTTGTAAATTTATTAACAGTTTATAAACAAATTCATATATAATGTGTTAATCAATAAAAGTAATCTCCTGAGCTGATCCAGTAACCCACGGTTCTACTTCATCTTTTCTATAAAAATCATCAGTTAAATAAGTGTATACAGGAATCACTTCTGATTGTTCTTCAGACGATAAAGGTATATATATAAATGCATCTTTTCCAGGATTTAGTTTTTTCGTTTCTATCAAAAACATAAGACATTATATAAAATTTCTACAAATCGGAAAAGCACCGTCACGTGGTGAAAGCATGGCCTACGAAATCTTTAATTTTTCAGTTGAAAAACGAAATCTCAATTTAGCACGTGAGTTTTAAGTGGCGTCGAGACAAAAAGTTATGCGGTTAAAATATCTGAGGCTAGAATAAAATTATTCATCGGATTTTCGGAAGTATAGTACCATTTAATTTCGTCCGGAACTCTTTATTTTTTAATAAGCAAGATAAAGCAAAGCTCTGAAAGCGGCTGTATCAGATTCAGTACAACCCTTTCACAAGCCTGATTGGGACCTTCATCGAGATATCACTTGTTGATATTTATTAAAAATTATAAACTTTATAAAAATTTAATTTCCCTTCCCTGTACCATAATTATCAATTCCTTGTATTTTAAGATCTCCATGAAGAAATTGAGCATAAACTGTTGCTACACCAATTCCAAAGCCATAAGTTGATAAAGGAGTTGCAGTTGAAATTTTGTTTTGAGGTCCGTTTGGTTCTTTTGATACCAAATATTTTCCCCAACTGAGAAAGTAAAGAGTTAGTTTGAACGGTAAATGTCTGACTTCACCGCGCTACCAGTTGTAGACTACCACATTTAAAGCAACATTTATGGTGCTTATTTCTGAGGCTACTTTTCTTATAATATTTTCTGACACTACTTTTATTGATGAGCGTTTATTTGCGCGTATTTGCTATTTTCAATTGTATTTTTATATTATTCATCTTGAGGTAATAAGTGAGAAACAGAAATTAATTTTTAATCTAAAAGTTGACAAAAAAAAGTTATTTGGCAAAACAAGCTCTTAAACATTTTCCAAATAATTATTTCAAATACCTTTTTTGTTCTAATAATGAAGCTCCACCAGCCTGATCTGAAATTTTAATCGTTATCTGACTTTTTCCTTTCACAATCAATATTGTAATATTTGGAATATCTCCTTCATCATATTTTTCAACAGTCGCACGTAACGAGTTTTTCAAAATTTCCGAAATTATAATTTTCAGATGTTTTGGAATATACGTTGCTAGTATGTCTGATTCGCATCCAGTTTCCGAATCGATACTTTGTATTTCAACTTTTGGATGTTTCAAATAATATTTCTGACATTTTTTCACACATGATTCTGAGACACTTCGAGTGATTTCTGTGAGATTACACTGCTGAATAACCCCCTCGTAAATTTCGTTATTTAATTTTCTGGACGAGTAAAAACCAAGGAATTGATGCATCAGCATGCTAGCGGACGCTTTGTTCATGAAAAATCGATCAAGAAAATATGGAATCTTTCTTTGCTCGGTTCAAATAAAATATTCAGTAATATCATGTTTTAAATTTAAATGAGTACATTTTTTAATTTGATACATACTTTTAATGGGTGGTCGTCGCATTTTAAGGGTTTTTCAATGGCCCATATTCGCAAAAGTACAAATTGTTGGACCAAATATTACCTCTAATCAAGTAGGCTTTCTGTCTAGTTATACTCAACATTAGAGTATTCTACACGACTAGTTTAGGGCCTTACTTGCATATCAAAGATTATGACTACACTTGGCTAATTTTTGCGCAACAGTTGGTGCACTAGTGCGATAAAGTGCATCCAGCTTTAAGCCAGAAATAAAATTAAGCCACCTGAGACATTTTCAAATTGATACAATGTTAAAACATGTTCTGAAAAACCTGCCGAAAACTGATAGAATTTGACTATTTTATGTCTGATTTACTCAGCTAAAGTGGATTCTTCAAATTAATGAATTTTGCGTTGACTATTGTATCTACAGTTCACAAAGTCTTGTTAATAAAGCAACATTATATCGTAAAATATAATTAAACAAACATCTTGCATCCTAAAAAATCGAAAGTGATTGATGGCTCGATCAATCAGAAATCTGCTCACGTTCTGTCCGGGTAATTTAAGTGATGCATCATTGTTGTGCCTCAAAAACTCAGGGAGGAGATACATTTTGAAAAAATAATTCCGTCACTTTTGTAAGCACGTTTCTGATTGGACGAGCCATCCGTTACTTTCGATTATTTTAAGGTGCGAGATTTTTCTTTAAATATATCAGAGAGAAGTGAAATTTGGTCCAACGATTTGTACTTTTGACTTAAAAATTTCATCAAATTCTAATCATTTTTAAAAAACTCTCAATTTGACCTCAAATCATCGAAATTGATAAAAGAATTGATCGTGAGTACTATTCTGTAGAACACACTATTGAACTTGTTGCTGCAATTTAAAAAATCACTTAAAATGTGTTGGCTTGGCAGGTTAAAATTTGAGTTTATTGAAAGGCCTCAATCGTATTTCCGAAAAAAATTCCGACCAAAAATTTTGTCGACCAAAAATGAATTATCATTAAAATGAGCCCTTCCTTCGCATTCTTTTTTCGTTATTATCTGTTATTTCTTCTTTTATATCTAATACCGCATTCGATATAAATAATCGTGCATATTTATGACGTTTAATAATTTTTATCAAAACATTTTCATACTCCACCAGACGTTCTTTCGAGATTTGGCCATTTTTATGGGATGAAATAAATTTAATTAAAAATTTAAGAAAAGAGCAGATAACATTTAGAAACTTGTTTTATGAAATTTCATCACTTGACTTGGGTGAATGGTAGAAGATCGGAAATTGTTTCTTCGTACATGTCTAAGATCGGACTGACGGTATCCGATTCAATTGGTAAGCCATCAAATTCTTGAATTATATTTATAATTCGGGTGGGCAGCTCATGTCTGATAAACTCGAATGCAATTTCTGGTGATTGCTATTAACAGGATTTTCATAATCAAACTTTGAATTCAAACATTTCATTATTATTTTACTTCATAATCGACGATTAAAAATAACATGTTATTCTTTTGACGCGTTTCTTAGTAATTTGAATAAGTTTTATAACAAAAAAGTATGATTGAAATTTCCACGCTTTAAAAGCGGGCGCTTATTGGTAAAATTGTTTTCGATGTTTTCTCCCTTTCGACTTCACGATACAATAATCTTGAAATAAATTAGTTTTTTCTAACTTTTGATTGGTCGGTCTCGTCAAAATTCTCAAACGTACCTCATTACTAAGGCTACATAACCACGGTAACATAAGCCAAAAGATACATACTGTATATTTGTAATACAAAATAATTTATGCCTTTCACAAAATATATCAATAACTTAGTTAATAAAAGGCAAAAACATATTCCGTTCAATTTATGTCATAATTATATCGAAAATAATAAATTTGCATTTTTTCAACTTTTTTTCAGAAGGGTCATAAAAAACTCTGAAGAATGTTATGAAGCTGAACTGAAAATATCTTTATTCGATAGTAAACCCTTGCTTTGAACCTTGCAGATAATTCTCTATCGATAACGGCGATGGCTTGTATCTCATGTACATTTTTCGTAAACTATAAATATCATTTGGAGCTATTTTTTTCTTTACTGGACTCTGCGTAAATTTCAGAGTTCGAAAACTTAATTTATTCATTATATAATGTTTCAATTCAAGCTAGTAATAGTGTTTAGAACTAACCCATTTTTGACCTGCCCGAAGGTCAAAATATGCCTACAAATAAGATGAAACTTAGTCTCGTTAAGGGGGTGCCATAAGTCCTGCAGATTGGTACATTTTTTCAGAGCGATATGTGAAAGAAAAAAGTATGTAAAAATTTGTTTTTTAATTTTAATCTACAATAAAAGTGTTCATTCTTGGGAATGTTTATATTTTTAATATCTTAACATAACTAATTATCTGTGAAAATATTAAAAACCACTTTTCACTGTACATCCATTTCCAACTTAACCGGACTATAGAATTGTCTTTGAAGACGATATTGATAAACTTCAGTGTCATGCGCTAAAAAGCCTTGTTTTAATTCTGCAGAGTAGAAAAATTTTCCAATATCAAAGTTTTTTTTCATGAAAAATGGTCAAAAATGGCCAAAAGTAGAAAAAAATAACTTTTTTTGAGATTAAAATTGACCTTCAAATGGGTTTTGATATTAAAAATGTTCTTACCATCTGAAGAAATGGCGCCTATTACACCCGCAATTTTATTGGATTTTCTTTTCAAGCATAAATTTTTTTATAAATTTAGTGCCAAATGGCACTTAGCAAGTGTACAGCCAAGTGTTAAAAATTTCATCGATAGTCTATAAATGATAATCGCGCGACCAACTCATTATAGATTTAATA
>SCLH01000105.1:184462-204431 GCA_004367855.1 Oikopleura vanhoeffeni
AAAGTTTCTTTTCCCTTGAAAAAGGGTCCTAAAAAATTCGGCAAAAGTAGAGAAGAAAGCAGTTTTTTGAGATAAAAAAATTGACGCTTGAATTGGCGTTTTGATTATTTAAAATGTGCGCGCTGAACTATGAACAAAATGGCGTCTATTACACCTACCCATATTTGGAATTTTTCACAACCATAAATTGTTCAATTTCCGAGTGGAATGGCACTTATCAGAGGGGTGCACAGTCAAGTGGGTCGGTTAAAAAGAATTTCATCAACAGTTATCAAAATGATAATCGCGCGCGGCGATACAGAGGCGCCTAACCGCCGATTAGTTGACATACGGCGACTGTTTACATAGCGGTACCCAAAACATTAATAGTGTGATGTTGCATGATTTTTACTGGCGAGAGACGGGGGGGGGGGTTGTTAAAAAAATCAGCGAAATTAAAAATTTTGGACTTGATTTGGGGAAAATTTTCATAATTTTTCGCAAAAAGATCTAAAAAATGAAAAATGAAAAATTTATGATTTTTCAAACAGCGTCAGAAAATATGTAGAAATCCATGAAAAAAGTTTAAGTGGCTTTTTTTTGGTTCTCACCCACATATTTCAGTTATTGAAACAAAATAAATTTTGGACAAAAAATGCGGAAAATTTTCATAATGCTTCAATTTTTTCAAATTTTTACGATTTCAAAGATGAAAACCCGAACTAAAATCAAAATCTTTCCTAAAATGGATAAAAATGATTTTATGAAGCTTAAACATATTTAAATCGGTTCAGCTGACTATAATAAGCATGAAAAAATATACTGACTTACTATTTTCGTAACTTATATTGACTTCAGGTTTCCGGGTTTATGCCACCCCCTTAATACATGATAAATTTTGTCGAGAAAAACCTCCAAGCTCAAATATCGATAGAACTTCTTTTGCTGGTCTATTTGGTCTATAACTTATAGACTATAAGAATATCTAAATTTTTTAATCTTGAATTTAAACATAAAAAACAGCGTCATCGCGAAAACACTTTGGCGCTAGAAAGCAAAATAATATATTTTCAAAATAACAGAAAATTTTGAATTTTTTATGTCTTTAGCTGTTAATTTAATGTTAAGCAAAAATCATGTAAAAAACAATTCATATTTTCTTGTTACGAAAATGAATTGATTTAAAATTGTTTGGTTAAATTTACAATTTTTTTAATGGACTTTTATGAAAAATTGTCTGTGAATTATCTTGGAAATACAAAAAAAGAATTAAATTTTTTCAATTTTGGGTGCAATCAAAGAGAATTTTTCAAGCTTAAAAAGAAAAACAGTCAATATCCCTTTATGACCTTTTGATTAATCTAAGAGATGTGGGCTGAAAAGAAGAGAAAGCGGCTTCATGAGTGGATAGAAGGGGTCTTAGGAGTGTTCGGATTGGCTCCCTCAACCCACATATCTAAAATTAATCAAAAGGTCATAAAGGGATATGATATAATTAAGGGGGTAACCGACGGAGGCTGTATCTCGAGATCCATACATAGTAGAAACTTAATTTGTCTTGCATTTGAAATTTTGTCATCGGTTTGCTTCTAAATCAATTAAAAAAATTTTGATTTGACCAAAACAAATTTCGGAAATTCAAATAGTATTCAAGTATTTTTTTCAGTATTTATGCTATATTTTTGAACGCTTTGATCGATGACCTTAATTTTACTTAGACAAGTTAGCCTGTTATTTAATCTTTCAGACCAATAAAAAGAAATAAAAAAATCGCCAAAAAAAAATGAAAAATATTTTTTAAATCGTGAAATGGTCAACATTTTATTGTACCTGAACTTTGCACATGTGTGCATCAAAAACTAAATCAGATATCGAGAAACCCAGCTCATAATATCACGTCTCTATCGATTGCGAAGATGACATTTTTGTTGGAAAAGTTTTTGATACCATTGCTGGAGCATGTTGCTTTGCAAGCAAAATTATAAGGGGTTATCTCTAACTGGAACACTTCTCTAACTGGAATGCTTTTTTTTAGGTCGTAAGTGTTCAGTTAGAGGTTGTGGACTGTAATTAAAAGGACAAAGTCAATTAAATTTGTTCTGGAAGTTTTTATATNTTTTTTCAATTTTGGGTGCAATCAAAGAGAATTTTTCAAGCTAAAAGAAAAACAGTCAATATCCCTTTATGACCTTTTGATTAATCTAAGAGATGTGGGCTGAAAAGAAGAGAAAGCGGCCTCATGAGTGGCTAGAAGGGGTCTTAGGAGTGTTCGGATTGGCTCCCTCAACCCACATCTCTAAAATTAATCAAAAGGTCATAAAGGGATATGATCTAATTAAGGGGGTAACCGACGGAGGCTGTATCTCGAGATCCATACATAGTAGAAACTTAATTTCTCTTGAATTTGAAATTTTGTCATCGGTTTGCTTCTAAATCAATTAAAAAAATTTTGATTTGACCAAAAAAAATTTCGGAAATTCAAATAGTATTCAAGTATTTTTTTCAGTATTTATGCTATATTTTTGACCGCTTTGATCGATGACCTTAATTTTATTTGGACAAGTTAGCCTGTTATTTAATCTTTCAGACCAATAAAAAGAAATAGAAAAATCGCCAAAAAAAAATGAAAAATATTTTTTAAATCGTGAAATGGTCAACACTTTATTGTACCTGAACTTTGCACATGTGTGCATCAAAAACTAAATCAGATATCGAGAAACCCAGCTCATAATATCACGTCTCTATCGATTGCGAAGATGACATTTTTGTTGGAAAAGTTTTTGATACCATTGCTGGAAATGATTTTAACAGAGGCTGAAGATACCGAAATCGGCAAATTTAACGTGTAAATTTCATCGATTTTCAGCAAATAGACCTTAATCAAATTTCTGACTCCATAGTACCAGAGAAAAACCCATTATTAGTGGGCGTACGAAAAATAAAAAAATTTCTGATATTTCCTTGCAAAATGATTTTATCGGTAAAAGGCTTTTTGGACCGGATACTACGTACGTCAACAAAACTTTGTTATTTTTTGACAAATTCAGACATTTATCTCCAACATTACTGTAATTTCAACATCGTACGACTCTTCTCATCAACTACAGGTGTTTTAAAAAAACAGTGAAGCGCTGGAAGCTTCACAGTTACAATTACTTTAAAATTTTTTAAATTGTTTGATTATTTATACGGTATACAGTTCACAACCTCAACTGAACACCCCTAACTGAACACTTTCTCTGACTGGAACGCTTTTAGGGTCGGTCTATTTGTCTCTAACTGGAACAGTAAAAAATGTGCTTTTTTGAACTGATCTATATTATGAACAGCATATATTTATAAATGGTCCTAAGGCGAAATCCCAGTTTTTTTTTTTTCCAAAAATTGGTACAAATTATTATGGCGTTTGTTAACATTTTAAGACTTTAAGGCGTTTGTACATATTATTACATTTTTTGAATTCTAGATATGCACTAGATTATATTTCAAAAAGCCTAACGTGATAATAATATCAATTATAACTCAATACTTTATATGATATATGCATATAAAATGAGTGATAAAAAACAACCAAAATATTCTTGGCTTAATTTCACAGAGAAACAGCAAATAAAACAGTTCATTATTGGAAAAGGAGCAAAATCATACATGCTGTATTTTTTGTTTCTCTGTAATTTTATGTCTAATAAATTTGTCAAACCGTTCACAAGGGTATCAAAGAAAATTCAAAAAATTTCGAATTGCATTACACCTGTGAAAATTTGCGATCACTACTATGGCAGAAATGTGTGATCATTTCTAAGATATCTAACAACATTGAAATAACTTGGTAATTGCTTCTGGAAAATTGCTGGTCTCGATACTTTCGAATCAATGTTCAAAACTCACAATATTTGAAAATATTTCGTATCAATTCGCTATCTGAACAGATTTCAGAAGCTGAAGAATCCGACAGATTCTAAGTACAACCATGATGCCGATGAAGAATTACAAATTCCGAGGAAATGTTGTGTTGAAGAATATCAGAATTTTTGACGCATAACAGTGGTTTTAGCGGTTTAGAAATTCGTAACAAAAAAAAAAAAAAACTTCTATAACAAGTTTTTTTTCAAGAAATGAGACAAAAACTGCTGCTCCTAATTATCGACAACCAATTTCTTAAATATTCCAATCTGTCGAATTTAAAATTAATCACCCACACAAAACATACACACACTTTTCTTAAAAAATTCCCTAATCAACAAAATATAGCATTTTAGTGTTTTCTAGTATTTATGTATTCCGTCATTTCTCCGAACTTAATTTGAAGACTCGACAATCCGCAAAAGTCTATTTCATGATCATTGATAGCCTTTGAACGTCCTCAAAAATGTTGAAAATTAAATTTAACTAACCAGATTGGACACTCGAGAAAATTAAAAATTGATCTCCTCAAATGGGGAAAATTAGATTTGAAAAAAATTATTCAAACCTAATTTCAGACCATAAGTTAGGAAACGGATCATCACCAAAAATTAATAAGTCATCTGAATTAAATAAAGATGCAATAAACTAAGATATAACCTGAACTGAGATGCAATTCTTCACCGATAATTGCACTGGGTAAATAATATTGATCACCGGCTCGCGAAAGTAAGACCATACAGTGGTTGAGTAGTTAAAGCATACATACTGTATGGGACAAAAATGAAGAACATTTTCGATATTTTTTGATTTTTTACTAAATTTATTTTTTTCCATAAGTCAAATTTTAGTTTTTCACTCAGAAACTTAATTTTTTAAACTGTAAACGTCTTGCAATTAGTTTAGCCTTATTTCATTAGGTTTGCGTAAGGGGGTAGCGGTTGCACTATTTTTAGGGTACTTTGAGGTGTAAAAATAGCACGATATTGCTAGGGAACACTCAGAACGCATTAACTTATCGAAAAAAACAACAACAAAAATTCAAAAAAAAGTTCGAAATTTGCATTTTTGAGAATTTTTCTGAGTTATTTTTTTTGGAAAAGATTGAAACCCAATTTTCGACCAGAAAAACTCAAAATATAAAAAAGGTGTTTGCAGATTTTCTTCTCGGCATCACCCAAGCTTTAATTTGATGGCACTTTCGACTAAATCCGACGACTTTCATTTTCGAGTTTTCACTTCCGGGTTACTAAGATGCGATTTTCTAGAATTGAGCAAAAACTTTCAAAATTCTGTTTCCGACGAAAAACACGAAACATATTTTTCCATTTTCAATCAAATTTATACTGCATTCTGAAATTTAACCTGGGACCCTTAGGCTTTTGGAGAGCAAAAACCTTGAAATTAGGGGGTTTTTAGCAGTTCTAGAAAATACTAGTCTGAAACTCAAAAATATATTTCCGACAAATAACGAGCTTTATTGTTTCTGTGGTTCATGCCAAGTTTGAGTAAAATGATATGCGAGCTCTAAAAGCCTTTAGGGATTCAAATTTGATTTGGTTTGTCTAGAACTCCCGCATGGTGGTCACCAGGGTAGCCAAAAAATATTCTGATAATTTTTTTTGTAGATCAAGGATAGATCTACAAATGGGCTATTCTCAAAGTTTCGAGCAGTTTTTTAGGTATCCTGAATAAAGTGGAGTACAAAATTACCATTTTGCGACCGCCACCCCCTTAAGAGGTTTTATAGGCTGTCCATATCTTTTGAACCAGAAATGCTATGGACCTGATTCTACGATTTTTGACAAAAATTTTCCAAAAAAACATTGAAATTTTTTCTGAGTGTCAAAAAAAATAAAATATTTTGATCTTTAGCGTTCGAACTATTAATATTTCGAACATAGTTCATAATAGCAATTTCAGAAAAGTGATGATTACAATTTGTTTGGTGCCATTTAAAACGCAATAGGATGACATTAAGATTAAAAAATGAATTTAAAATCGTGCTCTCGGGAGTTAAAAAATGACATTGTTAATTCGGGCGCAGTCATTTTCTTCTAAATTGTCACAATAAATTATTGTCAATAATCTGTGATACATGTTAAAATAGTTTTGTAAATCACATGTAAAAAAATCGATTTTCCGTGGCCAAAATAGCAAAAAATGGTCCCATTCGGCATATTCGGAACATTTTTAAGAGCAAAATCGAAAAACGACCACAGTAATTTTTTTTTCTATGCTATTTTACAACTTATGTGTGAGTTTAAATATTTTCTAAAATAGGACGAAAAAAATTCGACTTTTAAAAAAATTGTATTGCTCCCGGTTAACCTCATTTACCGGTTGGTTCAACATGCGATCTTGAAAACATTTACAGCCAAAGTTGTTGACGAGATTATAATATGAATAAAAACTTATGAGCCCCGAAAAAAGTCTGGCTGACTTAAAGAGGGCTTAAATAAAACCTCCTTAAAGAGGGCTTGCTTAATAGGGTTCTAGGTGCTAGATTGCATGCAAACATGATTTTTTGTCGCATAAATTGTGGCCTATCAAAAAACGGTATCTCACCGCCAAAGTATGTATTTAAGGGGGTTGGACATGTTAATCTGCATGCACAAATAAAGTGTCTTTGTTTCATAAATTCAACAAACAAAATATCAATTCTGGGTAAATTGGGACTTAGAAAGCTATTGTGACTGATAGAAAATTGAAATTTCGACGTTAAAACGTTAAAGTTTATTTCTGGAGTTCCATCCAAAAATCGCATATTACAAAAATATAAAAATAAAAAATATGAAACAAATGACTAAAGAATGAATTTTTCCTTGAAAAACTAACCAGAAATCTTTGTTTCAAATTATACTCTTCTTATATGACCAGAAACAAGGCTTCGTACAATTTGTTTCCAATAACACGTGAAAGTTTATGTAACGAAATCAGCGCGCGCGGTATTGTGATCAAAAAAAAATGAACGGGAAGTGACACAATTCCATACAACATTGGTGAGCATTTTATGCGTTTAGGGAGTGGGTGTCGGTTGCAAATCTTGCAGGCCATCCCTAGCAAAAGTGATATCCAAAAACATTTGTTACTAAACAGAACCACCCTTCGCGGTAATTTTGAATTAAACAGTAATCGGATACATCCCACCTACGCCGACACCTACGCTTTAAAAGCTTCTTAAAAGACACGCAGTTTGTACCTACTCCTCAATTTCATCATTTTATTATTTTTTTGCGTGAGGCTCCGGAAAGCCTAACAAATAATGCAAAATGCTTTTGTTTTTAAAATTTTGCTTTCGGCGCCCAAACAGCAAAAAACGAAAACAAAAAATATTGATTTATTTATGAATTAAATTGAAAAGTGCGCTCATTGTTTCTTTTGACGCTACCGGAGTTAAAAATTGCACAAAATCCTTAAAAGTGTTTGTTTATACGGAAAAAAATATTTTGAAGCATTTTTCTGGTTTCTAAATTTAGTCAAAAATTTAGCTCAAAATGAAAAGTTGGCCATGGCCCAAAGACGCCAAAGCAAAATTTCGAAAAAAATTTCTGAGTTATTGTCAAACAGGTCTTCTGCTTCAGATGCAGTATGAGTCACTGATGTATCTGCTCAAACTGGTGGAGGAGATAGCTTTTGCCTGAGCTCCGAAACTGACCATTTCAAAATTTTAATTTTAGTTTTTGCGTTTTTTGTCCGCGAAAGCAAAATTGTAAAATCAAAGCAATTTTGCACGATTGTGGTTGGCTTTTCCGGAGCCTCCCAAAAAATAATAAAAATGATGAAGAGTGAAGTGTAGGTACAACTGCGTGTCTTTTTAAGAGCTTTTTAAAAGCGTAGGTGTCGGCGTAGGGGGATGTATCAAATTATTGTTAAGTTCAAAATTACCGCGAGGTGTTCTGTAGTACAAATTTTTCTGGAATATCACTTTTGCTAGTTACGGGAAATGACCTTGAAGGCTCAAATTTGCGAACCCACTCCTTAAGGGGGTACTAGTCACTGGAATGATTTTTCTCGATAAATAATAGCCAACAAGGGCTTCGAAGATATTATTGGAGATTAGCCAGTTTGTAGATCCAGCCTTTAAGCCTTGTGTGCACACACTCACACAGCGACACAAGAGGACCCAAGCCAAAATGGTAAAACTATCTCCTCCCACGTTTATGTCGAAATTATGTGAATTGTAAATATAATCTTGTAAAAGTGGTAGGCAAAACTTAATCCGATCAAATTTTAAATTTGCTCTAGTTTTTTAGAATATGCAGAAAAACCACCGTTTTTTGGCAATTATCCGTCGGTAAAACTATCTCCTCTTAGGATTTTATTTCAAATTCATCATTTTTTTTTTCTGAGCTAGCTCATACAAATACGAACAATGAACTCGGTGATTTTTGGATTCAACCTTAAACTCGAAAATGATTTTTTAAGACCCACGAAGAAATTTTCGAAAAAAAAAAGTGCTTCGATTTTTTGTAAGTAGCGCTAAAAAGAAAGCCACTGAAACACTTGTCAGAAAGTTGGCTACGTCAAGAGAATGTATTTTGACGTTTCAGTTGTTAAATTAAAGCCGAACGTAATTTTGAGTTCAATTTGAAAAAAATTCTTAGAAAAACCAAAAACGCAAATTTCGAAAAAAAATTTTAAATGATTTGGTCGTAGTACACCTTTGTTATCACCTCGGGTCATTTGAACCAATTTGAACCCTAAGGTCTTATAAAACCAGCGACCAGTACCCTTTAAGAGGTGGTGTGGGTATTTTGACATTTGGAGGCTTGGTAACCGGCTAAACTGGATGACGGTAAAATCATCTTCATCAATTTGAGGAAACGTACTGTGTTTTTAATATAAGGAGCGGATATCTACAAAAGTGTGAAAGGGAATATGATAGATCTATCAGATCCCGGATCCCATTTCACAGTTCATACCTATCTCACCAAACCATCTATCGACCGCGGTTAAACACGAGTCCCTTAGCTTTTTTCAAAAAAATAAGGAATCCTGCCCCCCCTGAGCTTATATCGGAAAGTTTAAGATTTGGGAGAATCGTTCTGATTTTGAATGGGAGCTGTTTTTTTCGATTTTTTGCCTCAGGGGTCCACCAATCTGATTGAATGTGCCCGAAAAGAGTGTTTATTTCGACGTTTTGAATATAAGGCTTACTGTGGAAAATGCCAGAAAACGTCATTTTCGGAATGTAACAAGCCCAGGTGTTATTGAAACTCGAATGGAAAGTGTTTTTTAATTTCGTCCTGATTGGCTGTAAATCGACAAAAAAAGTGCGCGAACGACAATTTAACATAAAAGTGGAATTAGAAAATATAATGCAACCAAAAGATTTCTTGGATACAATTTGCTGGAAACGATATTGGCAACTATGGTCTGATTAGGCTGTTTTTTAGGCCGCAGTTTCTCGGTAATACGCAGAATTAGTACGCAAAAATTTGTTAAACTGAGGAACAAGTCCCTCCAAGATATTTCAACACTTATTGTTATCTGATACAATGCAACCTAACGCTCACAGATGGGACCTTTTTTAATAGACAGAATTCACCGACAACCGAACCGTATGAGAATGAAAAGGGAAATCGTCGCCCCCTATAAAAAAATACCTAAGCCTTTCAGAAAAAATACTAGAAAGCTATCTTCTCCTAGAATTAACAATCCAATGATTTTTTTTTCATTTTTTCAAATGTCAAGCTCCAACGAAAGCAGTCCGCAACATCCATTAAAGCCTGAATCCTCGAAAATTTGTGTTGTTTGGCGCAAAATTTTATTAGCGGTCGAGAGAAATTTGCTCACTTGAGGAACAATGTCCAAATAATTTCGGTACTTATTATTATCTGATACACATGCAACCTAGATACGCTACAATGAGACCCTACACTAAGCCTCCCCAGACAAATAGAATGTACATGTTTGTTCCTATGTGTTTTATGTCAGGCTCCAAGAGAAGCAGTCCAAAACAAATCCATTAGACCCTGATTCTTATTTTGTTTTGCGCCATTTTACTGTGTTCATAATTTTTGGTTAAAATTTTTCTTTCGGTTTTTCGCGATTTTTCTGTTACAAACCAAATTTGAAAAAAAGGGCTCTAATGGAATTGTTTTGTACTGCTGCTCCGGAGCCTAACATAAAAAATAAAGAAACATCGATGAAATTGTAGGAGGTGATAGCTCGTGAGTGGTTTTTTTTGGGAGGCTTATTAAAGGTTTCCTGTGGGGGTCATGGGTCCGATGAGTATCAAATTAATTCACGTGCTGATTTGACTTTTAAAGACTATTCCTTTAAGTTGAAGACAAGTTGATGCAGTAGCACTCTATCCCAGAATCAGCTGAAAAACGTGTGGCGGGATGTGGACAACTCTCCTCGTTTTACTTTTGGGCGGCGAAATTAATATGCGAGCCGTCTTTTGTGCGGTATCAAAAAGTGTTTTTATTGCGCGCGGTTTAAATAAAGAGTAGGCAGAAAATAATAGAGATAATCACTCATAATTTGAACTGAAACTAATTAAGCAAAATAGTATTTTTGCAGAGGTTCAAATATATAAAAATACGAAGATAAAGATGACAAATTAATTTAATTTTCCAAATCAAGAAACCGACGAAAGATTAGTTGATCGTATTAAAATTTATTTTCACACGCTTGGGGGGATTTTAGGCCTTGGTTTAGCTCCTTTTCGGTTTTTGGGTCAACTTGGAACCATTTTTCATTTTTTCCGTTTTTTTTTTGGATCACAATAAAAAATGCAACAAAAATGGCTTCTTTATTTTTCGTGCTAACTGGTTAAGAAATCGTTTTTCCGGTTAACCCTAACTATACTTATAAGACTAAAGTAGAATAACGCTTCATTCTTCGAAAAATCCGATCAAACTAATCGTCCGTCGGTTTCTGATTCGGAATCAATTATCTTTGTATTTGTTATTTATTTGAACCCTCTCAAAATAACTATTTGCTTAATAGTTTCAGATTCAAATTATGAAGTGAATTATCTCCTATTTTTCTGTTACTTTTTCATTCAAACCGCCGCAACTATACCTTTTTGATCCCACACAAAAAAACGGCCCTCATATTAATTTCCGGCCGGCCAACAAGTAAAAACGAGGAGCAGGTTTGTCGCATCCGCGTTTGAGCTGATTCTGGATAGAGTGCTACTGCACAAACTTGGCTCAACTTAAAGAATAAGTCTTAAACAGTCAATCAGCACTACATGTAATTTACAATCCGACCATGCCCTCACAGGAACCTTCAATAAGGCCTCTCAAAAAACACTCACGAGCTAATCTCCCTCCTACATATTTTAATCGATGCTTTCTATATTTTTATGTTAGGCTCCCGGAGGCAGCAGTACAAACAAATCCATAAAGCCTTTTTTTTCAAAATTTTTGCTTGTAACAAAAAAATCGCGAAAACCGAAAGAATCAATTTGAACAAAAAATTAACGAAAGTAAATTGGCGGTCAAAACAAAATTTTTGAGATCAAGGGGTCTAATGGATTGTGGACTGCTTCTCTGGAGCCTGACATAAAAACTAGAACAAATTCGATGTACTTCTAGTTTTTCTAGGAGCTTAGTGTCAGTCCTTTGTGAGTGTCAGGTTGCAATTGTATCAGATAATAAAGTGCTGAAATTATTTTGAGACTAGGGTTATTCACAGTTGAGCAATTTTGCTGATAGCAAATTTGCCAGTTCCGAGAAAACCGGCGTCGAAAACAGCACTACATCAGCGACACCCACACTCTTTAGCTCTGACTGCTAAGCCTGAATTGAAAATTCAGCATAAAATAAAATAAATTTTTTAACTGGGGGAAAACAAGAATTAAATCTGAAACTTATCGTCGTGAACTTTCTCCCAATTTAAGTTTCACTTTATTTTCTCAGAAAAATGTAAATAATTTTGATATCCCTTTATTTGCACTTGTTAAAAGATTTGGTCCCCTATTAGGTTAAAACAAAATGGTAAAGTAAACAGTGGACGAATCTTTAACAAGGGCCAATAAGGGGATAAAGACCTCCGCAGTTTTCAGCAGCCAGAGAAAAATTCACGCTTTCGAAAACTAATTTTTCGTAAAGAGCGTTTCATATTTTTTACGCATTGAGAAAAACTTTTCGCACACTTAATAAGTTACTTCAAAGGATCTTACGGAACAATATTTGTTTCTCTCATTTGAAGTTTGATTGTTTCAAACAACGAATTTAAAAACTGTCAAAACTAGTGAAAAAACGTCTCACAAATTGCTGTGGTTAGCAGTGCTAACTTCAGCCACCCAGAATACATCCTAAGTTCACGAATTAATTTTTGCTCAAAATTATTAAACACGTAGAATTGTCAACTTCCTATGGTTTTGAGGCTTTTAAGATTAAATTATAAATTGATCTTCCGAAAATCATAACTATTCATATTGTCATTCGTCATTTCACAAATAGGTACTTCAAGTTTGAAGCTCAAAAATATTTTTTTGCTCCACTAAAATATTATTTTTTGTTCTTCATCAACGGCAAATTATATTTCTATCTTCAAATATTAAAGAAATGGTGTTAAGAGTCTCAAGTTAAGTCTACAGTTAGACTCAACAATTTAAATATTAACCTTTTGATTCCAAGTTAAATTAAATAGCTACGAATATTATTCTAAAAAAATTTAATAATATTATTTTTTTGTTCTTCAAATCTTACTTCTAACTCAAGATATCAAGGAAGCTTGTGTTAGAAATACCCTCCTAACCTATTTATTTGATTCAACGTTAATTAAATAGCAACATAAAATTCAGAAAAACTCAGGCTGTATTTTGATTAAAAATTATAAAGAGCTGGTAGTTTACACTTAAAAATCTCAAACTCCAAATAGTCTCGTAGTAGGGACCAGGGGAATTTTTACGTCTTTGTGAATCATTTGATGGAATTATTCAAAAATTGAGTTTGAAATTTGGGAGACCAACGTTCATGTTTGTCTCATAAATTTCATCCTACAAATTAGAAATTGTAAATGTTCAACGTGAACTTTGTTAAATTTATTCCGTTGAATCTTTTCCGACGAAAACTTTTTGAAATAAAGTTACGGAAAAAGAGGTTTTTGAGTTCTACGAAAAAACGTATACGTAAATATTTAATCATTCGTCCGTGAACTTCTTTCTCAAATTTAGTTTTACCTCTCTTCTAAAAAATGTAATAATCTTGATAGAGACTCCGGACGATTTGAAATAAGGAATTCAAAACCAAAAATGGTTATCAAATGTTTTTAAGCTAGGCTAGCTTTAAAGAATTTTTTTTGGCATCCTTCTAGCGACCAAATTTTTTTCGTTATGAATTTTTTCCAAATAAAGATGCTTTTAAACCCCTGTGGAGCACAGAAAAGTTCCGCCAGCACCAGAGCTATATATCCTTTATCACTTTTTGGTTAGAATGCGAGTAAGCCACTACTCCCTTTTAAACGTGTGATTTTAACGTATCTAACCAAAAAAGTGATAGGGATATAGGCATTTTGTCATTGATGATTGCAGAAAGCTCAGGTAGTTGGAGTTCAATTTTTTTTTGCATAAGGAAGTTCAAACAATATACTTGTTTGCATCCGCATTGATATTCTAGAATTTAGATTTTAGTCCTAGAAAATTAACTGAATAAAGCAAGGTATATGCATATCACGTGATACATAGCTCACAAGTGGTGTTCAAAACTTATTTTTGCTATTTTAAAATAGGTCTAAAATTTTGATGAAAAAAATCGACAATTTTTTCAATTAAAAATGGTTATTTTTCGCTATAAAAGCAAGATAAGTACAACTTCTGATATTTAATTTTTATGGGTCGATATACTATCAAGTGACTTCTTTTTGCGTGTCAATTGCGCAAAACACTTTCCTAAAACTGGCTATTTTTAAAATTTTGATTGAACATAAATATGTCGCATTGTTTTTCTTTAGAAGTAAAAGTTCAAAAACCCTCAAAAATCAACCCTCCGCATATTTGAAACCAAAATTTGCTTAAAAAATTAAACTATTTTTTGGAAATCGCCGCAAAATTTCAGTATAATGTAATTGGACCAGACAATTCTTACGTGCTTTTTTTTGCCGTTTTTGAATGCTTTTAAGCATCCGTGCCTAATATATAGGCACTGTGCTCACACGGGTTAAGGTCAAATTTACCGCTTTTATCAGGAGTGAAAAAAAATTTCTAGCTACCCGTTATGGAGAGCTAGAGCGCTCTATTTTTTGGCAAGAGAAAATTAAGCAGTATTTTAGAATAAGGTTTAAGGATTAGGGTCGGTTAACCATGTGGTCCACTTAAATAAGCGCTTAAAGTTCAAAGTCAATTTCAAGTTCATCGTAGAGACTTAAAAGTACCCTAAAGAAGGAAGGGTCGGCTTTTTGATAAAACGTATTAACAACTCTGGTCAATCACGTACTGAAAAGGTCGCTAAGAGGGCAAAACTGGTCCCAATTTTTTGAGATTTGTTAAAAGGGGGGGCTGAAGCCAGTTTTATGCGCTCTAGTGGATTTTTCGTACGTACACTGACGCTATAAGTTTGCTAATTACGTTCATAAAAGTCGACCCTTGGGGTTCTATTTGAGGGTACTTTCAAGTCTCTACGCGCTCTAGCTCTCCATACGGGGCGCTCGAACTCTTTTTTTCGCATCTTTCAAACTCTCGAAAATTTGACCTTAAAATCAATTTTTTTCGCAAAAATTTAATAAACGACCAAAATCCTTGATCTTAAAAATGACCAGAAAAACATCGATACCATTTTTGAGTTTTGAAAATTCCTTTATTTCAAAATGGTCGCGCGACCGCGGACCACAAGTTTAAAAGCCTGCTGGAAGAAAAAGTGACAAATTAAAAATAATTTTACACCATAATAACTATATATGTATACACCTATAAAATAAGTTCACGATGAATATTTTTTTATAATATATGAGTTTAATAATTTTTAAAACCAAAATTATGTAGAACCATTCAAAAGTAATGAGGAATGCCCAGAAAAAATTGCTGTTTAAGCACTCAAAACCATCTTAAAAAAAATTAATACTTGGTGTTTTAATATACTATGTTTCGCTTTAAATTACAGCATTTTCAGGATTATATTTTGAATAATAAGTTTAAGAAAGTATTTTGAGCTCGGAAGTAATTCGAAAACAAATCTTGATTGAAAAATTGCTCTTATATCCGATTTCGCATAAAGTCTTAAAAAATGATTAAATTCATTTTCCAGAACGTAATTCAAAATCATTGGTTTAAAAATGTTGAATTCGAACACCTAAAGTTAACACTGGAAATAGTTCGAGTGAGAAAACTTTTGTTCACTAAGATCGTATGCAATGCAATTAATTTTTCAGGTGATCCGAAAAACTTTTTCCCTTAAAATAGTTCAAGAGAACATCAGTACATCTGAAGACGTGTCCAGCGTTTTCGATTTTGTACTACACGAGTTTTGAATACATTGAACGTTTATTCGGCGGTGAATGTGACTTTTTCATATACCCGCCCTGAGTCATGGTCGAACTTCAATTACTAGTATAATGATAACATCGACGGGTTTTGTCAATGTGAGTTTTTTTTAAAAGTTGTGGAAAACTAGTCAATTTGCAAACTTAAATACCATGATAATTTGTATGCGAAATGATAAAAAAGTTTAAAAGCCATATATCGTATTGCTGGGTATTCTTTCTTCAGATAAAAACTTTGGTCTTATTTCTCTTTGTATTTATTTTCAGTCATTTTTATGGTGCTGAATGTAAATTATATTTTGGAACTAACTATTTGTAAGGTTTAAAAGGTTTTGAAATTTAAGGTTTTTATAAATGGTCATCTCCGGATTAGATTTTGATATCCTCAAATGAGGATCCTTATCCGCGTTCTCCTGATCTTTTCTTACAGTTAAATTTTAATGGTAGACACGCTACTTAATAGTTAACTGTATATTGTAATATTTTAGAAAGCGATGCGAATGACTTTGAAATTTACTTTATTTTGAGGTTATCTACTGTTGGAGGGAGTAGCGTCCGGTCTATCAGCGGGCATAGATTGAATAGATTTATTGGTAATTAAGGCGAGAATGGTACCTTCCGCTGCTACCGTTTTCCGTAGAGCGCCCTCGTGTGAGAAACCGATTTCTGAGAAGCGAACCAATAAAACACTTTGACTGCTCAAACAGCACACCAAGTGGTTGCACCAAAAATATTTTCGCACGACAAAATCCTCAGCGGCAAAACAAGACACGGACAACTCCTACTCGGTTTTTAGGAGTAATGGCTTCGAACCTTATATGGGGCGTTTGTCCAGCGAGAGCTAAACATTATTACCATTGCACGGGTTTTAATAAAAAAATAGCTACGAAAAGGATTATGTAAAGATATCATTCGGACTACTCTACTCATGGTTCTAATTTCAGATTCATAGGAATATTTCTGTCGGATAGCTGATTTTTTGCGCGTTTAGCGCCTAAGTATAAGGTATTCATTAATTTTCAGGAACAAATATTCACACTCACAACCCCCTTACATACAAATAGATTCACGCAAACTTTTAATCCCTACCAGCCCTGACCTTTTTACGGGCCATATTTTTGTCAATTCAAAGTGCATCGTTTTTGTTCATAGTAATTCAACCCCACAACCCTTCTTAGATTATTTCGAAACTTTTGTTTTCAGGGGAGATTCTTAGTTTGTTAGCCCATTCCCAATGCATCAGAATCGAATTGTTCCTATGATTAATAAATAATAATAGACCGTTAGATGGCACAACGTTTAATTTGTTATCATATTTAAACGAATCAGAAAGAGATTTATCTGATTCTGAATAGATCAGAATAGTTTTGTCGATGAATGTGTTTAATATTTTTTTGATCATAACGCAAAATTTCGGGTCAGTTTTGGCACTTTATTTCAAAAATATAACAATAATTGGGGATCCCTGGGCCTCTACTTTCGCGTTCGCTTTTGACCCGTGTTCTTGAATCAATGAGAGCACTGGATATCACTACTTTGCCCAATAAAAGCTTCGAAGTAAGTTCAAACCGCGAAAGCGAAAAGTTAAAGGCCTAGAGAAATCGCATTTTTATATACTTTACGTTTCACTTTATTTAGTATCTTTAAATTTAGGTCAAGTCAGACTTAGGTCCAAAATAACTGAATCCGGGAAAAATTTCAAATGTGTTTGAAGTTCGGCCTCATTATCTCAATATATTTTTTCAGGCATTAAAAATCCTGCTCCTGTAACCTCTTTATAAATTTCTTCCACATTACGAAAAAGTTCAATAAGGCATCATTTTCACGCACGAATAGAAAACTGGGTCCATTAAGTATCAGTGACCTCGCTTATAGGAGTAAATTTCTGCCAAATGGGCAATTCATGAGTACCCAGATTGGTTTACCATTATTTCAGTATTTTAGGGATTTAATTATCCATTTATGACTTTATTATTGTGACTCTACATATAAGATTCCCCCAGTATATTGTTTCTGACCCGGGTTGTAAAGGGTAGATCCCCGACCGAATTTTCAATCCCCATCCCTATCCCAAAAACATTTTCTTACCAGATTCATCCCATCCCTCCCATCCCCGAGGGTGGGATGATCCCATCCTCATTTCCATCCCTCCTAAATACTTGGTTTCAATTATAATATTTTATTTAGTGGTAGTCGGTTCTTTAGTCCGTTATTTTCAAGGGAGTAGTCCAGCTCTGAGTTTATTTTTAAAGGGGGGTTTGGTACCTAGATTGTTAATTTTTTGAGGGAGACAAAGCCTAGGTGTTTATTTCTTAATGGGAAACCGCCACTAAGTTAGTTATCTTTAAGGAGAGACCAGTGCTTATTCATTCAATTTTAAAAGGGAAAATTGATAGTTAATATTTGAAGTAAAATTTTGAGCAAACATTTTGATATAATAATTAAATATCGGAATTGTACTGTTTTTTTAAATATGTCATTGGATTCACAGTTTTTTCAGTATGTTTTTAGAATAGCTTTTAATTTCAACAAGTGAAATTCTCCGATTAATTCTAAACGATTTTGAGAGCTTTGAAATGCCTAGGTGTCACCATTATTCGACTAATAGAAATAATGGGTGGATTGTTCTGAAATTTCTTGAAGGTTGATAATATAGGGGTGGACTTGAAATTTGGTCATCGTGATCAAAATATAGCGATTTCTCGTCTTTTTAGAGTATTTAATTATTATACGATAAAGGGGGATATTATATTTAAATTTTATTTTGTTGACAAATTAGCACCTAATCGACCAAAGGCCGATAATAGGGGATTCTTATGTTTTTATTTAATTTTGTTGAAGCAACGGCCCCAAATCCGCCGAAGGCCATAAAAGGAGATTTCATGTTTTTACATTAAATTTTGTTGAGAAATTAGCAGAAAAAATTGCCAAATTTTCAGGAAAATTATTAATTTTGAGTTTGAAATAAAAAGTTTTAACCATTAAGTTTAATTTGGATAAAAATTGGCCAAATTGAAAATAGAAAAGTTTTCAATTGTTTGCAGACATTACCCTTCAAAATTTTGAAAATATTTGATTGTTTAGCATTGATTTTTATACATGTATTAATTTTTTGATGACGTTAATAAAAAAGTAGTTCGGCAATTTTTGTTCGCATTGTATAGACCATTGAATAAGCATAGTTAAAACAAATTCTGATAAGCGGTTTATTGGATCCCGAACTGGCTAAAATAACAACTTTTAAGTTTATCTACTGTAAATTTTATAAAGCCAGATAAAAATCCATCGGCAATATTTTTGTTTATTGAATATTGCATTTGACATAATGAAGCTGATCGGATATGTAGTTTAGGAGAAAAATTGGTACCTCCGTTTTCGACTTTGCCGCCCTCTTGTTGGAGAGCGGAAGCAGTAAAAAGCTACGAGACTAATCTATCAAATCGAGAGCATTTTTTGGCTGTTTTAAGTACTAATAGTCAGATTTCAGCCTAACTTTTATTGCGGACACAATACTCATATTTTAAATTTGTTTTTCCAAAATTCCAAAACTTTCTTCGAATGAAATTTTTCGCAAAATATATAATTTCACAATTTTCTTAAGATTCTTCTTTGAAAATTTGGACACTTTACACACAAATTTGAAACCATTTTACTCAACAAATTTGACAATTTACTCACAAATTTTACAATTTTCTCAAATTTGACCATTTATCTCAAAAATTTTGAAAATTACAGCCTGAGTTTTTCTCGTTTACCGCGAAAAAAGTGGTGCGGATTACGGATAGACAGACACGTATTAAATTTCAACTTCGATTTGAGATAATCCGATTGAGTCAATTTTAACAACGTGAAATTGACGCGTTTTTTTTATTCCTATCCCAGCGTTTTTTTTAATTCAAACCCCGCGTTTTTTTTATTCAAACCCCGCGTTTTTTATTAAACCCCGCGTTTTTTTCATGCAAAATCTGTCTAGGTACTGACAAATTGAAATGTTTGCTTTCAATCTATTGTCATTAGAAACTGTTGGTGTTTCTGGTAGTGAGTTGATGGGAATATTTTTAAATTCGGCGTTGAAGTCCCAGTAGGGTTTGAATGAAGCATCTTACCAACTAGCAGTAACACGACCATGTTCGGCATCCATTCCTTCAGGTTGTGTTGTATTAAATTCTTGCAAACCACCAACAATTTTTAAAAAATTTTCCACTATTTTAGATGGTGAAATTTGAACGTTACCGGACGGAGGCTTTTTCCTCGAGAATCCTTACATGGTAGTAATTAATTTTTGTTGATACAAACATTTTGTTAATCGGTTTGCTTCCAAAAACCAATTACAAAATTTTTGGATTTTACCAAGAAAAAATTTTCCCGAAATTCCGATATTTTCCCTAGTAAATTTTTTCCAAGTAATTTTTTTTTCGTATTTAATCCTTTATTTTTTGAACGACAACCCCCTTAAAAGAATCTCAGCATTGATGCCATCGCATTCATTTAGTAAGTTTCATCTTCTTATAAGGGCTGGTTCTTTTCTATGTATAATAGTCAAGCCGTGATTGGGTTATCCATTTTTCTTCATATTTTCTCTTTTTTTACATGATATACTTATTTATGAATTTAAATTTAAGAATTTTTGAATTCATAAAAAAAATAA
>SCLH01000105.1:208478-229532 GCA_004367855.1 Oikopleura vanhoeffeni
CAATAAACACTTTTTTGATACCGCACAAAAACGCTCTCATATTAATTTCGTGCCAAAAGTAAAAACCGAGGAGAGTTGTCCACATCCGCGTTTTTCAGCTTTTTTCCGATAATTTAATGCTTTATTTTCAAAAGACTTTTGCGGACAATTAAAATAAAAAATAATTGTCTGAGTGTAGACTAAAACAGCTGATCTGGATAGAGTGCTACTGCACAAACTTGCTCAACTTAAAGAATAAGTCTTCAAAGTCAAATCAGCACTAAATGTAATCTGATACAATCCGACCCATGCCCAGCATTGCCCACACAGGAACCTTTAATAAGGCTCTCAAAAAACACTCACGAGCTATCTCCTCCTACAATTTTCATCGATTTTTTCTAATGTTTTATGTTAGGCTTCGGAGCAGCAGTACAAACAATCCATTAAAGCCTTTTTTTCAAAATTTTGCTTGTAACAAAAAAAATCGTGAAAAAACCGAAAGAACAATTTTAACAAAAATTTAACGAAAGTAAAATTGGCGGTCAAAAACAAAATTTTGAGAATCAGGCTCTAATCGATTGTTTGGACTGCTTCTCTGGAGCCTGACATAAAAAACTAGAACAAATCGATGTACATTCTAGTTTTTCTGGGAGGCTTAGTGTAGGTCCCATTGTGAGTGTAGGTTGCATTGTATCAGATAATAATAAGTGCTGAAATTATTTTGGAGACTGGTTTCTCAAGTTGAGCAAATTTTTGCGATACAAATTTTGCCAGTTTACCGAGAAACCGCGTCGAAAACAGCCTAATCAGCGACACCCACACCCTTAAGCTCTCACCGCGAATGCCTGAATTGAAAATTCAGCATAAAAATAAATAAATTTTTAACTGGGGGAAAACATAAAATTAAATCTGAAACTTATCGTCGTGAACTTTCTCCCCAATTGAGTTTCACTTTATTTTCTCAAAAATTTAAATAATTTTGATATCCCTTTATTGCACTTGTTAAAGATTTGGTCCGATATGTTATAAACAAAATGGTAAAGTAACATAGTGGACCGAATCTTTAACAAAGGGCAATAAAGGGATAAAGACTCCGCGAGTTTTCAGCAGCCAGAGAAAAATTCACGCTTTCGAAAACTAATTTCGTAAAGAGCGTTTCATATTTTTTACGCATTGAGAAATACTTTCGCACACTTAATAGTTATTCAAGGATTTACGGAACAATATTGTTTCTTCATTTGAAGTTTGATTGTTTCAAACAACAATTTAAAAACTGTCAAAACTAGTGAAAAAACGCCCAGCAAATTGCTGTGTTAGCAGTGCTAACTTAGCACCCAGATACATCCTAAAGGTTCACGAATTAATTTTTGCTCAAAATTATAAACACGTAGAATTGTCAACTTCCTATGGTTTTGAGGCTTTTAAGATTAATTATAATTGATCTTCGAAAAATCATATTTTTGTCTCTCGTCATGATTTCACAAATAAGGTACCTTCAGTTTGAACTCAAAATATTTTTTTGCTCCATAAAAATATTATTTTTTGTTCTTCAAATTATATTTCTATCTTCAAATATTAAGAATGGTGTTAGAGTCTAACAGTTAAAGTCTAACAGTTAGACTCAACAATTAAAATATTAACCTTTTGATTCCAAGTTAATTAAATAGCTACGAAAATAATTTTATTCTCAAAAAAATATAATAATATTATTTTTTGTTCTTCAAATTCTACTTCTAACTCAAGATATCAAGAACTTTGTTAGAATTAACCCTCACCATTAACCTTTGAATTCAACGTTAATTAAATAGCAACATAAAATTCAGAAAACTCAGGCTGTATAATTTGATTAAAAATTATAAAGAGCTGGTAGTTACACTTAAAAATCTCAAACTCAATAGTCTCTAGTAGGGACCAGGGTGAATTTTTACGTCTTTGTGAATCATTTGATGGAATTATTCAAAATTGAGTTTGAAATTTGGGAGACCACGTTCATTTTGTCTCATAAATTTCATCCTACAAATTAGAAATTGTAAATGTTCAACGTGAACTTTGTTAAATTTATTCCGTTGAATCTTTTCCGACGAAAACTTTTTTGAAATAAAGTTACGAAAAGAGGTTTTTGAGTTCTACGAAAAACGTATACGTAAATATTTAATCATTCGTCGTGAACTTTCTTCTCAATTTAGTTTTACTCTCTCTTCTCAAAAATGTAAATAATCTTGATAGAGACTCCGGACGATTTGAAATAAGGAAATTCAAAACTCAAAAATGGTTATCAATGTTTTTAAGCTAGCTAGCTTGTAAAGAATTTTTTTTTGGTCATTTTAAGACGCAGAATTTTTTTCGTTTATGAATTTTTTCCAAATAAAATTGCTTTTAATCCCTGTGAGCACAGAAAAAAAAGTTCCGCCAAGGCACCAGAGCCTATATATCCCTTTATCACTTTTTGGTTAGAATGCGTAGCCACTACTCTTTTTAACGTGTGATTTTAACGTATTCTAACCAAAAAGTGATAAAGGGATATAGGCATTTTTTCAATGATGATTGCAGAAAGCTCAAGGTAGTTGGAGTTTCAATTTTTTTTGCATAAGGAAGTTCAAACAATATATTTTTGCATCCGACATTTGATATTCTAGAATTTAGATTTTTAGTCCTAGAAAATTAACTGATAAGAGCAAGGTATAGCATATCACGTGATACAAGCTCACAGTGGTGTTCACAAATTATTTTGCTATTTTAAAATAGGTCTAAAATTTTGATGAAAAAATCACAATTTTTCATTAAAAATGGTTATTTTTCCCTATAAAAGCAGATAAGTACACTTCTGATATTATTTATGGGTCGATATACTAATCAAGTGACTTCTTTTGAGTGTCAACTATGCGCAAAACACTTTCCTAAAAACTGGCTATTTTTAAATTTTGATTGACTAAATATGTCGCATTTGTTTTTTTTAGAAGTAAAAGTTCAAAAAAAAACCTCAAAAAATCAACCCTCCGCAATATTTGAACAAAATTTGCTTAAAAAATTAAACTATTTTTTTGGAATCGCCGCAAAATTTGTATAATGTATTTGGACCAGACAATTCTACAGTGCTTTTTTTGCCGTTTTTGAATGCTTTTAAGCATGCTCGTGCCTATATATAGGCACTGTGCTCACACGGGTTAAGGTCAAATTTACAAGATTTTACAAGGAGTGCAAAAAAAAGTTCTAGCTACCCGTTATGGAGAGCTAGAGCGCTTATTTTTTTGGCAAGAGAAAATTAAGCGTATTTTAGAATAAGGTTTTTAAGGATTAGGGTCGGTAACCATGTGGTCCACCTTAAATAAGCGCTTAAAGTTCAAAGTCAATTTCAAGTTCATCGTAGAGACTTAAAAGTACCCTCAAAAGAACCGGAAGGGTCGGCTTTTTGATAAACGTATTAACAACTATGGGTCAATCACGTACTGAAAGGTCGCTAGAGGGCAAAAACTGGTCCCATTTTTGAGATTTTAAAAGGGTGGCTGAAGCCAGTTTTTGCGCTCTAGTGATTTTTCAGTACGTAACTGACCTATAGTTGCTAATACGTTCATCAAAAAGTCGACCCTTGCGGTTCTTTTGAGGGTACTTTCAAGTCTCTACGCGCTCTAGCTCTCCATACGGGGTCGCTCGAACTCTTTTTTTGCATCCCTTGTCAAATCTCGAAAATTTGACCTTAAAATCAATTTTTTTCGCAAAAAATTTAATAAACGAAAAAATCCTTGATCTTAAAATGACCAGAAAAACATCGATACCCATTTTTGAGTTTTGAAATTCCTTATTTCAAATGGTCGCGCGACCGCGGACCACAAGTTTAAAGCTGCTGGAGAAAAAGTGACAAATTAAAAATAATTTTACACATATAACTTATATATGATATAACCTATAAAATAAGTTCACGGATGAATATTTTTTTATATATAAGTTTAATAATTTTTAACAAAATTTATGTAGACCATTCAAAAGTAATGAGGAATGCCCAGAAAATTGCTGTGTTAGCACTCAGAACCATCTTAAAAAATTAATACTTGTGTTTTAATATACATGTTTCGCTTTATTACAGCATTTTCAGGATTATATTTTTGATAATAAGTTTAAGAAAGTATTTTGAGCTCGAAGTATTCGAAACAAATCTTGATTGAAAAATTGCTCTTTTCGATTTCGCAGAAAGTCTTAAAAAATGATTAATTCATTCCAGAACGTAATTCAAAAATCATTGGTTTAAAAATGTTGATTCGAACACCTAGAAGTTAACACTGGAAATAGTTCGAGTGAGAACTTTTGTTCACTAAGATCGTATGCATGCAATTATTTTTCAGGTGATCCGAAAAACTTTTTTCCTTAAAATAGTTCAAGAGAACATCAGTTCCGAAACTCAGCGTTTTCGTAGTCTACGGTTCTTGAATAATTGACGTATTCGGCGAGTGATGTTACTTTTTCATATACCCGCCTGAGTCATGTCGAACTCATTATAGTATAATGATTAAACATCGACGGGTTTGTCAATGTGAGTTTTTTTAAAGTTGTGGAAAACTAGTCAATTTGCAAACTTAAATACCATGATAATTTGTATGCGAACATGATAAAAAGTTTAAGCCATATAATGGTACTTGCTGGGTATTTCATTTCACTTTTCAGATAAAAACTTGGTCTTATTTCCTCTTATGTTTTTATTTTCAGTCATTTTAATGGTGCTGAATGTAAATTATATTTTGAAACTAACTATTTGTAAGGTTTAAAAGGTTTTGAAATTTAAGGTTTTATAAATGGTCATCTCCGATTAGATTTTTGTATCCTCAATGAGGATTCCTTATCCGCGTTCTCTTGATCTTTTTCTTACAGTTAAATTTTAATGGTAGACACGCTACTTATAGTTAACTGTATATTTTGGTAATATTTTAGAAGCGATGCGATGACTTTGAAATTTACTATGACATTATTTTGAGGTTATCTACTGTATTGATTAAAAACTCAGGAAAGTAGCGTCGGTCTATCAGCGGCATAGATTGAATAGATTTTATTGGTAATTAAGGCGAGAATGGTACTTCCGCTGATCTCCGATTTCAACCTGTGGCGCCCTCGTGTGAGAAAACCGATTTCTGAGAAGGACCAATAAAACACTTTGACTGCTCAAAACAGCACCACCAAGTGGTTGCACCAAAAAATATTTTCGCCACAAATTCTCAGCGTCAAAAACAAGATGCGGACAACTCTACTCGGTTTTTAGGTATGGCTCGAAAATTAATATGAGGGCGTTTGTCAGCGAGAGCTAAACACTATTCATTGCAGGGTTTTAAATAAACACTAGCTACGAAAAGGATTATGTAAGATAATCATTCGGAAACTACTCCTGGTTCTAAATTTTCAGATTCATAGGAATATTTTGTCGGATAGCTGATTTTTTGCGCGTTAGCCCTAAGTATAAGGTATTCATTAATTTTCAGGAACATAATATTCACACACACAACCCCCTTATACAAATAGTTCACGCAAACTTTATCCCTACAAGCCTGACTTAATTTCTCGGGGCCATATTTTTTGTCAATTTCAAGTGCCTTGTAATTATTGTTCATTAATTAACCCCAACAACCCTTCTTAGATTATTTCGAAACTTATGTTCAGGGAGAGATCTTAGTTTGTTAGCCCATTCCAATGCATCAGAATCGAAATTGTTCTATGATTAATAAATAATAAATAGACCGTTAGATGGCACAACGTTTAATTATAGTTAATATAATCATATATAAACGCCAAAAAAATCAGAAGAGATTTATCTGATTCTGATAATCAGAATAGTTTTGTCAGATGAATGTGTTTAATATTTTTTTGATCATAGCAAAATTTTCGAGGTCAGTTTTGCACTTTATTTCAAAATATAATCAATAATTGGGATCCCTGGGCCTCTACTTTCGCGTTCGCTTTTGACCCGTGTTTGATCAATGAGAGCACTGGATATCACTACTTTGCCCAATAAAAGCTTCGAAAGTAAGTTCAAACGCGAACGCGAAAGTTAAGGCCTAGGGATCGCATTTTTATATATTTACGTTTCACTTTATTTTAGTATCTTTAAATTTAGGGTCAAGTTCAGACTTAGGTCAAAATAACTGAATCCGGGAAATAAATTTTCAATGTGTTTGAAGTTCCGGCCTCATTATCTCAATATATTTTTTCAGGCATTAAAAATTCTGCTCCTGTAACCTCTTTATAAATTTCTTCCACATTACGAAAAAAAGTTCCATAGGCATCATTTTTCACGCACGAATAGAACACTGGTCCAATTAAAGTAATAATACTGTGACCTCGACCATTTTTGCCAGGTAAAATTTCTGCCAAAATGGGCAATTCATGAGTACCAGATTGGTTTACCATTATTTCAGTATTTTTAGGGATTTAATTATCCATTTTATGACTTTTTATTTGTGACTTCTAAATATTAAGAATTTCCCCAGTATATTGTTTCCGACCAGGGTTGTAAAAGGAATGATCCCCGACCGAATTTTCAATCCCCATCCCTATCCCAAAAAAATTTTCATCCCTATCTCATCCCATCCCCTCCATCCTCGAGGGGATGGGATGATCCCATCCTCATTTCATCCTCTAAATACTTGGTTCAATTTAATAAGTATTAATTATTATTTAAAGTGGTAGTCGGTTCTTAGTCGTATTATTTCAGGGAGTAGTCAGCTCTGAGTTATTTTTAAGGGGGGTTTGGTCCTAGATTGTTATTTTTGAGGGAGACAAAGCCTAGGTGTTTATTTCTTAATGGAACCGGCACTAAGTTAGTTTTTTTTAAGGAGAGACCAGTGCTTATTCATCAATTTAAAAGGGAAAATTGATAGTTAATATTTGAAGTAAAATTTTTGAGCAACAGTTTTATCTATATAAATAATTAATTATCGAATTGTACTGATTTTTTTAAATATAGCATTAGATTCACATTTTTAGTCTGTTTTTAGATAGCTTAATTCAACAAGTGAAATTTCCGAAATTAATTCTAACGATTTTGAGAGCTTGAAATGCCTAAGGTGTCCACCATTAATATCGACTAATAGAAATAATGGGTGGATTGTTCTGAAATTTCTTGAAGGTTGATAATATATGGGAAAATGGAAAAAAAACTATGAAAAAATTTTGGTCGTCACGTGATCAAAATATAGCGATTTCTCGTTTTTTCAGTATTTAATTATTATAACGATAAAGGGGGATATTATATTTTAAATTTTATTTTGTTGAAAAATTAGCACCAAATCGACCAAAGGCCGATAATAGGGGATTCTATGTTTTTATTTAATTTTGTTGAACAACGAGCCCCAAATCCGCCGAAGGCCAATAAAAGGAGATTTCATGTTTTTATTAAATTTTGTTGAGAAATTAGCAGAAAAAATTGCCAAATTTTCAGGAAATTAATTAAAAATTTTTGAGTTTGAAATAAAAAGTTTAACATTTAAGTTTAATTTGGAGAAAAATTGGCCAATTTGATAGAAAGTTTTCAAATTGTTTGCAGACATTACCCTTCAAAATTTTGAAAATTTGATTTTTAGCATTATTTTTATACATGTATTAATTTTTTGATGACGTTAATAAAAATGTAGTTCGCAATTTTTGTTCGCAATTGTATGAGACATTGAATAAGCATAGTTAAAACAAATTCTGATAAGCGGTTTTCGAATTAATGGTACCGAACTGGCTAAAATACAACTTTTTTAAGTTTATCTACTGTAATTTTATAAAGCCAGATAAAAATCCATCGCAATATTTTTGTTTATTGAAAATTTGCTCAGTTTGACACATAAATGAAGCTGATCGGATATGTAGTTAAGGAGAAAATGGTACCTCCGTTTTCGACTTTGCCGCCCTCTTGTTNAGCATTAAAAAGCTACGAGACTATCATCAATCGTTTTTTGGCTGTTTTAGTACTATATCAGATTTTCAGCCTAACTTTTTTTGCGGACACTACCCCCTTAAAAACTCATATTTTAAATTTGTTTTTCCAAATTCAAAAACTTTCTTCGAATTGAAATATTTTCGCAAAATATTAAATTTCTTTTTTATTTTCAATTTTCTTAAAGATTTCTTTCTTTGAAATTTGACAATTTACACACAAATTTGACAATTTACTCACAAATTTGACAATTTACTCACAAATTTTACAATTTTCTCAAAAATTTGACATTTATCTCAAAAATTTGAAAATTACAGCCTGAGTTTTCTCGTTTTACGCGGAAAAAAGTGTGCGGTCGGTTAGACAGACGTATTAAATTTCACTTCGATTTGAGATAATCGATTGAGTCAATTTTAACACGTGATTGCGCGTGCTATCCGCGTTTTTTTTATTCAACCCCGCGTTTTTTTTATTCAAAACCCCGCGTTTTTTTATGCAAAATCTGTCTAGGTACTGACAAATTGAAATTTTGCTTTCAATCTATTGTCATTAGAAACTGTTGGTGTTTCTGGTAGTAGTGATGGGATATTTTTATTCGGCGTTGAAGTCAAAGTAGGGTTGAATGAAGCATCTTCAACTAGCAGTAACTCGACCATTTCTGCATCCAATTCTTCAGTTGTTGTATTAATTCTTGCAAACCACCAACAAAATTTTTAAAAAATTTCCACTATTTCTCAGATGGTGAAATTGACGTTACGACGGAGGCTTTTTCTCGAGATCCTTACATGGTAGTAATTAATTTTTTGTTGCATACAAAATTGTTATCGGTTTGCTTCCAAAACAATTACAAAATTTTGGATTTTACCAGAAAAATTTCCGAAATTCGAATTTTTCCTAGTATTTTTCCAAGTAATTTTTTTCGTATTTTCCTTTATTTTTTGAACGACAACCCCTTAAGAATCTCAGCATTGATTGCATCGCATTCATTTTTAGTAAGTTTCATCTTCTTAATGGGCTGTCTTTTCTATGTATAATAGTCAGCCGTATTGGGTTATCCATTTCTTTATTATTTGTCTCTTTTTTACATGAATATACTTATTTTATGAATTTATTTAAGATTTTTGAATTCATAATTCCGAAAAAACATATATCATAATCTAGAGCTAAATCCCCGCGATTTATTTATCCCAACCCCGCTTTTTTTATTTTTATCCCCGCGTTTTTTTATGCTTATCCCGCGTTTTTTTCGCGCACCACTTTTTTCGCGGTAAAATAGTTGTTTACATACCGCTGTTTTTTTATGCAAAGTTTTGCTGTCTAACCGACCGCACACTTTTTTCGCGGTAAACGAAAAACTCAGGCCTGTAAATTTTCAAAAAATATTTTCGGAAAATTGTCAAATTTATGAGAAATTGTAAAGTTTTCGAGAAAATTGTCAAATTTTTGAGAAAATTGTCAATTCAAACCAAAGAAATCTTAACCCCTGAATCACAGAAAAAAAGTTCCGCCAAGGCACAAGAGCCGATATATCGGCTCTACTTTTGGACGTTAATTACAGAAAGCTCAAGGCAGTTAAAGCTCCAATTACTTTTGCAATAGAATATATTTGTGCATCAATCATTTCAAATTCTAGAATTTTTGATTTTTTGTTCTTGAAAATATAGTTGGAAAACCAAGTCTAGCATATCACGTGATACATGCCATCGTAGTCTTCACAGATTTTGTTTTTATGAGTACCAACGCACAAGTATCTGCTTAGATATCTTTTAAATCATGAATCAAAAGTTATTTGAAAAAAGTAAAAAAAAATGATGAAAAATCACGAATTTCTATGGAAATTGCTTTTTTTCAAATAAAAGCAAGTATTACACTTTTATTATTATTTTCAAGTTGATATAGTAATTTAGTGACAGTGTGGACACTTTTTGATTGATTACAGTGGGTGAGACCAATGGGCAACACACGAGCTTTTCGAAAAGTGTTGCCATTGGTCTCACTGTTGCTCATTGGTCTCACACGAAGGGTGTTGCCCATTGGTCTCACTAGTCCGATTTTTTTATATTGAATGATTATCGGGAATTCCCCAAGGGGCTCGATGCAATTTAGTAGGGGCTCCCCACGCAATTGGGGCATGTCGGAATACAACTGGGGGAGTACATGTATTTATGAATTAAACAGAGTTTTTTGATAGTTTTTTCTAGATTATAAAATTAAACAATCATATTGTGAAATTTCACAAATATATATAACAGGGGGGTGCGGCGTATAGTTAGAAAGTTTGTCGCCCAAAAAACCCTAACTTTACGCGTAATTCTACTATACGCGTACTTTCTAACTATACGCGTACTTTTGGGAAAATGTGCTTCGATTGGTCAATTTTGACAATATCTAGGACGATTTGAAATAAGGAATTTCAAAAAATAAAAATCGGTTTTTAATGTGTTCAAGCTATCTTGTAGAGAATTTTTTTCTGGTCATTTTAAGACTTAAGATTTGTTTTTTTATGTAAAATTAAAAAAAACGATTTTAAGGGGGTAACCGACGGGTTTTACTGATTTTTCAACGTTAGTCCTGAGCTAACCGCAATTCGTATGAGTTCAAACTTCGGATTCTAGGAGATATTGTGTGAAATTTTCAAAAAATGGTTCAAAAGTTTTTTGTATGACCGGACCGGCCGGTATATATACCAATCCAAAAAGTGATTTTTCCATTTTTTGGGGTGATATTCTATCTGCTCCTGGATATCAAAACTTTCTTTTTTTTCAAGTATAAACTTCAATTTGTAGCTTACAGCCGTACAGAGCCTGATTTTCAAATTTCTTGTTATTTAGCGAAAATTCCAAAATAAATGGGTGTTTTTGCACATGTTCGCTGGGGTCATTTCATTTAGTCGAACAATATCAGATTTTTTTTTTGAAGAAAAGCACTTCTTTTAAAAGTGTGCAAGCAAGGCGGTACAAAGAGTTTATTTACCCTCAAATTCGTCAAAATAGGATTTTGAAGAAAAATTCCAAAACTTTTTTTGAGTAAAATCATATTTTTGATACATTTTTGTCAGTAAGTTGCACAATAAAAATCAAGTTGTAAAATAGTCAGATCCAATGTCTAGATCACGAGAAAAAGTTAATTACCTGAAAAAATACTTAGAAAAAATTCCTATTATATGCAAAATTCGGAAAAATTTTTTATCGAAATTATTTTTTTGTTTTTATAGGTCATAATCAGCTATCAGCTTCTATCACTTCTGGTCTCGAGAAACAGCCTCCGTCGGTTACCCCAAATTTCTGGATCTAAGAAAATATTGGAATTTTTTTTCGAATTTAAAATTTTATTGCCATGTTCAAGATCTAATCACAGTGATCTAATGCAACAAAAATTAGAGCAAAAAATATTACTTTCAAAAGATACAGTGCGGTTAAGGAATAAAACTTTGAAAATATAGAAAATTTTGAAAAATTTTTGACATCGAAATTTTTTTTTTTATATTTTGGAAGCAAACCAGCCACGAAATGACATGCAACAAAATTAGCACACTATAGTCACGTGTAAGCTCGTCGTTACTTTCAACAATTATAAGGTTAAATATTATAATATTTCGAACTAAATAAGATGTATTCCACATATTTTTTTTAAGCGATGCACGAAATGACAATGCACTAAAGCTTCCTCACTTATGAGTCTCGAGATACAGCCTCCGCGGTATCCCCTTGAGGTCAATTTTTCGTGATTTTACAGGTAGTATGTGATCCAGTTCTAGCGAAGCCGTATGAAGTGCTAGAAGGCTGATTTTTGGCCAGTGAAAATAAAGCCTTTTTTGGTTACCCGTTTTTTGATTGAGGGTCGGCGACCAATACTCTAATAGTATTCAAGATCAAGTTCATCGTATAGACTTGTTAGTACCCCTAAAGAATCGGAAGGGTCGACTTTCTCATGAAACGTTAGCACTATGGGTCAATAAATAATGCTGAACTGTCAAGCTAGAGAGAAAAAACATCGAGAGAAAGTCGACCAATCCGATTCTTTTGGGGGTACTTACAAGTATATACGATGAACTTGAGATTGACCTTGAACTTTGACCGGTCATTAGAGGTCAAATATTGGTCGCCGACCCTCAATAAAAAAACGGGTTACCGAAAAACGCTTTATTTTCACTGGCCAAAAAATCAGCCTTCTAGCACTTCATACGGCTTCGCTAGAACTGGATCACATACTACCTGTAAAATCACGAAAATTGACCTTAAAATCGATTTTTTTTTGAAAATTTTACATAAAAAAAGCAAATCCTACGTCTTAAAATGACCAGAAAAAATTCTCTAAAAAAAATTCTCTAAAAACATTAAAACCGATTTTTTATTTTCAAATTCCTTATATTCAAATCGTCTAGAGTTTAAAATTGCGTTAAATATGGTCAGAGCAAGAATTTTTGGTGATTTTAAAGTTATTTTTCGTTTCAAATCTTCTAGGATGTATAAATTTAATTTTATTGAAAAAAAATGAAATAAAGTTAATTTTTAAATAAACATGAATTCGAACAAGATTTATCCGAAAAACCGGTAAAATTCAAGGAAACAATGAAACTTATGAAAAAAAATATGCTCACAGTAAATCACTCAGAAAACCAGAAAAACGAAATATTTTTATCTGAATAAACTATTTGGCCCATTTTCAAGCTAGCCTACATTGTCTGCGAGACTTGAAAACATGTTTTTAAACTCCTTGAAATACCAAACACTTCATTGGTCAATCTGAACATGTTTTCAAAAAATTGTATTTTTCATTGTCGCGCCGACCGGACTCCGGTCACCGGAGAATCTCGGTCTGAAAATCTGGGTTAAAACGCCTATCTTTTGCCTAGGAACGTTTGAAAAAAAGCCCTTTATTTTGCCTATAACACCCCCCTGTAATTTATTATAAATTTATCAAGATTATGGGCAAATCGAAAAAAATTGCCATAGAAAATTACCCAAAATTTCAGAGTGTTGCTCATTGGTCTCATAGGTCTGAAAAAATCAAATCTGCAAAAAAGTGTTGCCCATTGGTCTCACTGTTGCCCATTGGTCACTGTTGCCCATTGGTCTCACCCACTGTATATTAATTTTCATAATAAATAATTTTTTTCATGGAATACTTTAAATCGAAATTTTCTGAAATTTCACTTCCAAAATAAAATATCTGTCCCAAAATACGAATAAACTTTAATCTTAAGTGTTTTGCATGCACCAAACAGTTTCCTAAAAACTGGCTTATCTCACATTTGAATTTGATGTCTTGTTTTGAAATAATTTTTCCGGAAGTAAAAACTTCGGCGAAAAACCTCAAAAAATCAACTCTCCGTAATATTCGAACCAAATATCCAAAAAAAATTGAGTATTTCTTTCGGAATAACCGCAAAATTCTTTATAATGTATTCGGAAGAAACAATTCTGTGACATTTATATTGCCCATTTAAGAAGGTTTTAGATAAGCTTGAGCCGATATATCGGCTCTGTGATTCCAAAGGTTAAAAAAAATTTAAAAAAAAAAAAAAAAATTTATTTGTTGCGAAATAATTTCAAATCTGAAGAAAGTTTTCGAATTTGAAAAAAATTCAAATATGATTTTTCAAAAAATTGAAATTCTCAAATTTTTGTTAAATTTAGATAAAAAATGACCAATTTAAAAAAAGTCTCAAAATTTTAAAGAAAAGTTTCAAAATTTCTATAAAAATTTTAACAAAATTTAATTAAAAGTATAATATCCCCCTTTATCGGCTTTTTGGGCCTTATTTTTCAAAAAAATTAAATTTAAAATATATTCATAATATACATTTTTTCGAAAAAATATATATTTTCAAAAAAAATGTTCATATCAAAATACCCGCTATAAAATTTGGCACAAACTAGTAAACATGAAAAATTAATTCTAACTGGTTGATTTTAGCCGATTTTATCATATGCCCATGCCCATATAATATGGGCCATATTGTCGTGCCAAGGGCTTTTATTTATAATTTGTGACCCTAAATTTTGACGGTAAATATTAGTATTCTTGTTTCAGAAATTTTTTTATGTCGAAGTTTTAAGCCTTAAACAAACGACGAAAAACTGTTTTTTTGAAATCCTTATATTTTCTAATTTTGCTCTCTACTGCCTTTTGGTAATAGTTTTCCGACTTTAAAGTACTTTTTGCTATTTTTGGTTTGAATATTTAAAGCTTGAAAATATCGCCTTAGGGTTGATTACCATTTTATGATAACCAACTTTAGACCCGATAACCTACTGTTATTACTGACTTAGAACCAATCTCGCCCTTAAAAATAACATACTGCCCTTGGGTCATTCTACGACATAAAAAAAATCCTGACAACTTTTTTTATAATAACGAAGATTTCCATCTAAAAAGGGGATGAAATGAAGATGGTAGGGGATGGAATTTGGGATAAAAAGGGATAGATTGGGGCGGGGCTACCCAATTGCCAAGGATTTTTTTGAGACGACCCCCATCCCTATCCCATTTACAACCCTGTTTCCGACCTTTGTACTTAATTTACTGAGCACATTTAAATTGGTTACTCACAGCTGTAATCTTGAATTAGATTAAAGTAATACAAAGTAACTTTCGTTTTTTTTACTTTCACTTCTAAGACTTAAAAGCCCTCTTGATTACTAAAGCAGATGTTAAGTTAATTGAGAACATTTAATATTCAAATCTGAAATCGTGATTTAAATCTAAAATATCAGCTGAGCTTATCGTGAACTTGCAAATATCACGCTGAGATATGAGTTTATTTTTCATTTCAGGCCAAGCGTACGTTTCGCTAATTCTTGGCCTGACTTTCATGCCAAACGTTACCCTAACGTACGGTTGGACTGACTTTTTTAAGTTCCCAGAAGAAACCGACGATATCCTACTAATGTCAGGTCAAGCGTACGTCCGACTCAGTTTTGACCTGTTAGGCCAAGAATACGTTACTCCAAAATTTCAATATTTTAAAAAGTTTACAACAAAAATATATTCTACTTTAGTTCTAACAGTAATTAGGCTATTTTGCATAAGATCAGGTAGAAAATTATATGATGCAATTTTAAAAATATGTGATCATATCATTTGCCGACGTACAATATAAATAATTTATCAATTTCATGTATTGTGTGATTCTTGAATAACATCAAACATTGAGTTCATTTTCAGATTGCATTAACTCTGTGGTTTCAGTGAGGTGTACGCAGATAAAGAAAAGAATCTTGTTTTTAACACTAGCCACCACTGGTGGCCCACCAGAAATCAGAATTTCCAAAAACGTAATCGCGTCGAATTGAGTCCTAAATTTATTTTTTTATATCGCACCCCTGCAAAACCTATATGAAAAACTACGATTTGTAACTGGGCTCGACTCAAAATCTGTTTCCTGGAAGCCACTAAAAGTTATATTTTTACAATTTTGGACGCAAGTATCAGCTGATTAACCATAATTTAAAAAAAAAATTGTATACCTCACTTTCTGATTCATACCGTAGTTTTTTCTAAGACTATCTGTATAGTATACAGTGTACAAGCTTCTGTATACAAGCAGTGTATACAAGCTTCTGACACTCAAGGAGGTATAGAACGATGGTTTTATAAGGTCTTAAGGCCATTAAAAATGCTTCAAATTAATTGGTGATGGTTAAAAGTGTACTACCGGTCAAATCATAGAAAAAATTCCCAATTTTTAGCGTTTTTTCGATTTTTTTCAAAGTACTTTTTCAAAATCAATCAAAAAAATAAAGTTTGAAATTGACCACCAAAACTTTTAAACATCACCTTGAAGTTAGCCAACTTTCTTATCAGTGTTTCGGTGACTTTCTCATGAGCATACATGTATTATTTTTTCACTTGGCCGCGAAAAATTCATATTTCAAAGATAAGATTAAATTTCTAAAAAAATCCTACAGAAGTATTTATTTGTTCTGTGCTATGTTTTGCCAAAATTTAAGCGGATTCCAAAGTATAACTTGGTATGAGATAGATTTTCCGACGACAAATGTCTAAAAAATCGTAGTTTATTGCATATCCCTTTAAGAAGAAGGTTGTTATTTTCTAATTTGGTCTAGTACATTATGTACGTTAAGTAGTACAAATGTACTAGATCAAACAAAAAAATAACAACCTTCTTCCTAAAAGGATATTCTAGAGAAAATATGGTATTGAATGACAAACTTTCTTCTCCAGAAGTTTGGCCTACTGATTATAGAGGTTATGTCAAATTTGCAGTTTTATGACATAAAACCTAGGAGGGGAAAGTTTTACGATTAGGTTTATGTCTTCTAGTGTCGCTTATGTGTCAAGGAGTGAATTCATACAAAAAAGTTTAGGCACATTTATCACACAAGCTAACGGCTAGTTCTACAAACTTGGTTATCGGATTAATATCTTTGAAGTCCTGGTTGGCTAATGTTTAATCAATAAAAGTCAATCCGGCGACCCAATCCCCCCTTAAATTTAGGCTCAAATTTTATAAGTGGTCGGAATCAAAAAATTATCCCCGATGAGAACATTAACTTTTAAACAGTCACTCTTGTATTTTTGATTTCAAACCCAGAAAAAATGTCTTGGTGACCAGGGGTCGGTAGACCGACTTGAATAAACTTGAGCCGACTGACTTGATCGGATTGACCCGAAAATAAAAATTGATCGGATTGAGGAGTTTCAAAAAACTGATCGGATTGACCTGATCTGATTGAGAAGTTTCAAAAACTTGATCAAATTTACCTGATCGGATTGAGGAGTTTGAAAAACTTGATCGGATTTGATCGGATTAAAAAAAAATCCATCTAATCCAATCCGATCTAGTTCAATCCAATCCGATCAGATTCTGCCGCCCTCTGTTGAAAACCCCAGTTTGAAAAAAATATCAGACATAGGCGATAAATGTATGCAAACCTGAACATTTTTCTAATGTCTTTCGTTTAGTGCATATGACTACGATATCGCTGACGACATAGATGAACTGGTAAAAAGAGGAGGATTTCGCTCTCGAACTGATCCACTTTTCCGAAATTTATTACCAGAAACTTCTCTTCTGAACCCAATGATGATGAAAAACCGTCGGAAAAACAACAAGTATTATTTTCAAAAACAGCGTCAAAATTATTTTCAAAGAAATACGAAATCTGACTGATACAGTATGAAACAAATAAATACAGTATACAAATAAAACACGTGATTTGAAAATAATGATCAAATATACATTTTATTTCAGCAGAGCTTAGAAAAGCGGAGTCTTTTAGTAGTTTTTTCTTATCATTGTTGTTCTCGTAAAAACTGGTTAAAATTTGTATTCACAATTTCTTTATCTTCTACGTCTCGGGTTCCGAAAGCACCAGTTTGTAAACCTTTTTGAGATTAAAATCAACGTTAAATTTCATTTAGCTGCATCATTGCATGCTGAACCAACCGGTAAATTAAGTTTACCACGAGCAAATAATAATTTAATGACTTAATTAACTCCCAAAGTCACGGTTTAAAAATTAATTTGATTTTAACATCAAGGTATATCCCTTATTCACACTTTTGTTAATATCCCGGCCCTGATTAGGAAATCTAGTGTGTTTTTAAGTAGTAGGGCCGGGATATTAACAAAAGTGTGAATAGGGGATATTGAGTCATTGAGGTATTAAGTTTATATTGTCTCCAAAGAATTCCAATGATAACGACAATCAAAAGTTATTTTGAGGTCATCTTCTGTACCAGATAAGATACCAAAAGCTGGCCCGAACGAAAGATATAACAACTCTTCTAGTTTTTCTATGTTAAAAATTGCCTTGATTGAATGTGTGGTTTGCGATGAACCGATGTCAAGAAATGTCTCAAATATCACCTTCAGCGCGACCTAGTGAGCGAACTTGAAGTGAAAGATCTCTGAAATTAAGCTCATTCGTATTTATGAGACTAAATAAGTCTAGACAAAAATCGGCTTTATCTACCGGGTATTTGGACAAATTAGTCCCACATTATTGATAAAAATGAAAATTTTTGAAAAAAATGTCAAAAATAACTAATTTTCCTAAGACAACCAATATTAAAAAGGTGCTAAGGTAGTGAGTGTATTTTGGCTGAGTTAAATATTATCAACAGATACATAATCATCAGAGGATTCCTGTCCCGAAATGGTTTTTCACCAGAAATAAAAAAATTCTTTTTATATGAACTTGGGCATCGTATTCTTGCAACTGATATCCTTTTTGCACTCAAAGTTCCAAATTCGATGAGTTTAGCGCTTATTTTAAACCAAACTCATCGCTTTTGTTATTTTAAGTGCGAAAAGGAGATACGGAAGATATAATGTTATTATATGCATAAATTATACAGTATAATGGTATTTCTTAAACAGGACAAATCTAGTTCTCATTACATGCATGTTTGCCGATGCAAACTTTTTGACTTATCTAGAGTATATCTTGAAAATGTAATCTGTGCCTTCAAGTCTATCAAATAGTGGGTCATTTTGAATAAATTGCAGCATATTGACATAGTTTGCCAACGAGTCTTGCGATGTCATAGATCCATGCGAAGAAACAATACCAGTTTGTAAAAACTTCGACGGATCATATTCCGTCGTTGTTCCTTCTGTTGTTATTCTGTGGGTTGATGTTTTTTCGGTTGTTGATGTTGATGTATAATATTCCGATGTTGTAGTTTTCTCATCTGTTGTTGATGTATACAATTCGGTTATGGTAGTTAACATTTTCGACGTATAGGCGTTAGTTGTTGGTGTGTTAGTAGTTGTTGTTGTAGTAGTTGTTCTGGTGGTTGTTGTCGTTGTTGTTGTCGTTGATGTTGTAGTTGTGGTTGTTGCTGTAGTTATGGTTGTCGTTGTGGTGCTAGCTGTGGTTGTAGTTGTTGGAGTAGTTGTGGTTTTAGTAGTGGTTGTAGTTGTTGTGGTTGTAGTTGTGGTTATAGTTGTAGTAGTTGTTGTTGTTGGTTTTTTTGTTGTTTTAGTTGTTGTGGTTGTATTTGTGGTGCTAGTTGTGGTTGTAGTTGTCTGTGTAGTTGTTGTTTTAGTTTTGGTTGTAGTTGCGGTTGTAGTTGTTCCTTTGATTTTAGGTTTTGTTGTGATTGTTGTCGAAGTAGTTGTTGTTGTCGGTTTTTTTGTTGTGGTTGTTGTTGTGGTTGTAGGAGTGGTTGTGGTTGTAGTTTGTTTTTTTGTTGTATATTTTCTGGTGGTTGTTGTTGCTTTTCTTGTTGTTACTGGCTTTTTCGTTGTTGGTTTTCTTGTTGTAAAACCATATGGTCGTTTTGTGTATGGTTCGTAATGTTCTGTTGGAATTACTTCTTGTTTATATCCACCCAAAAAATCATTGAATCCTTTTTGTGAGCCACTTCCTGGTAGTCCTGGTAAAAGTTCGAATGAAAATTCGAAATTGAAGCTAAACAAAGAATCAAAATTTCAAAAATCCGATATTGTACAGTTGTGTAGTTTAATTTTGATCAAAATTAGAATTCAGATTTCATTTTTTAGCAAAAAGTGACACAAAAAAGTATTTTAAATTACGGTTGGGGATCTATATATAACCCTGAATTTAAAAATAAGCCAATGAAGTTAGCTGAAATTTGGCCAGCCAGCAAATCAGAGTCTCGCATTTTGAATTATTCAAATAGTCACGATTTGAAGATCGAGGGCCCCTTATTCATATGATAGACCATATATACAGCATTGGATGCAAATTTTACCTTTAATTTTCATGCAATATTTAATTGATTCCAAAATTAATTCTTATGTTTTTCTTCGGCTAAAAAATGAAAGCATTTTTTTTGGATATTTGATTCCTGGCTAAATTTGAATCCGCCATTATTTGAATAAACCATGTCAATTTCGCGGTTATTAGCCGAAAAATCCTTGTTGTAGTCGTTTTTGTAGCTGTTAGTTTTGTGATTGTTGTTCCCATAACTGTTACGGCCATATCTGTTGTTTCCGTAGTTGTTGTTTTTGTAGTTGTTGTTTCCATAGTTGTAGTTGTTTTTGTAGTCATTTTTACCGTATCTGTCAGTACCGTATGATCTGCTTCCTTTAAAATTTCACGATAAATATAATAAAAAGCATATTAACCCTTAGAAGCATAAAAAAAAGTTCCGCGGAGGCACCAAAGACTTTCAGAAGGCTCTATTTTGAACGTTGTTTACAGAAAACTCATATGAGATCAACTTTCAATTTGTTTTCATGATCAAGTTGAAGAGTTAACTTTTGTCGACACATAACTTTGTCGAACAAAAATTTTAAATTTTGGAAATTTATTGTTCGATCCAGAAAACAACGTTTGAAAAACAAGGTTAATTCAACCAAGTGATACTACCTCAAGGAAATATATTTCTATCTCAATAACCGCGCAGTAGTCTGTACTACTCAACACTATTGTCTGATTGAGTATATCTGTTCGGAATCAAAAAATATTTGAAAATAAGTTCGAAATATTCATGACAAAATTACGTTTTTAGGGAAAAATTGTTAGTTTTCTCGATTAAATAAAATTATTTGATGATGATTTCTATATTCCCCTTTCACACTTTGCTTAAAGATCTCGGCCTTATCTGGTAACTAGCTGGCCGAACTAGCTCACTCACATATCATTTTGCACTACGTTACCACACAGGTCCGAGATCTTGAGCAAAGTGTGAAAGAGGAATATAATGGTAAATATGATATAAGAGTTCCACTGTGTCATAATTTTTATGAATTAAATATTTTTCGTAAAATATCACTTTTCCATACAAATATCGAAAAAAGATTTTTTTGAAATTTTACTTATATAAAAATATTTTTTCCCCAGATGTTCCTAGAATGTAATTTTTCTTTTGCAAATTACTACCTATTAAGATTGTTTTGATCACAGGAAAAACTAGTAAAAACAGGTTAAAATATAAATCAAACTCCTAACGTAATTTTTTGTTACAAGTGGTTACATACCATAGTTATTGTTGTTATAATTGTTGTTGTTGTAATTGTTGTTGTTGTATTTGTTGTTGAAACTGCTGAAATTTGGACTGACATATGATCGACGTTTTCTATTTTTTCGACAGTAAGGACCATACACTTTTCCATCAGCAACAATATGCATTTGCATTTGCGAACATTCGAAATTTACCGCATCGGCAAGATTTAAACGCAACGTTCCTGTAGAGAAGTTTTTACGGTATAAAAAACAAGCAGGATGTAAAAG